>CM033713.1:19824219-19977753 GCA_019671005.1 Hibiscus mutabilis | reverse complement strand
CACTCAAACAAGAAGTAAAACCAAGAATGAGTAAACCTTGAATTAAAAGTGCAAACTCTTATTACCTAAACAAAATCTAATTGTTTCTCACAACCACAAGACACAATAACCTTAGCCAAATAGATTTAGTTCGTGGCTAGGTTCCACAGAAACACAAAACAAGGAATTCCTAGCATAAACCTAATTGAATAAAGAAGAAAATGATGAAGAATGGTTGAAGCCTCTTTATCGAAATCTCCCCCTTTGATCTTGTCGAAATTTCTCTTCTCTCTCTCTCCTTGGAGTTGACGACTTGATCCTTAATTTATAGGGCTAGGTCAAAGTCTTTTTTGAGGAGGAATTTAAGTTGGAATTAAATTATCTTTAAAGAATATAATTCTTTATAATATTTAAATTCCTTCTAGAACTTCTCCTATCTTCTTGGGATTTAATTTCTCTTTAACATCTTCGTGGAAATCAAACTCCTTTGGGATTTAGCTTTGCTCCACGTCATCTTGGGCCTATCTAGTCATCAATTTCGACTACCATATCATCTTATTCCTTGTCGAAAATTGCCCTGGCAACTAGCTCGGCATCTCCTTCATGCATTGCCCTAGCAACTAGCTCAAAGATCTCCTTCATGCATTGCCCGACAACTAGTTCCACCTTGTTTAGGCAAGTGATTCTGCATACACACAAAAGCATACCAAAGCAGCATCTTTTTCCACAAAAATCACCAAGTTATGTAATCAAGCTCAACGATGGAAAGAAACATGAATTAGTGCATGAATGACTAATTATGCAACTAATATGAGCCTAAGTCTAACAATAATATGAGTAAAAAGGGTAATAAAAATAGTACTTTTGAATACTTATCAGGCACCCCGTGCAATCTCACAATTTCAGCAACATATAAATCTGCCAACTTATCCAAAGAATACGTCGTATGCATGGGCAGAAAATGTGCACATTTCGTAAACCGATCCACTATCACCCAAGTGGGATCTTTTTAGATGGTGTCAAAGGCAGACCTGACACAAAATCCATGGTGATCCTTTCCCACTTCCACTCTGGAATTTTCATCGGTTGCAACAACCTGGAAGGAAACTGATATTTAGTTTTAACCCACTGACACACCATACATCTAGCAACAAAGTCGGCCACATCCTTTTTTAAACCCACCCAATAGTACTCATTCGTCAACCCTTGATACATTTTAGTACTACCAGCATGCATAGCAAAAGTACTAGCATGTGCCTCGGTCAAAATCATCTATCTCAACTCCTCGTCACTAGGCACCACAATCTGATCTTTAAAGCACAAAACCCCATCACTATTAAAGTGATAATCCGTAGGATTTCCATCCATGATGTCCTTAACATGAGGTACCAACGCCTCATCAAACGACTGCTTTTCCTTAATCAATTGTACCAAGGAAGGTTTCACTTACAATTATGCCAACAACCCTCTATCACGGGTCACACTCAACCTAGAAAACATGGCTCTCAACTCCACAACGGCCTTTCTCCTCAAAGCATCTGCCACAACATTTGCTTTACCCGGATGGTACTCAATGGTTAGATCATAATCCTTCAACAACTTCAACCACATATGCTGACGAAGATTCAACTCCTTCTGAGTCATCAAATACTTTAAACTTTTATGATCATTGTATACAACACACTTTTCACCATAAAGGTAATGTCTCTAAATTTTCAACGCAAACACTACCGCCGCAAGCTCAAGATCATGCATAGGGTAGTTGCGTTCATGAACCTTCAACTGCCTCGACGCATAAGCCACGACATTCCCATCTTGCATCAACATACACCCTAACCCGATGTATGATGCATCACTATACACCACAAACTCATTCCCTGACTCAGACTGAATCAAGATTGGAGCTTGCGTCAGAGCTTCTTTCAACTTCTCAAAAGATTGATGTTTAACTTCTTTCCATTCGAACCTCACATCCTTTTGCAACAACTTGGTCAACAGAGTAGCAACTCTCAAAAACCTTCCACAAAATGATGATAATAACCCATCAAGCCTAGAAAATAGCAGACTTTCGTCACTAACTTTGGTTGCTTCCAACCCAACACCTCCTCAACCTTTTGAGGATCTACCCAGATACCCTCAGCTAAAACCACATGCCCAAGAAAAACCAATTTCCTAATCCAAAACTCGCATTTGCTCAACTTGGCGTAGAGTTGATTATCCAACAAGGTCTGCAACATAATCCTCAGGTGTCGATCATTCTCCTACTCGGTACGAGAGTACACAAGGATATCATTAATGAACGCTACTACAAATTAGTCCAAATATTCATGGAATACACGGTTCATCATGTCCATGAATGTTGCAGGCCCATTCGTCAGCCCAAACGGCATCACCAAGAACTCATAATGGCCATACCTCGTAGAGAAAGCAGTCTTCAATAGATCTTTATCCTTCACCTTCAACTGATAATATCCAGATCTTAAATCAATCTTGGAAAACACGTAGCCCTACGAAATTGATCGAACAGATCATCAATCTGCGATAAAGGATACTTGTTCTTAATCGTCAACTTATTCAGTTGCCGATAATCTATACACGTCCTTAATGTGTCATACTTCTTTTTCATAAATAACACTGGTGTTCCCTATGGCGACATACTAGGCCGAATGAAACCTCGATCCAGTAACTCCTAAAGTTGCGTCTTCAACTCTTTCAACTCATTTGGTGTCATGCAATATGGTGCAACTGACACCGGAGCCGAATCAACATATGTCTCAATGCAGAACTCCACCTCCCTGTTTGGTGGCAAACTAGGTAACTCTTTCAAAAACACACTCGAAAAGTCACAAACAGTACGAATATCCCTCGTCTGTAGTTTCTCCACATTTAGGTTCATCACATAGGCTAGATACGCCCGACATCTATTTTTAAGCAACGTACACGCTTCCATGGCTGAAACCATATTAGATAAGAACTTTACATTTACGCCTACAACTATAACCTCATAATCATTATCAAGCCTCAAAGAAACCCGCATGGCATCAAATTCAACCACAACTCGATGCTCGGACAACCGGTCTATATACAAAATTACGTCAAACCCATGGAATGACAACTCTATCAGGTCAGCCGCAAACACGTAACCCTGAACCATCAGAGGACACCTTCGATACAACTTTCTTGTAATGACCGTTTCTCCAAAAGAACTTGTCACATGCATACCAACATCAAGCATTTCTACCAGTATAATAAGCAAATGCACATGCTCATGCAATACATATGAATGTGTGAAACCAGAATCTATCAAAGATAACAATGACATAGACTGCAAGGTAAAGGTACCTACTATCACGTCCATGTCATTTCTCCCCTCGCAATGAGTATAGATCCTCGCTGGTCCACCATCCTTCGGTTGAACCACCACTGTGTGCGCCACAGTCCACTGTCTTTCCTCCCTCATCTAGGAGGTACCTCGGTCGTACCCACGGCCCCTAAATGGTGTAGCAACAGGTACAAGTACCTGACTACCTCTAGCAAGTAAACGACAGTCTTGTTTGATATGTTCTATCGACCCACAACTCCAACAAGAGTTCGCAGCCAAAACTGTAGGAGTCTGCCCTTCTATGGCCAAACGCGGGCAATCTCGCCTCAAATGCTCTCACGAACCACAAACCTAAAAAACATTATGCTCTGACCGAACCAGAACACCTTGTCCCTGATATTCTCGTCCTATACCACCTCTACTACGTCTCACATCGGGTCAGAACCTCTGATCACGGTGCCTCTTAGCCTGGCCACCCCTAGGACTATACTCTGCAGCTCTCTTCCCCGAGCCAAAACCTCCTAAACGACGAGACAACCCTAGACTCTGCTCTATATCCTTTGCTCGATATACCAAAACATCAAACTTTGTATACTCAGTGGCCAAAATGAACGTCTTGACATCTTGCACCAAACCATAAGGGAAACGATCACATCAGTGCCTCTTATCTGGCACCAACTCAGGTGCATACTAACTCAACCGTATAAACTACACCTTATACTCAGACACGGTCATACTTCCCTGAACCAAGGTTATAAACTCTCATTTCTTGTCGTCCAAATATCTAACACCAAGATATTTCTTTATGCTGAAAGTAGCCTAAAAAGCTCTCACATTACATCACCGGGTTTCATGCCCGTGATCACAGGGGGTTCACCAACTATACGTATCCCCTTGCAATAGGGAAACAACACATCCCAACTTATGGTCATCATTGCACCCTAGCTGAACCAAGATACGCTCTGCATTGGCCATCCACTCCTCGGATGCCTTAGGGGCTAACCCTCTATACTCGACCACTCTGAGGCTACAAAAATGCTTCAACGGCAAACCCAAATTAGCAACAACAGGTGCTAGACTAAGTATGTGAGCTCTAGCCATTGCGGCTTCGAATGCTTCTTTCATTGCCGAACCCGGCGTTATGTCCCCAAACACAAGATCAGGTGCTGCATGGGGTACTTGTCCACTCCCTCAGGAGGATTAGGCGGAGGAGGTAGTAAATCCTCAGGATGTACTAGCTAGCCCTTGACTCTCTACCCTCCAGTAGCAGCGTTTTTGCTAGATCGCAATTCTCTCCTCGGTGGCATACTTTAAAACGTATCTAAGGCATGATAATTACACAAAAACAAAACAATCAGGCTAGCTTCAAGCAAGGATCCAAGACTTTCATTTAAAACCAAAATTATTTCATAAACATGGTAATATGGCAATGTGCCCCCAAGGTACCCAAACATAGCATAATTCAATCACCGTACATGTAAACAATCACCGTGCATATCAAACATCATGTTACAAACACCAACAACATCCCAAATTTTCACAAACATGTCTTTGATACTACCAAATGTAACCATCATAGCCCGGCCTAGCCGAAACAAGACTAAAAGAACCACATTAGGTTTGTCGAAGCAAACCCGATCTAAAACCCTAAACTGAACCTATTTTTTCTTTTTATCTTATCTAGATGCACTTTATTAGAGTCCTATGTGAGCATGACACATCAGTAACTTTTCATATTGATCAAAATTCAAAACGAGAATCAATTGCACAACATAGCACTTCAGGGACCAAAACGCAAATTCTATAAATTCTCAGCAATTTTAGACGTTTAAGGTTACCAACTGTTGCGCTAATAAGTGCTCCGCAATTGTGCAAGTGTACACGTCGCAAGTTATAGTATAAAAGATATTGTCTCCACATGGATTGGTGCCACTTCAAGAATCTAAACTCTTGCACTGTAAAAAGTAAAAGAACACAAGTAGAAAATTGTAGGAGTTTTAACTAACAACTAAACTAGAAAGCAATAAAGTAAAATAAGATGTAATCAAATGAGAGAGAATAGGTCAGGTTATCTTGAGTTGAGGAGTGATAGCCGATTGGATCATCTTGGTAAAAGAGTGCAAGGGCAACTCAGTTGCCGTGGCAACTTGCGCAGCGGGGTTGCCTTGGCAACTAATCGATGGCTGCCTGGGCAACTACTTGGGCGGCTGGGCAGCAGCTTCAAGGTTCAGTAGAGCGTTCTTCAATAGTTTCTTCTTATACCTAAGTCGAAACTCTAGCTATTTGTGCATGCCTTGAGAATACATCCCTGCGTGAATCAAGGGTGAACAACAATCAATCTTGCACTCTTCTTAGCCGTTGAAATCCTTAACTTATCCCTAAGCCGAATTAATCTTCACCATTAATAGACTGAATAAAGACCATACTCATTCGTTTCTTAAATCTAACTCTCCCGATATTAGATAAATAGATCAAGTTACGAGATCCTCTCCCAATTCACTCACAAACAAGAATAAAAACCAAGAATGAGTAAACCTTGAATTGAAAGTGCAAACTCTTATTACCTAAACAAAATTCAATTGTTTCTCACAACCACAAGACACAATAACCTTAGCCAAATAGATTTAGTTCATGGCTAGTGTTGCGCGTAATAAGTGCTACGCAATTGTGTAAGTATACACATTGCAAGTTATAGTATAAAAGATATTGTCTCCACAGGGATTGGTGCCACTTCAAGAATCTAGTCTCTTGCACTGTAAAAAGTAAAAACACAAATAGAAGATTATAGGAGTTTAACTAATAACTAAACTATAAGGCAATAAAGTAAAAGAATAAATGAGAGAGATAGGCCAGGTTATCGTGAGTTAAGGTGTGATAGCCGATTGGATCGTCTTGGTAAAAGAGTGCAAGGGCAACTCAGTTGCCATGGCAACTTGCACAACGGGGTTACCTTGGAAACTAATCGATGGTTGCCTGGGCGACTAGTTGGGCAACTACTTGGGCGTCTGGGCAGCAACCTTCAAGGTTCGGCAGAGCGTTCTTCAATGGTTTCTTGTTATCCCTAAGTCGAAACTCTAGTTACTTGTGCATGCCTTGATAATACATCCCTACGTGAATCAAGGGTGAACAACAACCAATCTTGCGCTTCTCTTAGCCGTTGAAATACTTAACTTATTCCTAAGCCGGATTAATTTTCACCATCAATAAATTGAATAAAGATCATATTCATTCGTTTCTTGAATCTAACTCTCTCGATATTAGATAAATAGATAAAGTTACGATATCCTCTCTCAATTCACTCCCAAACAAGAATAAGAACCAAGAATGAATAAACCTTGAATAGAAAAGTGCAAACTCTTATTACCTAAACAAAATCCAATAGTTTCTCACAACCACAAGACACAATAACCTTAGCCAAATAGATTTAGTTCATGGCTAAAGAATACCTAGCATGAACATAATTGAACAAGAAAGAAAAAAATGAAGGATGAAGCTTGTCGAAATCCTTCTTGCCCTAGATGCTTGTCGAAAATTCTCTCCTCTCTCTCTCCTTGGAGTTGACGGCATGGCCTCTAATTTATAGGGCTAGGTCAAAGTCCTTCTTTGAGGAGGAAGTTAAGTTGGAATTAAATTATCTTTAAATAATATAATTCTTTATTATAATTATATTCCTTCTAGAACTTCTCATATCTTCTTGGAATTTAATTCTTCTTTAATCTCTTTATGGAAATTAAACTCATTTGGGATTTAGCTTTGCTCCACGTCATCTTGGGCTTGTCTAGTTATCAATTTTGACTACCATATCACCTTATTCTTTGTCGACAATTGCCCTGGCAACTGGCTCGGCGTCTCCTTCATGCATTGCCCTGGCAACTAGCTCGGCATCTCCTTCATGCATTGCCCTAGCAACTATCTCTAGCCTTGCTTTGGCAAGTGATCATGCACATACACACAAAACACACCAAAGCAGCATCTTTTCCCACAAAAACTACCAAGTTATGTAATCAAGCTCAACGATGGAAGGAAACATGGATTAATGCATGAATGGCTAATTATGCAACTAATATGAGCCTAAGTCTAACAACAATATGAGTAAAAAGGGTAAGAAAAATAGTACTTTTGAACACTTATCACACACCCAAACTCGAACTATTGCTTGTCCTCAAGCAATGTAAACAAATAATTACCTGCCAAGACTTCAATTTTCACAAACTTAGCTTTGAACTTGATTTCAATTCTCAGAACCGAGGCACAAAGTATGACTGGCTTTTCATTTTTCGGAAAACTTAGGAGTTACTCGGAATCAAACTATAATGCTTGTGAGTGTGTGCGGAGTTGTGTGCAAGTTGATTTTTCGGATTCTATGCAAACAAGAGGTTTTCAAATTACTTCATTGGGTTCTTTTTAACATGTTTTAACTAGAGCCAGTTTTGGGCACCTCTAGTGTTTTGTTTTTAGTTTTCCTAAGTTAATTAATTTATTCGACTAGAGTCGATTTCGGGCACCTCTAGCGATCAATTTTTTTAGCACATACTAGAGCCGATTTCGGGCACCTCTAGCGATTAATTTTTTAGCACATGCTAGAGCCAATTTCGGGCACCTCTAGCGATCAATTTTTTTAGCACATGCTAGAGCCAATTTCGAGTACCTCTAGCGATCAATTTTTTTATAATCCCCCAATTTGTTTAATTATCAACCTAAGTTCACTAGAATTCCTTAAATCAATCAAACCACAACAATGTTTCATCAAATTTAGCATCATAGTAAAATTCTAAGTTTTTCCATGGTTATCCTAGAATAAAAATTCTATCAATTAAGTGCATTGGCAAAGTCATCATCGGATATTCATCAAATCTAGGCAATTCTTGTTCCAACTAAAGGCATGGCAAGCAATTTATGTATCCTAAATGTAATACTTAAGATGAATGTAACTAAACATGGTAACTACTAATAACAATCCCCCCCAAACTCGAGTGAGGCATTGTCCTTAATGCATGTATTAAATAAAAATAATGAAAAATAAAATGCAAACGATGACTTACTCCGAGAGTTCGTCGTCGTGGATGATTAGTTTCCTTTTGGTCGGTGTCTTGATTCTCTTGCTTGAACGCGATGGTTGTTTCCTTGTTGCTGGTGGTGGAATCGATCCTCGTACGGTAGTTGTCGCGGTATCTTTATCGTTGGTTGCCGAGACATACTTATCACTGGTTGCCATAGCAATTCCTAGTTCAGCATTTGAGGCTTTTTCGCTGAGTTCATCTTGATCTTTCTGTGGAGTTTTGTTTGATGATCGAGCTTGAGCCTCTTTAAATTGTTGGCCACTTTTAGTGCTGATCGCCTTACATTGCTCATGACCAGTTTCTCTTGCGACTTTAGTATTGCTAGGTAAACCTATTTGCAGTCTAGTATTCAAGTTTTGAGCAAATTGTCTGACTTGATTTTCCAATGATTTGATTGCCGCCTCTTGGTTTTGCAATCTCATCTCGGTCCTGCTAATAAAAGCATCAGTTCTTTTTATGAAGTTACTATTCTCAGCCATATAAGATTCAGTTTTCAACATAAAAGCATTGGGAGAATTTTCCAAAGAACTAGATGTTGTTGGTTGTTGCTGCGGCAACTGTTGCCGCGACAACTATTGCCGTGTCATATTCTGCTAGAATCCTGATGCTTGTGCATTCTCTTTGTTCTGGTTTAGAGCGTTTTTGGGATTACTCCATGAAAAATTCGGGTGCTTCTTCCAAGCTGGATTGTATGTATTGGACATTACATTGTTGTTCTGATTGTAATTCCCCACATAAAAGCTGGATTCCGGATTCTGCATACATTCAGAAGAATCATGGTTACCACCACATAACTCACAAAAGGAATCCATTACCTTGACCTCCTGTGTGTTGTTTGGTTTCTGCAAATTCAGATTGTGCCGAAATTTAATCTGATGATCCTAGTTCATGTATTGTGGATTGGCGTCTAACTCCTCCTCTTCTAGCAGACGGGAATTGATAATCATTCTTGGCAAGCCTGTTTAGAATTTGCATTGCTTCCTCTAGCGACTTATCTAGGAGTATGTCGTTTGTCGAGGCATCTAGCATCATCCTTGTTGGTGTATTCATAGCGTTGTAAAACATTGTTACTTGTGTCCACACTGGGAATCCGTGTAGGGGGCATTTGTGTAGAAGTTCTCTATATCGCTCCCAAGCCTCGTACATGGATTCATCATCTGCCAGCCGAAAAGAAGTAATTTTGTTACAAAGCTTATCAGTCAAATTTGTAGGATTAAATTAAGCAAGGAAATCATGACAAAGATCGGTCCAAGATCCTATTGATCCGGCAGGAATACTATTCAACCATGCTTTCGCCCTATCCCTCAATGAATAGGGGAATAATCTTAGTCGTAAAACATCGGGGTGACTCATTGTATTTTGAATGAATTGCAAATCTCGAAGAAAGATTTAAGATGTTGTTGTGTATCTTCAGTTGCTGAGCCGCCAAATTGACCAATTGTGTTGATCATATTGAACATCACCGGTTTCAACTCAAAGTGTCCGGCTTCAATTTCAGGTGTGACAACTCCTGGATTGAGTCTATCAAGATCTTCTTCAAGATAGTCTCGAATAGTTCTATTTCGTGCAAAAATCACTTCTCATCCTGCTGGAAAATCTTGATTCATAATGCCGACTTGATTAGCCATTGCTACTCTTAACCTTTGTCTAAGTCTTTGCAAGGTTCGTTCGATTTATGGATCAAAGGGATATTCTGGTGTAATCGGTCTCGCCCTGGTCATATACCAATGCAAAACCAAAGTTTGTTAACCCTTTGAATCTTAAACAAGAAAAATAAAAAGTGCAAGAAAATAAAAACAAAGTTGCTATTGTCAATCCCCGGCAACAGTGCCAAAAACTTGTTGCGCGTAATAAGTGCTCTGCAATTGTGCAAGTGTGCACGTCGCAAGTTATAGTATAAAAGATATCGTCTCCACAAGGATTGGTGCCACTTCAAGAATCTAAACTCTTGCACTGTAAAAAGTAAAAGAACACAAGTAGAAAATTGTAGGAGTTTTAACTAACAACTAAACTAGAAAGCAATAAAGTAAAAGAAGATGTAATCAAATGAGAGAGAATAGGCCAGGTTATCGTGAGTTGAGGAGTGATAGCCGATTGGATCGTCTTGGTAAAAGAGTGCAAGGGCAACTCAGTTGCCGTGGCAACTTGCGTAGCGGGTTACCTTGGAAACTAATCGACGGTTGCCTGGGCAACTACTTGGGCAGCAACTTTAAGGTTCGGCAGAGCATTCTTCAATGGTTTCTTCTTATCCCTAAGTCAAAACTCTAGCTATTTGTGCATGCCTTGATAATACATCCCTGCGTGAATCAAGGGTGAACAACAACCAATCTTGCGCTCTTCTTAGCCGTTGAAATCCTTAACTTATCCCTAAGCTGGATTAATCTTCATCATCAATAGATTGAATAAAGACCATACTCATTCGTTTATTGAATCTAACTCTCCCGATATTAGATAAATAGATGAAGTTACAAGATCCTCTCCCAATTCACTCGCAAACAAGAATAAAAACCAAGAATGAGTAAACCTTGAATTGAAAGTGCAAACTCTTATTACCTAAACAAAATCCAATTGTTTCTCACAACCACAAAACACAATAACCTTAGCCAAATAGATTTAGTTCATGGCTAGGTTCCAAAGAAACACAAGACAAAGAATTCCTAGCATAAACCTAATTGAACAAGAAAGAAAAAAATGAAGAATGGTTGAAGCCTTGTCGAAATCTCTCCTTGCTCTTGTCGAAATCTCCTTCCTTTCTTTGTCAAAATTTCTCTCCCTTCTCTCCCTCTCTAGAGTTGACGGCTTGGTCCTCAATTTATAGGGCTAGGTCAAAGTCTTTTTTGAGGAGGAAGTTAAGTTGGAATTAAATATCTTTAAAGAATATAATTCTTTATTATATTTAAATTCCTTCTAGAACTTCTCCTATCTTCTTGGGATTTAATTTCTCTTTAACCTCTTCATGGAAATCAAACTCCTTTGGGATTTAACTTTGCTCCACGTCATCTTGGGTTTATCTAGTCATCAATTTTGACTACCATATCATCTTATCCCTTATCGAAAATTGCCTTGGCAACTAGCTCGAGATCTCCTTCATGCATTGCCCTAGCACTAGCTCGGCATCTCCTTCATGCATTGCCCCGGCAACTGGTTCCAACCTTGCTTTGGCAAGTGATTATGCACACACACACAAAACACACCTAAGCAGTATCTTTTTCCACAAAATTAAGCAAAATATGAAATCAAACTTGTCCACCAAGGAAACAATGCAAACATGCATGAATGACTAATAATGCAACTAATATGAGCCTAAGTCTAGCAATAATATGAATAAAAAGGGTAATAAAAATAGTACTTTTGAACACTTATCACCAACCTTTATTTAGTCCAATTACATACATGTGGTTCAAATCCTATTCCAAATCAATCACTCGAACTCAATTATTTACATGCATATCAAATAGGGATTAAATTACAAAATTTCCAAACTTCAGCATCAAAAATAGCTTGGCGTATCGATACAGGGAAGTCCTGTACTGATACAGTATAACAGACTTAACTACTATCAGTACTGATACACGTCCATCCCGTATCGATACGGTATGTTGACCAACCATACCGATACGGTGTTGACCTGTAGCGATCCCCTTGCTTATTTTTAAAACTCAGAATTCCAGTAGCTAAGCCCGTACTGATACAGTACCCTACGTATCAATACAACTAAGTAAAATCAAAGGGGTATTTTGGTACGTTGGCCTGTGTACCGACACTTGTAACTGTTTTTCCTCAAGACGTACCGATACGTTGGCTAGGCGTATCGGTACGCTAGGCTATTTTTTAGCGATTTGAGCCTCTACAGGACCTCGCGTACCAAACCTTGAGGTACTCATACCGGTACGTAGAGGCTTGTAATGACCTCTAGGTCCAACATATGACACTTTGGCTCATTCCAAACAACATTAACACTTAGCTAAACATCATATAACATCAATATCATGCTTGAACATCAACATATCAATCATATAGGCCAACCTAGCTCAACTAGCATACTCAAACATCAAAACTAGAGGCATGCTTCCTAGACCACGTTCAAAGCATCAATCCAACTATAATCCAAACACTTAAAACATATTACAAGCCCAAAACAACGAATATAACTTGCAACAACATGTAGTTCATCAAAACCCTCCCATAACCTTAATCGACACATTGCCATTATTACTATTTTTCGATATTCAAACCATACTTTTAGTTCAAGTCATGGGATTTTCTTCCTCGCTTATTTGCTGCCTCAAACCTTAGTTTTCTGCATTGATGGAAAAGATAGCATATGCACACTAGGCTTATTGAGGAATGTTCAAACAACAACCATCATCAATGCATTTTAAAACCACTTCTCAATATATTTGTAAAATACTTTTCAAAGCTCTTTTAAATCTTCATCACATTATCATGCCTTATCAAAACCATGCACTTAACATTTTAAAACAGCATATTAAACCATATGCAACATGTATCATGGATCCCACAGCAAAATCCCATCTGCTACCCTCAATTTCAGTTTTCCCATGCATACTACCAATGCAAGGCTTAAAGAGTAAAACATGTTTAAATCACATTAAACAACATAATCCATCTCATAATACATAAATAATTATATTGGCTTCCAAGTGATCATTTACCAAGTTTCATTTACCAAAACGTAACATCGGATACACGGATTCAACAAGTGTTCCCACAACACTTAACAAACAATCTACCGGTAACACAAGATTCACATACGGGAGTATTCGGTACATATAAACCCCTTCACCATTTTGACACCCGTGGCGGAGTGCTCGGTACTCATAAACCCCTCAACACCACTCATCGGTACGGTGTTTAATCAACTAACGGGAGTTTTCGGTACAATAAGCCCCTCGACCGTTAGGGTAATCGGATGGAGTATTCGGTACACCATATAAACCCCTCAACATCCAAGACGCCTTTTTATAGTGCACTATCAATCCTATGGCCGGCCAACTATATCCGATTTCATTTTCAAACCATTTTATAACATCACTTTCCAATATAATTCATTTAAACATCAACAACTCACTGTTTTCATATGATCTACCAAAATCATTAAACCAATGCATCAACCTTTGCATTAAACAATGTTTATGAACATTAACAAATCATGCATTATTCCCAAATGCATTATCATCATTTCGAAACCAATTTCCAGCATTAAACCATGCTCAATATATGTATAAATAGTGAGTCATCAAAACATGTAAAACAAGTGCATCAAACTATCACCAAAAACCGAGTTCGAGAGAGATTTCATCCTTTACTTACTTCCGAGCTTAGATCAGTGTTTCAAGCTCATTCTATACTCCTAAACACAACTTCCAAACCTTTGCAAAGTTGAAAACACAATTTTCACTCACCAACTCGCAACACATTGCTTGTTGATGAGACAAGCACCTCCAAATCTTCCGGAACTCACGTTTGTAGCGATATCCCTTTTTATTACGCTAAAAAATGGGGTTTTCAATGTGCTTGGAGGTCTTTTTGGTATTTTAAAAATCATCCATGGGGTTTTAGAAAAAAAACCGTATTTTATTTTAAAAATAGAGCCGCCACCGGACACCATAAAACTAGAGATTTAAAAACTGTTGGGTTTGAGAGTCGGTTACGGATGGGGAAGGATTAGCACCCCCACACCGCCCAAAATTGGTACTTTAATAATTACCGCTTTATTAATATTAAACTTTCCGGACTAAAGTGACGATTAAATTAAAATTTGGTTATAATTACAAGTATATTTTAAGGGCCCCGTTATTCGAGAATAAACCGATAGACCACCATCACTGCGCTTGATACTGGCCACGTTTACGCTCAAATAAAAGGGCACCGCATTGACAATAATATATCTGAAATGCAACTTAAAACATGGCAAATAATTTTAAAACATACATATACATCAACATGATATTAAAACATAAAAATAAGGAAATTACGAAATTAAACAAAAATAATAAAAAGCATGAACATAACATATCACGAAAATAAAAATACAAAGTAAACATGAACAAGAACAACACATTTCTAAAACTAAACAATCAAATCTAACATGCTTAAACACATCAATACGAACCACAACTATAATGCGTAACATACGTGGCATAGTATGATAATAAATTAACAAAGCAACATGTGAACTTAAAAACTAAAACTTAATGCATAACACAATATATGCATTCATAAAATAAACATGTCATAACAAAATTAACAAATTTCCATACTAACATATAACTTAGGAAACAAGGCAAACATAAAAGCTAACACTTGTTTAACATGACCTAACAAAACCAAATATATTTGCATGATAAAGCATATAAAAGAAAACATGCATCAATAAACACAACCAACTCCACTCATATATATATATATATATATATAAAACAAAATATAATATATATATATAAACAATTAACATGCTAATAGCTAACCTATATCATAATGTACAAAAAAGAACCAACCAAAAAACATACTAACATGGACATGAATGTATGAACTAAATTAAAAACAACATGTAAAAATGACATAATACTAACAAATAAATTAACATGATATCATAAATATGAAAACATACTAAAAGAACAAATGTAAACACGTTAAAAAAAAGTGAACGACATAAATATTTAAAATAATAAAAGGGACTGAAATGGCATAAAATAAAAGAGGAAACAGAAATTAAAACAAACAAAAATTGATTTTTAGGATGAAATTGAAGACTAAACAAAGCCTGAAGGGACCAAATGTGTAATATACCCAAGGGGCAAGCCCAAAGTGCAAAATATCAAAACACAGAGTGACTGGGGGAGAGATTTTGCCATTTAAAAAACTGGACCAGTTAATTTGGGGGTGAAATCGAAACTTAAAAAAAAACAAAGAGGACTAGTATTGTAATTGTACCGTGCGGCACGTCCAAAATGAAAGAAACGAAAACGCAGAGGTTCTTATGACGTGAATAGACCATTTTTGAAAATTAAGGGTCTATAAGTAGACCTCTTTAGAACCGGTTTTAGAGTTTGGTCATTTGAAAATTTGTCTGATAAAAACACAAACCCTCTCCCCTTGATTAATCTTCGAACCAAAAGCCCAAAAATAAATAAAAAACTTCTTCGGCTTCCTTAAATCACCGACAGCCGCCGTCAGACCAGAAAAAACAAAACCCAAAAACAACCTCATTTTCAAACCGAACACAAATCTAGCCTTATATATTAGGAAAAAACACCCACCTCTCCTTGGGTTTATGGAAAACCGACACTATTTTTTTTTTAAAAAAACGAAACACCCATCTTTTTGCAAACATGGCCGTTCGGCTCACCATACATGGCTCGAAGGAGATCACAAGGTTTGTCACCGACGGCCACCACGGAGAGGGTAAAGAACCTTTTTGACTCTCTTTTCTCTTCTTTTTAGCCTTTAATATTTCATGTATTTTTTGCATGTGTGAGGGAAAGAAAAGAAAGAAGAAATTACCCTGAAACTTTTTTTGTTTGTATTTTTGGAAAACTGATTCCCCCTTACAATGTTTGGGTTGTTACATATCCCTGATCTCTCTGATCATTTTTGGTAAAAATAAAAACATAAGAATACATATTTTAATTTGATTTGGTACTGACAGGCTTGATTTTTCTTATGTTTCTGGTGATGCCTCTGCGCAGGTGGTTGAGGGCCGACAAGAAGAAATAATCCTAAATGAGAGGAAAATATGATATTAAAGTTTGGTAAAATAGCCCCTTAAAGATTCTAAGTTTTGACCATTTTTCAAACTAGTGACTAAAACAATTTTCAATCTTTACATTTTGCTCACTAGCCAAAATGTCCAATTTCCAAAATCCATTTTCCAAAATTGACTTTACCAAAAATATCCATATATTAATAATGATTTTTAGATATTTTCCCATATTTTTCTCGCACCAAAATTTTTGTTCCGATTTTAATCCTGAATTCGACTCGAATCTCTAATCTCAATCCGTTGGACCGTCTAAACCACTAGGAAAATTCCTAGGCCCAAAACTAGGGCGTTACATGTTGCTTCTGAAGCTCATGAGTCATGGACGCAAGCATCAAACATCCGACATCTACCATGTCGTTAGAGCATTTCTTAAAAGCTTTCAATTCATCTGTGGAGGCATCAGCTGCTAGTTTTTTAGGAACGAGTTCTTCGATGATTTGTGGTTTTTGTTCTTGTTTTAGGATAATCCTCAAGCTGTGGAACCAATCAATAAAGTTCAAGCCATTCAATTGTTCATTCTCAAGGACGGGTCGCAATGATAACGAGTTTGAGTTAGCCATAACAAATCTACAATGATAGAATATGATTTATGAGTACGTTATATCATGTTTATAAATGCAAAATAACATTTCCACTATTAATAACCCTCAAAATTTAGAAAAAATTCTATAATTATTTTAGTGGGTAAAGATCCATATTTCATTTCATCCAAAGTCAGATTTGGCTTTACTCCTAGAATTCAATTATTTAGGTAAGCAACACTTGCTAATTACATCTCATGTAACTCATTTATTTGGTGAACAACTATTGTTCCTAATCATCTCATGATTATCCAAAACATTAGCTTTCGGTTTCTAATCTCATTAGGGCAACCTGGTTTAACCAATATTACAACCATTGAATATCCCTTGCTTATTCTTCCGTTTAGTTAAGATAGATATGAGTACTTCGCTTTAGCATAACCTACATAGTACCGATCGAGGTTTTAACGAGGGCTAATATTGGATGGCTATTAATCAATTATGGAGGGTTTTGTTAAATTAATCTCACCATTCAATTATGATCTTATTAGTTAGTATCATAATAATAAACATCCATAGTATCACGTATATGTAAAGCATTAAATATAAATGCAATGATTATAGCCCGTAAAACTAAGGTGGCTCATATCAAGACAATAGAAGAACCATAATAAAATAAAGATGGAACTTACTTCTCAAGCATCTAGCCTACTTTTGATTGTTCCATCATTCTGCTCCTTTGATCCATGCTTCTTCGTAAATATTACAATTTCAAAAACTCATTTTACATACGAGATAGTAAGATGAGAAGAGAGTTACAATAGAAAAAATAGAGGTGCGACACGCATGTCGTATTTATAAAAATACAAAACCAAACTAAATAGGCTATCGGGCTATAACCATGCATTTCAAACACCATACATAACAAATATAATAATGACATTGTTTGTTATTAAAGTCTTACCAGATTGTTCCTACGCAGAGGCCAAAGGGAGAAGCCCTTTGCGAGGGTTCGGCAGCGGCCGGCGGAGGTGCCACTGACATGTCAGCGGCGAGGAAATTTTTAAAAGATTAACATCTTAATTGCTATGCAAAAACCTTACGATTTGATAACTTTTATCAACACTATCGCGTTTTTCAGGATTTTTAAAATTCACAAGGTTTTACTGCAACAACTCTTGTTACTTTTCCCGCATGAAGTCTATAGACTAACCATTAGTCTAATATATAACCCGCATATGTTAACTCTTAACATCTAAACCCAAACAAATCAGTGACTAACTCTTAGTCACTAGGAACAATCAATATGATTTAATCAGATTAGTCATGAATGATTTATAGCGCGAAAATATCATATATTTGTCAAAAAAATGAATAAACCTTAATCTTGTAACATGCATCTCATATAATTTCATCATCCAAGTATTTAAGTCCGTATTCATATCGAACAAGTGGCTCTGATACCATTGTAGGGAAACGTCAGTACACCCCATAGCGCAACAAAAAAATTATTCAGTGAATTCCACCAGTGATCCATGTATGAGGAATGGATCCAGGGTGAAAAGGGATAAAACATTACCTTAATTAAATCTGATAATCACATGGACGTATAAGAATTCAATTTCTTCAGCACGATGTCGAATCGTAGTCGTCACAGCAGCGTTCCGACCTCTACGCAGTCCACCCGAATAAAACAAATAATATTTTACTTCTATAACTATTAGAGAGGTTTTAGCAGTAGGCATATTTTTCGCTGCTAGACCTTATGTCTTTATATAGCATTCAAAACCCTAATCCTAATTAAATTTGGATTTATTAAATATACAATATATTTAACCAAATATAATTAAATATGTAGAATCTAATTCTACTTCAATTATATTTCTTTAGGGATATATATATTTTAATAGTGTTTGATCATTCCAATAATTATCTAGTATTAAATTATATATAAACAAAATTATATAATTACGATAATTAAAATAATTTCGATTTTTAGTAAAATTATATATATATATATTAACTAATTTCGTGTACAACATGTTTGTACAAATGTTATCTAGTCGATATATGTTCGTTTCAGTCATAGGGTGTGACCCTTGTAGGTTCGTGTAATGTTAGCAGTAATATCTAGAACATTCTAATATTACAAGCAATAAGTGACATCTAACAATACATCATTGCTATCTAAGTTACAATAAGTCGTGGTTCGACATAACCTCTTCGTGATTAACTCTTTTTTTGTGTATTACATCATTTTGTCCTTATATCTAGATTGGACACAAGTTATGGAATAATCACATTTGTATAGTCTATCTAATATTTCTTGATATCTTGAGTGGACTATTATAAACGAATAACTATGATATCTCATATCAATTTATTCGAGCATGACTATGTATTTCTAGTCTCACTCAATCAAGTGGCCTATGAAATTACTCATATTATGTAGGAGGGACAAATTCTATCTTGATCAGCCATATCCCACTACATAGATTGTGACATATCCAATATCAGTCTTTATAGTGTAGTCAGTTACGACACACGTTTTACTGTATCAAAATATGTCACTCATAATGTTGAAATAATGATGATCTCCAGTCTGAGGATCATACATGTAGTTATCACTATGAGCAATATTGTGGCTGTCACATAATAATCCAAGAAACATGCTCATAGCGGGTCAGTCCAGTATGTCATTCTCTAACACATACTTATGTATTGATTTTGACATCTCAATGTCAATGACAACATTTTGTCATCAATCAACTACATATTAGTTTTAATGTATCATTGTTGTCCATACCCACAATAATACTTGACTAAAGACATTTAAGAATAACCATATTATTCTAAGGATTTTATTATAATTCAATTTATTTATATATGCGCAGAATAATGACTAAAATAATAATAATGGTTTTATATTAATAAACATTATAAATAAGTATGTCTTTTGCAATCATCTTATGATTGGTCTTTGGGCATACTCCAACAATTCCAAGTTGCCCTTAGAATAGTAATAAACTAATGTCATTAGCTATGTTATATAGACTGCTTACACCCGAAAAACTTGACCCATGACCCGAACCGTTTTACCCATTTTGAAATCTGATATGGACTCGAACATAATGGTCTAAAATTGACCAGAATCCAAACTGAACCAAAACCGACCTAAATTTAGTTAAACCGAAAATCAAACCGAATCGAAATTAATCAAAATCGAAAACAACCCGAACCGAAAGAAACCAGAACCGAGAATCAACCCGAACTGAAAGCAACCCAAAACGAAAATCCACCGAACTGAAAGCAACCCAAATTTTATTTCCTCAAATGTGTGTTTTATTCTCATTTTGTATTCTATTACTAATTAACAACTACCTTTGGTAATGGTTTAATATCATCTTTTCTCCTTTAAAAGATCATTTTCATATATTGACTCAAATTGTAAG
Source organism: Hibiscus mutabilis (assembly GCA_019671005.1). Classification (NCBI taxonomy): domain Eukaryota; kingdom Viridiplantae; phylum Streptophyta; class Magnoliopsida; order Malvales; family Malvaceae; genus Hibiscus; species Hibiscus mutabilis. The sequence goes on along the minus strand of CM033713.1, from coordinate 19,957,633 downwards.
CCGACCGATCCGATATTGACCTGACCCAAAAAGCAACCGATTTGATATAGACCCGACCAGAAAAGTCAATCAATATGATATTAACCCGACCCGATATCCGACCCAAAATAATATAGACCCGGACTAAATCCGAATCAAACTCGATCCGACCCGAATCGAACCTAAACCAAAAATAACCTGAACCGAAAATTAACTCGACCCGAACGACCTGATTGTCACCTTTAAGACTGTTAAGTGAAGGTGAGTGTTGGATATGAAAGATCATATTCATTTTTCTATGTTTAGATACAGGTTCGATACGAATATATTAAAAACATGGATTTTCCCAAAGACGTAAGCTTGATCCAACTTCCCATTTATTAGTGGTACCCAGAAAATCATAGTACATCTAGAAAATTGATGCACCGACTTAGACAATTTAAACATTGATTGGAGGCTTAAATGGCATTAAAAGTTCATATATTCGCACCCAACAATCTGATTTAGTAAGCATCCACCACTGCACACTGTAATTGCTTTATATAAATATATATTAACCAAAAGTAGTTTGCCGGCTTAACTTGCTAAACTAAGATATGGCATCACCATTAAAGAAAAACTCAAAAAAAAAAAGTCCCTAGATGACTAGATCTGGACCAATATTGGCTAATTCCAAAGCACTCAAATCTAAATCAGCGATAAAGATGGACCGAATTAATGTCAGATTATTACAGATTACATATAAAGTGATTCCACATAATATCTTTTCAATCAATAAATGAAAAGCTGATATTAAAGATAAGAAGTGGGATTAAAGGTTTGTTTGATATTGTTTTAATTTAAAAAGTACGATGAGAAAGTGATTTTGAAAATTATTTTTAGAGTGTTTGAAATAATTTATTATTTGAATATTTGTAGTTATTGTTAAAAAATATTTTTAAGTAAATAAAATATTTATTTTAAATATTATTTTTAAAATATAAAACAATTAATGATATAATTTGGGAGAAATAAGTTATTTTGTTTAAAAATACTTTTTAAACTAAGATAAAAATAGACTTTTGACCTAAAAAAAACTACATATTTTATATTACTTTTACCTCACAAACACTTTTAAAAAGCATTCCAAAATTGGGCTAAAAGTAAAAATCAAATCCCATAATCTGTCTTATTTCGAGTATTATGCTTGTGCGAGTAGTCTGACCTATAAGATATGTGTACTTGAAAAAAAAACAGTCGCAAGATTTAAGGTTAAATTAGGGGAAGTTAAAAAAGATTTTTTTTTATAATGGTCATTTAAGAAATTAATTAAGAAATTGATTGTTTTTTATGGTGACAAAGAGAGTCGTCACAATGTCACCAACTGCAGACGACATCTACGGTGAGAGTCATTTTTTTATTTGGGAATACAATTAAAAGAATTAAAATGATAATTTACAGAATATAGAAAGGGTCAGGTCTAATTTAACTATTACCGTTAATCATTTTTATTATAATTCAGTTAAATCATGAAAATATTATTATTTTACTAAAAATAATAATATTTAAAATAGCTTTAAGAAAATGAAATTATTTGAAACTTAATTTAATTTAAAACTATACGTTAAAGTCCAAAACCTTGAAATGTCATTCAGAAATTTTTTTCAATGATTTTTTTTAAATTGAGTCAAAAAGTTTGAATGATTTTTTTAATCTACACCATGGCTGTCTGACACGGTGTTGCGTTGCTTTGTAGTTGTTTTTATCCCAAAAAATATCGATTTGGCATTCAAATTCTTTATTTTTCAATTTTTAATTAAAATTTAAAATTTGACTTCGATCATTTATAACTTGTCAGGCTTAAAAATTTGATTTTCTGTACATAGATATATCATTAGTATAAAAAGTTGATAAGTGTACTTTTACTGTTCTGGAAATTTTCATATCAGTCCTTGTAATTTTTATTTCCCTTTCACTTGTGACCAAAATGAAAAGAATTCAACCATAGGCAACTATTGTAAAAAATAGAGAAATGTGTATTACCAAATTGGACGCATTTTATAATGATTGGTTATAATTATTGTTATTTAATTTTATATCGGTTGTTATTTATTGTGCTTATAGTTATATGTATAATTTTTTTTTGAACAAAATAGTTATATGTATAATACCTAATACGATTAAGCGATTGACATCATTTCCTTTAAACTCTTGCTCAATTTTATTGGAATAATTTTTCTTTTATTGGCCAGGTAACGTAAACGATTACATTTTGAGGCTGAGCATAGTAAAATCTTAAAATTTTAAGGTGAGTACAATGCATAAATATTAAAAAAATTAAAAGTAAATGTGTAACTTTAAAAAAATTTAGGTGAGTACTAGCCCACCCTACAATCTACATAGATTCGTCAGTTAAGGTTGTTTATGTCCCGAACGTTCAGCTAACCGTTCGTGAACTATTCGGCATGAAGTTTGTTTATGTTTGTTTATTTATTAAATGAACGAATATGGACAAGATTTCTCGTTCATTTAATTAAATGAACGAACACGAACAAAAGACTTGTTCGTTCATTTACGTTCGTGAACATTCGGTAATCCGTTCGTTTATGTTCATTTAAATTTATTCACATATGTCCATTTATATTTATTATTTTTCATAGCAAAAATATTATATTTAAAAAAAAATTAAAAATAGATATTAAAAATATGAAATAAAAAAACAATACTCAAAGTATGAGACTTCAGACTTCTTAAGAAAAAATTAAATAAAATTGAATGTTCGTTTGTGTTCGTTTATTATTTTAACAAACGAACACAAACAAAAAATTATGTTCATTTAGTTATTCGTGTTCGTTTATTAATTTGCTTAAAATTAAACGAACAAATATGAATATAACTCCGTTATAACTACCGCCTGTGAAAATTCTTATTATTTTCTATTATATTATTATTAACATTTTTCATTTTAACTCTCTAATTTTACAATGCAAAATGAAAATTTTGTTCCTCTTGCCACCGTAGATTTCCATTTTGTCAAAAAAATCTTTTTTTTGACTTTTTCACTGACAAAAAAAGACAGACCATGCAGTGAAACAATGACTCTTGTCGGTTCTATAAAATATGGCCTTTTTCGCTACTCTACTGCCCAAGAAATCACAAAGATGAAGCTCAGAAAACCCTCTCTCCTGGCCCTCGTTCACCTCAGCTTACTCCTACTCTTAGCAGACTCAACTCGGCCTCCATTTTCCTGCGACTCATCTGACCCACAAACCAAATCCTACCCGTTCTGCAACACTACACTCTCCACCAACCAAAGAGTCCAAGATCTAATCTCCAGGCTCACACTCGATGAGAAGATATCCCAGCTCGTTAACACGGCTCCAGCCATCCCAAGACTCGGCATCCCCGACTACGAATGGTGATCTGAAGCCTTACACGGTATTGCCTATTTATCCACTGTACACACAGGCATGTGTTTCAACGGAACAATCCAATCCGCCACTAGTTTTCCTCAGGTCATTCTCACCGCCGCTTCCTTCGATGTTCAGCTTTGGTACCGCATTGGTCAGGCAAGTATCTAACTCCGACAACACAAAGATCCTTTTATTTTTTACTGATTAGTACTTCAGTTCATTGCTTACAGGCAGTTGGGAAGGAGGCTAGAGCAATATACAATGCCGGACAAGCAACGGGGATGACGTTTTGGGCACCGAATATTAATATTTTTAGAGACCCGAGGTGGGGAAGAGGGCAAGAAACACCGGGCGAGGATCCTTTTGTTAGCGGGAAATATGCAGTCTCATTCGTGAGAGGGATACAAGGGGACAGTTTTGAAGGAGGGAAACTTGGTGAACATCTTCAAGCTTCAGCTTGTTGTAAGCATTTCACAGCTTATGATTTGGATAACTGGAAAGGAGTCAACCGCTTTGTCTTCAATGCAAAGGTAAACATAGAACTCTGCACTCTGCTTGGGTTGAATTGATTTGGAAGATCCCATTTATGTTGATGATTTATCTGTTCTACTTTCCTGTTTTCTGGATTTCAGGTTTGTCAGCAGGATTTAGCAGATACATATATGCCTCCATTTCGGAGTTGCATACAGGAAGGGAAAGCCAGTGGGATAATGTGTGCTTATAATCGTGTTAATGGAGTCCCCAATTGTGCAGATTACAATCTCTTGTCGAAAACAGCAAGAGGGCAGTGGGGTTTCAACGGGTAATGAAAAACTATTGTCCTTTCAATGTTAATTATACAAAAAGGATATGTTGATTCAGAAAGATGACAGTATGTATGTTTCATGCTTAAAATATAATCAGGTATATAACATCAGACTGTGATGCAGTCTCCATCATTCATGAGAAACAAGGATATGCCAAGTTACCAGAGGATGCTGTAGCTGATGTTCTTAAAGCTGGTACGAGAATAGCTTCGTTGCCATTAACTCTGTATTTTGAACACTCATATGCTGGTTTTTAAAGATCAAAAGCTTGGCAATGTCAGGACAAAATTGAAAATATGACAAAAATCATGTATAAAAATCAAAATATGGTTTAGAGTTGGTGTATATGCTAGTGGCATCATTTCAACATTTTTGGTCCATGAATTTACAGGAATGGATGTCAACTGTGGCAACTATTTGAAGAACTACACGAAATCCTCTGTCGGTAAGAGAAAATTGCCTGTATCTGAAATAGATAGAGCCCTTCACAACCTTTTCTCTGTTAGAATGAGGTTGGGGCTTTTCAATGGCAATCCAGTTAAACAGCCTTTTGGTAAAATTGGTTCAGACCAAGTCTGTTCCCAAGAGCATCAGAATCTTGCTCTCGAGGCTGCTCGCAACGGCATTGTCCTTCTAAAGAACACCGAAAAACTCCTCCCGTTTTCCAAAGTGAAAACTACTTCCCTTGCAGTAATAGGCCCGAATGCCAATGCTTCAAGAACACTACTGGGCAACTATGCAGGCCCTCCTTGCAAAACTGTTACACCTCTGCAAGGGTTGCAAAACTATGTCAAAGACATCAGGTATCACCCAGGTTGTAATGCAGTTAACTGCTCTTATCCTTTGACTGGTCAAGCAGTGAAAGTAGCAAAAGAAGCAGAGTATGTGGTGCTGGTGATGGGATTGGATCAAACCCAAGAGAGGGAAGAACTCGATCGTGTAGACTTGGTTCTCTCACCGAAGCAGCAGAACTTGATCTCCACTGTCGCGAGAGCAGCTAAGAATCCGGTTGTTTTGGTGCTTCTTTCTGGAGGTCCAGTAGACATAAACTTTGCCAAATATGATAAATACATCGGAAGTATTCTATGGGCTGGTTATCCAGGTGAAGCTGGAGGTCATGCATTAGCAGAAATCATATTTGGTGATCATAATCCAGGTGAACTCTCATTCAGAGCATGTCATGTATGCTAACATAAGTCGGAAGACATTCTTAAACTAATGATAAATTTAACAAAGTTGTATGCTTCATAAATTTAACAAAGTTGTATGCTTCATATATATATTTCTATGCAGGAGGGAGGTTACCCGTTACTTGGTATCCGCAGAGTTACGTTAAAGTACCGATGACAGACATGAGAATGCGTCCCGAACCATCTTCGGGCTATCCTGGACGCACTTACAGATTCTACGAAGGACCAAAAGTTTTTGAATTCGGCTATGGTCTCAGCTACTCGAACTATTCTTATGAATTTCTCCATGTAGCACAAAACAAGGTCTACTTAAACAGTCAGTTAAAGTCTCCAAAGGTTGAGCTTGAGAACTCAAATGCTCTCAAATACATACCAGTTTCAGAGATAGGAACAGAAGTTTGTGATAAGAGAATCCCAGTCACTGTTAGAGCTCAAAACCATGGGGATTGGGCAGGTAAGCATCCACTTTTGCTATTTGTCAGGCGAGAAAAAGGCGGTAATGGGAGGGCAGTGAAACAACTGGTTGGATTCCAGAGTGTTAGTCTGAATGCTGGGGAAAGAGCTGATGTTGAATTTGAGTTGAGCCCTTGTGAGCATCTTAGCTCTGCCAATGAAGAGGGTTTGATGGTCATTGAAGAAGGGTCTCATTTCTTAAGCATCGGAGAGACAGAATCAGAGATCACAGTCGTCCTATGATACAAAGGACTAGCTCCCCAAAACAGTGGAAATTTAACAGAATGAACCTTTGTTGTCTACCTGTAATCCTGCTATTCTATCCAATAAAAAAGCTGTCTTGTCTGCTTTGAAAATCATTTTCTCTTGCAAATTATGAGCAATAATTTTGTATTCTCTACAGATACAGTGCTATTTCTTCAGCTATAAAAATAACAACATATTAGCAAAAAAAGCATTACAGTAAAAGAATGAGAGCCTTAGAAATCTGTTGCCTCCAAGTTATCAGTCTCATCGCCACCCTGATTAAGCCATGACTCTCACAGCATTCTTGATTTATTGTTTACAAATATTTTGGTGATTGCTTTCTTCAATTACCACTTCTACACTTGTTCAATAGAATGTAGGAAGCATTTAGTTGGCCATCTATCCAGGTAAAGATGGAGGACTTGAAACCATGTTTTTTGCTGATCTCTGTTGTACATATAGGACAACTCTACTTCCTAAACCAACGGACAAACTAGGCATTACTATTGACTAATGACTTAATGGTAGGATAAATGTTCCAATGCATTTGTTTCTATTGAGACATGGATTTTCTTTGTTTTCTTCCTTTAGACATGGATTTATTTTTTTTTTAAAAGTGATTTTCTCAATTTTTTTAAATAATTTCATTGTATTTTAAAAAAATAACCTAAAGAAAATGATAAAATTCAGTGTTTATTTTCTTTGTTACTTTTTTTTTTTTGTGTATATGAGTACTCGTGAGAAAAATAGACAAGTTCAGGTACCGATGTAAATTCAAAAATAAGAATTAATGTGAGAAAAATGAACAAATTTAAGCACTAAAATGTGACTTATCCTTTATTTATTTCGATTGATGTCGGATGTGTTAATTTTTGGGTAAACTACATAAACGGTAATTGAAGTTTAAGTACAATTCTATTTTCATCAATTAAGTTTGAAAAGTTACATTGGGAACCATTAACGTTTTCGGTTTGTAACAAAATGGTCACTCAGTCATTAACCTCTGTTAACTGTGTAACAACAATCTGATCTGATGTGACATTTTTTAATGAATTAATACCTTCTAATAAGATAATGACACGTGAAATCATCTTATTGGAGAGAAATACTTGAAAAATATGAAAACAAGCCTCTTGCAAAAGATCCCAACGGTCAACAACTCAATCAAGCCAAAACATTGATATAATGACAAAAATCTTATTCCCCTTTTTTGTGCCCCTTTCTATGCGCCAACACTAAAAAAATTAAATTTTAAGCCTTAATCTTAAACCTTACATCCTACACCATAAAAAATACACCAAATAGTCGTTAACTATGTAACAGGCAGTTCAGTTATGACTTCCACGCCTATTCTCTCAACTTCGACTATGAGTTCAATACTTTGAACTTTTGGCTCTCATATCCAGAAAAAAAAAAGTTCCCAAAATTTTCGTTTTCAGTTGTTTGAGGGGCAATTTGATGCGTAAATAAAGATGGTTTTGCCATTTTATTTGTTTATTACATTTCATGTTGGCCTGAACTGTTGTCTGTTGTCACTCCCTGTTAGCATTATCTATTAAAATGAGCTTGGGTATTTTGATCTTTAGCCTATACATTTTTCTAACAAGAGAATCAATGTCAAACTGGATCAGAAAACCTATCTCTTGTGGAAGCAGCAAGTTTTACTTACCTACGCTTTGTCTGAAATATTCCTACTCGTGACTGCAAATTCATTTAGGATTCCGAGGGTGTTGTGCCCCCTGCTTCTACATTATTTGTGATTTGGTTTTGATATTTTGCATAGTAAACAATAAATTTTGTTATGCTGCTTTCATCCAGATAAACTTTCAATTAGGAGTTCAATCTAATTGGTTCATTTAGAATTTAATGAAATATCGAAATCTTTCCTATAGAAAGTAATTAGAAGTTTAGTTCAATTGATTTCGGTGTTGGCGTAACGTATATGAGGATGTGAGATCGAATATGCTTAAGCACTCAATATCTTTCAATTTAAAGATGGAGAAGAATTCGGATAATCTAGACATTGTATAAAAAAATAATACAAGAACTAGCCATCAATTGATCTAACGGGATGAGATGTTAGATCCCTTATATGAGAATCTTAATAAACCGGAAACAGTTGTACCAATGTCTCATATTCCAATGACGTTAAAGACTCTAAAATTCAAATCTCATGCCATTCGAACCCTATACCAAATCTTCTTTCTTAGGATGTTTTATTTTCGTTTATCTTTTTCTTTTGTTATCTTTCTTCTTCGAATTTTGTTTTTTTTTTCTTTTTTTAAATTCGAGTTTTCATTTTTTTCTTTTCTTTTATTTCTTTTCATTGATTCTCTTCTCTTATCTTTTTTCTCTTCTCTTTTTTATTCTCTGTTTCTCCTCTGCTTTCTTTCTCTTTTCAATCTCTTTGAGCTCTTCTTTTGTAAGTTGTCTTTTAACGTTGAAACACATTTTACTTGTCTGGAAGATTTGATACTAATCTTCTCTTCAAATATAAAGGTACGAATAATGTGAAAATTTTGGGGTTTTATTAATGACTTGTAAACTTGTAATTAATTTGTTGGTTTACAATGTTCATTGTTTTTATCGTGGCAACATCAATTGTATGTTGCCGTCCAAAGGCCAGCCGTGGCGTTTTCGCACTTTTTGACTCCATACAAGTCGTTTCATTCATAAATCCATTCACTGAACCACAAAAATGATAACCAGACATTATATAGTTTTCGGATCTTGTACCTATCTCTTATTCAACGGAGCTAACGAACAAAGGATATCAGCGGTCTCCACGACGAAAAATTATTATACGGTCCCGGCTCATCACATTATCTATGTCCCCGTCCATTAAAAACAATCAATTAATTTATGTTTTTATATCTTTTTTTTCTCTAAAGATGAATCTTCATTTTTTATGCCATGTTAATGGGGAGTGGGTGGTTATATAGAAGATGATTATGAATGGATTAGTGACATTGAGAAAAAGGATCAATTGACTAATTTTTAGTGGATGGGAACTATGAATGACGTAGTGAGACGAGTCTATAAAATAATTTCTCTTCCACGACAGATGAATTCCATCATTACTGTCGGATCCAACGTATCAAATTAATTGTTTTCTTTTGAGATTTAACATTGGTTAATATAGGACAAAAATCTTCTACTCCTTTTAGGTGCCTCTTTCTATGTCTTAACACTAAAAAATTAAATTCTAAGCTCTAACCCTAAATTCTAAATCCTAAACCCTAATCCTAAAAATACACCATACACATAATTCTTTAAACCCTAATCTTAAACCCTAACATTATGTTGGTAATGCTCAAAGAGTGTAAGAGCACTTATCCCACATTGGGAGGAAATATCCCTTGGGAAGGGTATTTAAAGAGTCTTCATTCCCTTCGCAAGCCGCCGTCTTCAAGACATGTCATGGTAACACGTTTCTTTGACACGTCCGTGCGCATTCTATTCTTTTGGAGACAATTCATAAGAGTTTTAATTTAATTTTTATTCTCGAGTTTATAGACTGTTTTTCAAAACTGAAGGTTTGAGGCCAGGTTCATTTGAATTATAATAGCTTTTTTAACAGCCAATTAATCCGAAATTTATGGGACATTATTGTTGTGTTTTTTGGACCATTTTACCTCGAGTTTTACACTATAAATAGCTTGTCTCTTTAATGATTCTGTTCATCTAGAATTTATATTTCATACTTTCATAATACTATCTCCTCTCTATTTTCGAGTTCGTTGTTTTCAATGCTAAGAGAAGAGCAGTACCACCGCTTGTCCACTATGATATTCAGGTGTAAGAATATTAAGAGAGACCGTGCTTACCTCAGGGGACGACTGTCTATTGCAGCGATTAGTGCTAAGAGAAGAGCAGTACCACCACTTGTTCACTCTGATATTCGGGTGTGCGAATATTTATAGAGACCGTGCTAACCTCGAGGGACGATCGCCTACTGCAGCGATTACACACATCAAGGCGAATTCGTTTCTAAGGCAGTGGTTATACCACGACATGGTTACTTTTTCATGTTTATTTTATTTCATAATAATCCGGTTAGTGCTAATGCTTGCCTTTGCAGGTTTTATTTTACCAATAATTTTAAAAACAAATTATACTGCAAAATGTCGACTCTACTGACTAAGCTTGTCCTTGATTTTTCCAAACTTGAAGCACTCGACGGGTCAAACCACCGGAGGTGGTCCTAGCGGATTTTGATTTTCTTCAAATAGCTTAACCTTGACTACGTGTTGTTCAAGGAGCAACCCACGCCACCATCCTTAGATGTTGCCGATGCAATGGTGGTCGTTGCTGACTCCTCCTTCACTCAATTATCTTTCGAGAAATTTGAGAAGGATAACAAGACAGTTCGTGGCCATCTCTCAAGTCACATGTCTAATAAACTTTTTGACATGTTTCTTAAAGAGAAGAGTGCTAAAAACATTTGGGAGACGCTGGAGAAGAAGTATGGAAATAATGATGTCAGCATAAAGAAGTATATTGTCGGTGAGTGGCTCAAGTTCCAAATGTCCGATGACAAATCGATCATGGATTAAGTCCATGATTATGAGAAGCTGGTCTCTGACATCCTTGTCGAGGGAATACAGATGTGTGAGGTTCTGCAAGCCAATGTACTCATCGAGAAGTTGTCAAAGTCCTGGTCTGACTATTGCAACTCCCTAAAGTACAAGAAGAGGGATATTCCCCTTGAAGAGCTAGTGGGCCATATGTAGATAGGAAAGGCTAACAGCTTGAAAGATAAAGTTACCTCTAGTCAATTTCCTTATAAATCTAACCTAGTTGAGTCTAGTTCTGCCTCAGGTTCCAAGCCTAATAGGTTCAAAAAACAAGGAAACTAGAAGAACAAGAGGAAAGCTAAAGTCCAAAAGGACGTCAACTTCAAGAAGTTAGAAAAAAAAGGCCCCGCCAAAGCCTTTCAACTGCTATGTGTTCGGCCGGGCAGGACACAAAGCCTATCAGAGTCAACAATGGTCGGATCGTCAGAATGAGAATCGGCCTTAAGCTAATATTGCCAAAAGAAATGACGAGATTATTGTTGCGATGATTTTCGAGGTCAATCTGGTGGAGAATAAACCCGAATGAGTTGTTGAAATTAGAGCTTCCATGCATTTTTGTGCCAAACGGGAGCTGTTCACTGAGTACGAAAGTATTGATGAAGGTGAACAAGTGTACATAGGGAACTCTAGCAGTTCAGAAGTGCTAGGCAAAGGGAAGATTTTACTAAAGCGAACATCCGATAAAACTTTAGCCTTAAATAATGTTCTGTATGTACCTGCCTTACATAAAAATTTGATTAGTGGTTGATTACTCAACAAGGCATGCATTAAACTGGTTTTTGAAGCAGATAAACTTGTACTTTCCCAAAAGGGGTTTTTGTTGGGAATGGTTTTTTGAACGTATGTTTATTTATAATCGAGACCTAGTTAAATGAAAGTAATGAAATCGCCACTTTTATTTATACTATTGAGATTTTTTATATGTAGCATACTAGATTAGGACATACAAACATCCAGTCACTGAAGAAACTCATTAAAATGAACCTTCTTCCTAATCTAGATGAGAATAGCTTTAACGAATATGAAATTTGGTAGAAGCCAAACATGTTAAGCCTTCCTATAAAATTGTTTCCAATAGAAAGATTGAACTGTTAGAACTCATTCATTCTGATCTAGAAGACTTTAAAAGCTCTGAGAGTAAGAGAAGAAAACACTACTATATTATCTTTGTAGATGATTACTCAAGACATACAAAGGTATATCTCCTTAGATCTAATGATGAAGCTGAAATCTTCTTTCCTATTTATAAGACATAAATTGAGAATTAATTTGATAGGAGAATTAAACGACTTATGTCTGATAGAGGTGGTGAATATGGGTCTAATTTTATTAAAGAGATATGTGAGAGGAATGGCATTATACATGAGACTTTTGCTCCCTATTTTCCTCAACAAAATAATATGGTTGAGAGAAAAATAGAACTTTAAAAGAGATGATGAACTCTTTATTAATTAGTTCTGGGTTATCTGATAACCTGTGGGGGGAAGCTATTCTTTCTGTAAATCACATATTAAACCAAGTGCCTCATAAAAAATTAGACTGTACCCCATACGAATCGTGGAAAGGTTATGCTCCTAACTTGCAATACCTAAAAGTGTGGGGGTGTTTGGAAAAAAGTAGGTTTGTCTGACTTTAAGAAGTTCACCATCGGTCTCAAATCTATTGGTGCGGTGTTTATTGGGTATGCTACTAATAGTGTCCCGTACAGATTTATGTCTCTACATGACTTATCTATTTGTGAATCTAGGGATGCCAATTTTTTTAGGATACATTTCCTCTTAAAAAACCTAGATTAAAATGTTGAGACACATCTAGAAAATCATGCTTTAACTTTTTCTAGTATTCATGTATACTCTAGAGATTGAATTAGAGCCTAGAGGAAGTAAAAGACAAAGGGTAGCTATTACCATTGGTCTAGATTTCATAACTTTCTTTATTTCTGAAATAAGTTATTTAGACTCGATTTTTGTTTTATAGCTCAGATTTTCCTTTTAGATGAGGATCCAAAGTCGTATGATGAATCTATAAGATCTATTAATACTAGTTTCTGGAGAAGTGCGATAAATGACGAAGTAGAGTTAATAATGTCTAATCACACGTACGAGTTGGTTGATTTGTCTAGAGAATTTAAACCAATCAATTCTAAGTGGGTTTTTAGAAAGAAACTTAGACCAAATGGGTCAATCCAAAGTATAAGGCAAGGCTAGTATTCAAAAGGTTTACTTAGAAGTTTGGTATAGACTTCTTTGATACATACTCTCTTGTTACAAAAATCTCAACGATCTATGCCTTGTTTGCGATAGTGTCTATTCATAAGTTACATGTACATAAAATGGATGTAATGACTATATTTTTTAATGAAGATCTAGACGAAAAGATCTATATGGAGCAACCATTAAGTTTTGAAGCACCTGGTATGAAAGGTAAAGTATGTAAACTTAAAAAGTCTCTTTATGGCCTCAAACAAGCTCCAAAATAGTGGTACGAGAAATTTCACAAAACTATTCTGAGTTTTGGTTTTATTGATAATGGAGCAGATGCATGCGCGTATTCTAAAATATTTGGAATTGATTGTATCATCATAAGTTTATATGTTGACGACATTCAGTACTAACATTGAATCCATTAACAAAATGAAAACTTTCTTGTCCACTAAATTTGAGATGACAGATCTAGGAGAGGTTGATGTGATTCTAAGAGTTAAAGTTATCAAAATTGAAAAGATATTTTCTTTAAACCAATCTCATTATATTAAGAATGTGTTAGAGAAATTTGACAATTTTGGTGTCACTCATGTTCGAACTCCTTACGACTCTAGCTTGCGACTCTTTAAAAATAAAGGAAGTAGTGTTTTCCAGGTTGAGTATGCTAAAATTATTGGAGGCCTTATATTCTTAATAAATTATATTCGTTCTGATATTGCCTATGTTATGAGTAGGTTAAGCAGATATACTCATAATCCTAGTAGTGATCACTGGATTGCACTCAGATGCTTTAGTATCTTAAAGGTACTATAGATTAGAAACTTGAGTTTGTTGGTTTTCTTTCAATTCTAGAAGGATTCTGTGACGCCAACTGAGTAACTGATAATGATGAGGTAAGCTCTACGAGTGGGTATGTCTTTATCTTAGGTGGCGCAATGATTTCATAGAAGTATGCTAAGCATACTTGTATCGCTCGTTCTACCATGGAATCAAAGTTTATTGCTCTTGACCTAGCTGGGCAAGAAGCGAGTGGCTCAAAAATTTGTTAGCAGAAATTCCTTTATGGGAAAAATGACTCCTTCGGTATCCTTATTGTGTGATTCACAAGATGCAATATGTGTGGCTCAAAACCAAGCTTACAATGGTAAGAAGAGATATTCGCATAAGGCATGAATTAGTAAGACACTTAATAAGGAATGGATTACTCTTTTTAGAGTATGTGAAGTTGGAAAGGAACCTTGCTGATTCGCTTACCAAGGGGTTAAGTCAAAAATTGATTTTAGATTCGTCGCGGGGGATGGGTCTAAAGCTCATTGGTTGAGGAATTCATGGTGGATACCCAACTTAGTTATCTAAGTTCAATGTGGTCAAACGAAGCCATAGAAAGACTCATAATATACATATTTCTTGCCTATCCCTATGACAAACAATGTACATACACATGATGAGCTTTAATGCTCTTAATAAATTCATAGTCCAGGCTTTGAGTGGTCTTAGTGAGAAAAACTTGACGAGTTTACCGATTTTGGTTGAATATTTACTCTTAATAAGTTCATAACCCAATGTTGAGTGGGTAGTCCTATCGCGAAGGACTATATGAACTTGCCGCTAGAAATGATGAATTTTATTGAACTCTTAATGAATTCAATCCCAAAAGTTGGGTGATCCTATTGAGAATGACATGTTGAATTCACTGATTAATGAGGTTGAGTATTTATTCTTAATGATTTCTTGTCCTAGAGTTTGGGCAGTTCATTTAAGATGAACTTGAAGAAATTCACCTTATTTATTGTGAGGTTAAGCTATTATATAAAGCTCTTAGTTATTTTATAGCCTGGTTTTGGGTAGTTTATGTTGAGATAAACTTGATGAAATAACATACGTAAGTGAGAAGGACTAACTACCTTTTATGAAAAACGTTGGATCGTTTTTCTAGTATACTTACTAGAATCTTGAGGAAACGGGCCTATATAAATATACTTTTGTATACACTCTTTTGTGGACACATCGAGGACTTCGGTAGATGAAGGGGTTAGTTGTATGTTATGAGTTCACCCTAATTTTAGAAAGTTCAAGATTCGTTCACTTATCTAAGAGAAGAATTGCTCATTATCACTATGTACTAGTTTCAGATATGTTCACTAGTACTTAAGCAACTAATCTCGCTATTGCTTTTCTCTCGTTTTTAAAACTCGAATTTATCTTTCTATTTTTAAAAGATGAATTATTTCGCATTAGTGGGGGAATATTGGTAATGCCCAAAGAGTGTAAGAGCGCTTATCTCATATTGGGAGGGGATATCCCTTGGGAAGGGTATTTAAAGAGTCTTCATTTCCTTCCTTTGTTGAATATGGCAAGACAAATCCCTAGCACACGCGCGCCGCCGTCACCGCCATCCGTTCGATAGGTCAATCGTGGTCGTGGTAACACATCCGCGTGCGTTCTATTCTTTTTGGAGAAAATTCCTAAGAGTTTTAATTTGAATTTTATTCTTGGGTTTATATAATGTTTTTCAAAATTGAAGGTTTAAAATCGCAGCCGTAATTGTTGCTGTTACAGGTAGTATTTTCGGGATAAATCTGGATTGTTTTGAGCCTGTATTATTGCATTGTTATTACTGCAATAATATAGGAGTTACATGCTTAATTGTTGGCTGATTTTCTGATGTTTTAACAACTATCTTCAGCAGAATCTAGATAGGTTTGAGGCTAGGTTCGTTCGAATTATAACAGTTTTTTTACAGCCAATTAATCTGAAATTTATGGGACATTATTGCTGTGTTTTTGGATCATTTTACCCCAAGTTTTAAACTATAAATAGCTGATCTTTTCAACATTTATGATCATCCAAAATTTATATTTCATACTCTCAAATCACTCTTTCCTCTCTATTTTCAAGTTCGTTATTTTCGGTGCTAAGAGTAGAGCAATATCTCCGCTTGTCCACTCTAATATTTGGTTGAACGAATATTCAAAGAGACCGTGCTAACCTCGGGGGACGACCGCCTACTGCAGTGATTACACACATCGAGGTGAATTCGTTTATAAGACAGCGGTTCTACTACGGCACGATTATTGTTTTCATGTTTATTTTATTTCATACTCATCCAGTCAGTGCTAACGACTTGCCTTTGCAGTTTTTATTTTACCAACACATTAAACCTTAACCCTAAACCCAATTTTTTAGTGTAGGATATAAAAAAAACTTAAAGTACATAAAGATTTATATTCGTTAATATATTTATTGTTGGTTAATAAAATAAAAAATCTAAAAGTTGGTATATGTTTCATTAAATAACATATTTATTTTATAAATAATAAAAAATCCAAGGAAATAGATTTTTGGCCACTGCTCATATTTGGAGGGAAATTCGAGTCTGTAAGAACAAGACGGGGCCATGTAAATTCTCTCGTAAATTTTTTAATATAATTGCATTTGAGGTCTCTTCTAATTTGTATTTCTTTGTTTTGATGTTTTTTTACTTACATATTTGTTGTTCTTGTTAGTAGCTTGCTGTTATTTCGGTAATAAAATTAATTATTCAAAAAAATATTTCTTTTATTTTAGTTTTTTTAAAATTTTAAAACCTTTCTTTTATTAAATAATAAACTTATTTTATAAATAACAAACTTGCTTCTTTTATATTAATTTATTAAATTCTTATTTAACCATTCTTTTATGTTAATTTAAATAAAGGAATTTTTTTGTTTATTGAACTACACCAGATACCACTAAACTTTAATTTTAATATTAATTATATCATTGAACTAATGATCGATATTATTTTAACATTAAACTTTAATTTAGCTTTCAATTATACCACTAGACCGTTAAAATTCCTCCACAACATCGCATGTGGACCGTTAAGATCCGTCCATATCATCGATTTTAATGGCTCAGTGGTATAATTGGAGTCTAAACTAAAATTCAGTGTTAATATCGATTTTTAGTTCAATAGTATAATTGATGTTAAACTTAAAGTTTAGTAATATCTAATATAATTGAACAAAAAATCCTCTGACCTCTAACTATGCCTCCTTCTATGCCCCACATTAAAAAATACTAAAAATTAAATTCTAAACCCTAGCCGTAAATTCTACATCATAAACCCTAAACTCTACACTCTAAAAATACACCCTACCCCTAATTTCCTAAACCATAACCATAAACCCTAACTTTAAACCCATTTTTATAAAGTAGGGGCATCAAAGGAGGCATAGTTAGGGGTAGACGATTTCCATCCAATATAATTTACCCTAAATACTAGTATTACAATATCTCTAGCAAAACCAACTTTACGATTCAACCATGCCCCATAAATCCTAAACCATAAAAATTAAACTATACTTCGAAGTCCTAAATTCTAAACCTTTAAACTCAACCATAAATCTTAAACCCTATTTTTAATATCGGGCAGAGATAAGGGCGCCAAAAAAAAGACAGGCGAGTTCTATTCCTAATTGATTTAGTAAACAAGTTCAAATGTTGTTTATATGTCCATTCGATTCGCCGATCAGTTTGCTACTCTTTTCTATTTTTGCAAGTCTTTGACATTCTATTCGTTCTTGGAAGAGAAGACAAGTGGAGTAATACTTTTGGTGGATTACTCCTCTCAAGTAGTTCCATAATCATTGTCAGTTTCAATCCAATTATCTATAAGTATATCTGATTAGTTTAATTAAACAGTGGCAAGTGCATTTTTCCTTTTTTAATTCTGGTGCATGAAATCTAATACAATGATGAGTACAAAGTTTGTTTCACTAGTGCTGCTAGTGCTTCTCTGCTTCCATGCATCAATCACTCAAGGGGAGCAGGCAATATATAAAGATCCAAAACAGCCGGTTGAGGCAAGGATAAAAGACCTTCTGGGGAAAATGACTCTTGAAGAAAAAGTGGGACAAATGACGCAGATCGAACGTACAAACGCCTCCGCCGACGTCATGAAGACGTACTTCATCGGCAGCGTCTTGAGCGGCGGAGGAAGTGCACCCAAGGTAAATGCCACTGCAAAAGACTGGGTGGACATGGTGAACGGTATCC
Organism: Hibiscus mutabilis; assembly: GCA_019671005.1. Taxonomy (NCBI): domain Eukaryota; kingdom Viridiplantae; phylum Streptophyta; class Magnoliopsida; order Malvales; family Malvaceae; genus Hibiscus; species Hibiscus mutabilis. The sequence goes on along the minus strand of CM033713.1, from coordinate 19,939,746 downwards.
AAAAGGCTGCTCTTTGCACTCGTCTCGGGATCCCGATGATCTACGGAATCGATGCTGTTCATGGCCATAACAATGTTGTCAATGCCACCATTTTCCCGCATAATGTTGGCCTCGGAGCAAGCAGAGATAAATACCTTGTTAGGGAGATTGGGACCGCGACGGCATTCGAAGTCCGAGCAACTGGCATTCCTTACGCTTTTGCACCGTGCATCGCAGTACGTGTATTTACATAAGTTTTGTTACATATCATTCGCGGTTCCTCTTAAAACATACATGTTTATATATACATGTAGGTTTGCAGAGATCCAAGATGGGGTCGATGCTACGAGAGCTATAGCGAGGACCATACAGTTGTGCAAATGATGACAACCAGCATCGAAGGGCTACAAGGAGTACCCCCAGGTGACATGAAGGGCATGCCATTTGTCAATGGACCGTACGTCTTAACTGATCTAACCAAATTGAATTCCTGATACATATATAAACTATTTGATTGTGCCATCCCATTGGTGTTATGATGTAGAACAAAGGTGGCAGGTAGTTCCAAACACTACGTCGGGGACGGCGGCACTGTCAACGGCATTAACGAGAACAACACCATCGTCGACGACTCAACCTTGTACGGCATACACATGCCTGCTTACGTTGATTCTATTGCTAAGGGTATTTCCACCGTCATGGCTTCTTACTCAAGTATTAACGGAGTTAAGATGCACGCTAATAAACAGCTGCTTACCGACCACCTTAAGGAAAAACTTGGTTTCAAGGGTTTCGTAATCTCGGATTGGGAAGGAATCGACAGGATAACCTATCCCCCTCATTCCAACTACTCTTTTTCAATTCAAGCTTCAGTAATGGCTGGTGTTGACATGGTCGGTTCTACCTATAAATTACATATTTTTGAAGTTGAGAACTTAGATATGAAGTAATGATTGGTGATTCTTTTTCCAGATTATGGTTCCCTATGAATACAAAGAATTCATAAATGGCTTGCTTGATTTGGTGAAGAAGAATGTCATTCCCATGAGCCGAATAGATGATGCCGTGACAAGAATATTGCGTGTCAAGTTCGCCATGGGCCTCTTTGAAAATCCCTTGGGCGATTATAGTCGAGTTAACGAGATTGGTTCCAAGGTTAGTTCTTGCAAAAAAACTATAAACTTTTAGTTAATTTTCTTTTGTTGTTTTTAAAAGTGGGCTGCTTTTGACGAAACTGCAGAAGCATAGAGAATTGGCAAGGCAAGCTGTGAGGAAATCGCTTGTGTTATTGAAGAACGGGAAGCCGGGGAATCCACCGCTTTTGCCTCTCCCCAAGACTACCGGCAAGATTCTTGTTACCGGAACCCATGCCAACAACTTGGGGTATCAGTGCGGTGGTTGGACCATTGAGTGGCAAGGCGTCAGTGGGAACAACTGGACGGCGGGCACCACCATCTTGGACGCCGTCAAAAAAACCGTCGACCAGAACACCAAAGTGGTGTACAAGATGAACCCTAACGAAGACTACGCTGAGAAGACAAGTCTCGACTTATCCATCGTGGTGGTGGGTGAGGTTCCTTACGCAGAGACGAGAGGTGATAGCAAAAACTTGACCATCCCGGATCCTGGTCCGCAAATCATCGAGACCGCTTGTAAGGATACCAAATGCGTTGTCGTGGTCATTTCAGGGCGTCCTGTTGTGCTCGAGCCGTATCTTGACAAAATGGACGCCCTGGTGGCGGCGTGGCTACCCGGAAGTGAAGGACAAGGCGTGGCTGATGTTCTTTTTGGTGACTGGGGATTCACCGGCAAGCTACCTCGTACGTGGTTTAAGAGCGTAGATCAGCTTCCGATGAATCAAGGGGACCCCAAATATGATCCACTTTTTCCATTCGGTTTTGGACTTGAGACACAGCCCAAATCACAAGGCGTCAAACATGACTTGTAGACATGAGACACTCAATTTTCCTTGCCTTAAAATCGGCCACTCGTAATATTTTGTATTTGGTTTTTTACATTTAATTAATTTCATAAGTATTTTTTTAATGAGTACAACAAATTAGATTTTTTTTTAAAATACAATAAATACAGCACAACTCAAATCATAAAAAATTCAGCAACGCTCATCTTCTGCAAACACACTCTCTTAAAAAAATAAAATTAAAACTATAACCTAAAAGGGGTGAAGAAAAAATATTGGACCTTTTCATAATACATCATTCATCTTCTATAAAATAAACCAGCAACGTTCATGAAAAATGTAAGAATAATTTAATTTTTAATTATACAATATATTGAAAAATGTAAGAGTAATTTGTAAATATTAAAATAGAAGGTTTCAAAGGCTTTAGGGCATAGGGGTTAGATCAGACTTACGATTTAAATATTTTGTAATCCAAACTTGATTGAAGTCAGCAACAAATAATTAGTTTAAAAACATTTAAATTTTTTAATAGTAAAAACATTCAAATTTGAATGATATATAGATGTATAGTAAATCAAGTGTCATGAAACAGGGGGAAGACAACCATTACCGTAAAGGGGCAGAACCTCCATAGGACTAGAGGGGTCATGCCCCAAAATTTTGAGAAATTTAAATTTTGCCCTTAAATTTTTTATAAATTTTAATTGGGTACCTTTAAGATTTTTAAAAATTTATATTAAGCTTTAAAAGTTTGAATATTTTTAATTAAATTTTCTCTTAAAATTTTTAAAAATTATGATTAAATCTCTCAGAATTATTAAAAAATTTAGTTAAACTCTCAAAATTTCCATTCGGTTTTGGGTGGTTTAAGGTTTAGGTGTTAGGGTTAGGGATTTAGGTTATAAATTTTATAGCTTAAATATGGAGGGTTGTGTAAATTATTTTTTTTGTGTGTTCCTATTTATGTTCCTACTCTAAAAAATTAGGTTTAAGATTTAGGGTTAGGGTTTAAGGTTAGGGTTTAAGGTATATTGTTTATCTTTTAGGGTTTATAATTTAGGATTTAGAAATTAGAGTTAAGGTTTAAAATTTAGATTTCTAGTGCTTGGGCATGAATAGAAGCACAAAAAAAAGACATGATTTTTGTTTGTAATTGAGGTGCTCTACCTCCATCTAATTTAGTGAGATCTGCTAAATAATTACATCTAAATCCAATTAATATTTTTTCTGGTAGCATTAATAGATATTTTTTCAAACACACTCTTAAGTAATAATTTTACATAGAAAAAAAAATCACTTGGATTCCATTCCATGAGTAATGGGAGGGAGAGGTAGGAAAGGGAGTTAGGTTCTAATTAATTAATTAGCACCAAAGAAAAAGTGAAGTCATAAACTAATTTCTCTGGTGGATGTCTTTTCCTCTTTAGTTTTTACACAAATATTCTCTCCATCTCCCTAATCTCAATGGGCTTAAATAAAAAATAAGTGCTCAAACTACACTACTTTTGAACTTTAGGTGCCTAAAGTTTTTTTTTGTAAAAATAGGTACCTAAAGTTTCAACCGTTGTAATTTTAGGTGCCCGGTACTTAATTGTAGTTAAAAAAATCCATTAACCAATAAAAATTTGACATGTGTCATATTTTAATTTATAATTTCTTTTAATTATTTTTTGTTTTTAATAATTTAAAATTTTTCAAAAAAATCTTGAAATTCTAAAAATTTTGAAAACAGTCCCCAAATCCTAAATCCCAAACCCCCCAAATCATCACCGTTGTCGCCGCCGGTCGTCGTCGTCGAACCTACTTTTTTAGTCACCGAACCCAGCCAGCCATTTCCCCTAACGTACTATCATCAGAAACGGCGAACGGTGTGCCAGTCAAACATTGAACGAAGAATGTTAAGAAGTTGTTCGATTAGCAAATCGTTCGCCGATTTCCAGAGACGGCGCGCTAGAGGGAAATGATCGGCTGGGTCTGGCGACCGAAAGGGTAGGGCCGAGGACGACGATCGGTGGTGACAACAGTGATGATTTGGGGATTTGTTATTTTTAGGGATTTAAGGACTGATTTGAAGGTTTTTGAAAATTTTGAGATTTTTTTTAAAATTTAAAGTTTTAAAGTTTATTTTTTCAAAAAAAATAATATTCCTGCCACGTGTCTAGTTTTGATTGGACACTAATTTTTTTAAAACGGTCATTGATGGCCGGGCACCTAAAATTATAACTGTTGAAACTTTAGGCACTTATTTTTACAAAAAAAAACTTTAAGCACCTAAAGTTCAAAATGATATAGTTTGGGCACTTATTTTTCATTTAAGCCTTATACTTATTAAGGGTAAATTTGACATTGCCTTTAGAAAGTCTAAATGTCATGTATTGACCCTTTCTTAAATTATACTACATGTATTGACCCTATTGTACATGTGTAGACTCATTATACTTTAAGTCTAACTTTCATTATACTTAAAAAATTATAATTGAATCACTCTATTATCGATTCTAACAATAATGTTACTTTTTGTTAAATGTGCAATGGGCATTTAACTTTTCAGTTGCATTTAAGTTACATGTTTGCTATAATCAATAAATAAAGAGACTTAATTGTTACAATTGATTAATGAGTGATCTGATCGTAATTAAAAAGTTAATGGTTTTTACATGCTTGACAACAAAATGACATGATTGTTACAATCGATAAATAAAATAATCCGATTATGACTTTTTGAAATACAAAGATCCAATCATTAACTTACTCATGATACAGTGACATGTTGTGCAATTTATCCTAAAATGAACCAAAGTAACAAAATACCCGTACATTTAAATATCGAGGAGGACCAAAACATACATTTACTATATCCCCAAATTGGAGGGACTGTGGCGCTCGCTAAGGGTGTTTATTTTTTTATATCAGATCTGATTTGATCCGAAATTTTAGATATTTGAATTTTTAGACAAGGTAAAATAGCGATCCGTATTTGATTCGGAGAAAATCAGATATTAGATACTCGGATATCCGAATATATAATTTAATTTAAGTATTGTTTTCGAATTTGACGGTAGTATCTATAAAATTTTTGGATTTTCGAATACAAAAATTAACAAATTATCAAATATAACAAGATTAACATCTATAAAATTTTTGATTTTTTTAATTTTTGGATATGACAAACATTAAATTATTAAATATAACAAGATTTATATCTATAAAAATTTGAATTTTCAGATATTTCGAATTTTCGGATAATTCAAAACTTGAAATATTGCGGTCGTATCTATAAAATTTTTGGATTTTCGAATACAAAAATTAACAAATTATCAAATATAACAAGATTAACATCTATAAAAATTTTGATTTTTTGAGTTTTTGGATATGACAAACATTAAATTACTAAATATAACAAGATTTATATCTATAAAAATTTGAATTTTCAGATATTTCGAATTTTCGGATAATTCAAAACTTGAAATATTGTGATCTGTATCCGATCTAAAAATAAAAAACCGGATAAAATATCTAAATTTTTGAATGGAGTCAAGGAATCGGTCTAATCGAACCGATTTAATATTGCAACATACTCATTGAAGCATCCGGGTACTGAGTGTCCACTTTCTCCTTGGTGCCCAATACTCATCCTCTTAACGAATCCTACGCAATGTACCAATCTTTTTCCCCCTTTCAAAAAAAGATGGATTCACGCAAGAGACTATAGGTCCAAGCCCGGGTAAAAAATTAGGATTGTTAGTCGTCAGTGAACAAACGTGTACAGGGAACTCGATTCGGGCCGACTGAAGCTCTACGATTGTTCTCCCACCACAATCATCGTTCATCCCAATGGATCACAAAGTAAACTGGGACAAATTAAAAGAAAAAAAAAAGAAATTAGGGTACCGAGCATATGAGAAGTCGCAATCCGTCGCTGCCGACGGTAGCAGGAACGACCGGCTTCAAAACGATGGCCCAAACCTCCATACTATTTTTTTTTCTTCTTTTTTTTTTACTTACATGAAATTCGGCTACCTATTTATTTATAGGTTTGAAGGACTTAGAATAAAGAACTGTTAACTGAATAACAGAAAAGAACTCGATTGATTTCAAGAGATTGATGCCTAGTGGTTTTGGGTCACGACATTTTTTTATAAACTACGTAAGTGGTTATTAAAATTTGAGTAAGTTTTCATTTCACCACTAAAGTTTAAAACATTGCATTTCGGTCACTAATGTTTTCGATTTACAATAAAACAATCATTTGGCCGTTAACCTCAGTTAATTGAGAAACAACAGTCTGATATTAAGATTGAGTAACAACACGTGATATCATTGTATTAAAGGAGAAAGTATTAGATGGACCCGGTTCACCACGTCATCCGTGGTCCATCCAATGAGATTCATCCATTTTAGCATAACTTCCAAATAACTATCACGCTTTAATGACATGTAGAAAAATGATGAAGATTTACCATGGAAAAAAATGAGATGAAAAATTGTTATTAGATAGACCATGGATGACGTTGTGAGCCAGACTTATCTAATAATTTTTTGTATTAAAGAGAAAAGTCTTCAAAATAAAGAAATGCCTCATCTTAAAAGAGGTCTTTACACCAAACTATTGAACCAAACTGATGTTTTGGTAAACTTTTGACAAAAATATATTTAAGTTTAACAATAGTGAGAAAACGTTTGAAATTATAGAATGCAAACATAAGATTTGAACTTGGGAGTAATTTACCCCCAAAAAATAAAACACAGCCACCATTACCTTATAGTAAAACAATCTTATAAATACTAATCAATGGAGAAATGGATAAAAGTAGAAGAAAAGTAAAAAAAAGAAAAAGAAGAGTAAATATGATATATAAGCCGCTGATAAGATACTGTGGTTGATGTTGTAAAGCTCAAGTTTATTGGCACTTGATATCCTGGACAGCTTTGGTCACCAAGTTTACAACCATGGCGCATTTCATTTCTGCGGATTTCTTCTTTTTGATCAACTTCATCAACTGCACTTTCCCACTCAATTTGGAATGGCAGCTCAGTGCCAAAAACCCAGATTCAATCTCACTTTGCAAGCTTGAATTATTGAGCATATTGTTCCAGTTCAATTCCACAATTACATTCATCTTCTTTGTGGATCTTGCCTTGCTTCTTCCTTTACCAACAAATGCATCTCCAATTCCAACTCCCCCATAATCGAACGAAATGGTGGTGTTTTGGAATTTGAAGTGGCCGAAATTTGTGTTCTTTACGGCAACTTGGGCGTTGAGTTTCATGTTGAAAGAAGGAGGGTTCGTGGCTACCGTCGTGAGATCCTCGACGGTGATAGATTGGACCCTGAACTTGGGATTTTTTATACGCATCACTGTAAGTGAAAAGACCAAGATGACAATAGTCTGTAAAATGGCGAAAGCTGATGCGTAAACAAGCAATTTCATGCGTTTCTTTCGCTTCAGCTCCTTGGATACCTCTGCAGCAGACTCCATTTCTGTCTTTTGTTGTTGGTAACTTTGCTCCGCCATTGCTGTATTCTCAAAGGAAAAGGCTACAGTTTTTTCTCCCTTTTGCCTCTTGGAGTTTTTCGATGGAATTTTAAAGTGAATTAGCTTAGGATTGAGGTATTAGTATAAACTCCATGTATATATATAATTACAGTACATAAGTTGAAGATGATGTCGTTAGTGTAACATAGTACAAACAGTGGGAAAAGTTAGAAAACTGAATCCAAACCTAACCACAATCCTCCACTGTCTTTGGCTGTGTAATTAGTAATATAATATCTTTGACCAAGCATGAAATGCTTCTATTTGGTCTGGTCAAAATATTCCATACTTTGAAGCTTCGAAAGGGCTTAAGAAAATTTTATTGAGGGACTTAGCCTGTGACCTGTGGCGAATCCAAGGACTTTTTTGTCCCTTTGAATATACAGTGGAATTGATGTGCATGAATATTTTAGTTTAAAATTTGATCACATGTATTTCTCTAATTTCTTGAGGATGAATTCTTGATGATTGCATATGTTTGATGCATGGCTACCCTTATTTTTGAAGTGGAGTTATTGCTCTGCAAACCACAAAAGGTTATGATCTTGGTAGTATTTTCACCCCGTGTAATTATTCTCATTGGATATGCAATCTGTCGATGTTGAATAAGTCTCTACGTCTTTCGTGGTCTCAACTAATAAAAACTATTCATTTTACCATATTATCTTTTTACCAAGTAAAGATTCGCATGGTAAAAACTGTTTTTTTAATTTGATTTACAGTAAATATGAGTGAATCTTCCCTTGATAAAAAATAACATTGAAAAAATTAATGAAATGAATGATTTTTATTGGTTGAAAACATGAATGACGCAGCAGGACGATCCTATGATGTAATTTCTCTCGACCGTAGATCTCTCTAATGCATGGAATAATACAAATTTCATTCGACTTTGTTAACTCAAGAAGCCATTCAAATTGAAACCATCAGTCAAAGAGAATGAAACTATTTTCTACTACTTGACTAACTTACTGCATAGGCACGCGCAGAATAAGCAAATCATCTTTGTGCTTCACCTCGAATTCTTTAGCGTGCGTTTAGTTCGTGCAATGTAAGATTATCTTTGAGAATAATACAAATTTCATTCGGCTTTGTTAACTCAAGAAGCCATTCAGATTGAAACCACCAGTCGAAGAGAATGACACTATTTTCTACTACTTGACTAACTTACTTGCATAGGCATGCGCAGAATAAGCAGATCATCTTAGTGCTTCACCTCGAATCTTTTAGCGTGCGTTTAGTTCGTGAAATGTAAGATTATCTCTAGGAATATAATTTCTGGAATGTCACATTACTGGGCACATCACCGCAAATATTAGATTACCTTGTTTGATTTATTTGGTAGGAATATAAGATTACTGTGTTTGGCCGGAGGAATATAAGATTACTTGGAAGTAAATTTTAACAAATTGTCCTTGTGATATATTTTTTTAACAAATTAAACTTTCAATATTAAATTAAAAATATTTGCATAAAAATTCATAGAACTATTTTTTTGTTATACTATCTAAAATTTTCAAAACATTTGTATTTAACATAGTAATATTATAATTAGTATATTAAATATTTTTAAAAAAATAAATTTACATAATTAAATTTTTTATATCTACTTTTATTATAATTAAATTATATAAGAATTTAAATTTTTTAAGAAGTCTCGCAACACATGTCTTCGTTTATCCTTGCATCTCATAGCACATATTTGAACACCCATCTTTTCCTTTGTTGTCATTTCAGGTCAGCTCCCTAGGTGATTTACCATGGTCCATGGAAACCAGCTTCCTAGACCATCAACACCTTATAAAAGCTTAAACTGCTATTGTGAAGGAAGGAGAAGCAATCATTTTAGATATCCATCCCGCTCAGAAAAAATTCTATTGTTAGATCCTTGCAAGAAATTAAATTAAAACCCATATATGTAAGTTCAAGGTAGTTCATTTTTAGAATTTTTTTCTTGGTATTAATAATCTTCAGAATAAGTAGTTAAAAGCTATTAATTAACAGATTCTCTTTTAAGTTGTAGCTCCTACACCCATCACGACTAAAATTTCTCCTTTCTTCTCTTTTAAATAAAAATTGTTTAAAAAAACAAATTTTCTTCTTCGTGTATGGTTGTTGAAACCTATTTTTATCTGGGTTAGGCCCAAAATAAGCCTAATATCCATACTTATTATGCCCAATTAAAAACCCTTTATCTAGTCCAAGCTGCTGTATTTGTGTGATCACTCATTTTTTACCGGGTTTTAGTGTTATTAGAGTTATTTTAATAGTAATATTATTAATATAAAATTAATAAAAAATCAAAAAAATTAATTAAAAAAAGAAATTACGTGGTTTTTGGGTGGTCCACATCACCCCTTTTGCCTCCCCAATTGCCTATAAATAGAGGCAGAGGAGGGGCAATTAGAGAAGGGATCGGCAATGGCTTTGCCCAAAGAGAGCAGTGCTCTCGGCTAGCCAATGACCAGGGTAATATCCTCGGTCCTAACCGGTTCGATCGGGGTCCTATTTTGGATTCGATCTAGTTAATTTTTTGGAGAGGTCGTGGTAGATCTCGGTGGGGTTCAGTCGGAGTTCGTCATTCGAACTCCTAGTTAGGTATATTTTCTTTCTTTTTTTTATTTATGTTGTAATTTTTATGATTTAATGAAGTAGTAGTTAATTTAAAATTGTGTTTTTAGTTTGTATGTTTATTTATGTTTTAGATTAGTATTTATTATGTTTTAAATTTATGTTTTATATTAATATTTTATTTATGTTAGATTTGTTTTTATTTATGAGTTAGATTAATATTTATGTATGTATGTTTTAGATTAGTATTTTATTTATGTTAGATCTGTTTTTATTTATGAGTTAGATTAATATTTATGTATGCATGTTTTAGATTAGTATTTTATTTATGTTAGATTTGTTTTTATTTATGTGTTAAATTAATAGTTATGTATGTATGTTTTAGATTAGTATTTTATTTATGTTATATTAGTATTTTATTATGTTAATATTTATTTATATTTTTATCGCAATGTATTTATTTATATTTGTCATGTTTTTTTAAGTTTGCATAACGGACATATAACCAGATTTTAATTTAATTGTCACTTTAATCCGAAAAATCTAATATTAATAAAGCGGTAATTATTAAAGTACCAATTTTGGGCGGTGTGGGGGTGCTAATCCTTCCCCATCGGTAACAGACTCCCGAACCCATCAATTTGAAATCTCTGGTTTTTTACGGTGTCCGGTCCACCTTGAGTGGTCGGTGGCGACTCCATTTTTAAATAAAACACGGGTTTTATAAAACTTCACGCGGAAGACATCATTTTCAAAATAAAGTTTGGTGGGAGTGGTCCGGTCTAGTTAAATTTTTAGGCCATGTCAAGGTGACACCGAAATTTTGGTGGGAGTGGTCAAAAATTTTTCATTCGAGCTTTTTGTGGGGTAAAATTCGATCTCTATATTTGTATTTATTTGTATAATAATATATGGTTTTGTTGATTATATTTTTTATTAGTATGTTTTTTTATGTTTTGTATATTATTTCACTTTTAATTTTAGCATCGTTTTTTTCTTTCTTTAATTTCAATTTTTTTATATTCGATGTATTTTATTTTATTTGTGTATTTTTTATATATGGTATTATTATGTATATTATATGTAATGTGTAATATATATTATATTTATAATATATAGTATAATATTTGCTTTATATAGTATTTGTATAATATGTATATTTATATATAAGATATGTATGAAATATTATTTATTTATGTTTACCTGTATATGTTAAGATATATTGTATATTATATAATATTTTATTTGTTTTTATTTTATTACTTTATATTTACATTATTTATATTAACTTTATGTTATTTATAGTTTTACATAAATGTCGTAAATAGTATTTTGCCCCATTGTTCCGATATTTCTACTAGGAGTGTCATCCCGGCCATCCGAGTGTCATCTCCTTTAAATATCGTGAATACCAAGGCAGATTTAGGTTGTTGTATATGCATCTTGAAAATTAATTATTAAATTAAATTAAATTTTTCATTTTCCTTAATAAATATAATGCGAACCTTAGGTACCAATTTTGGGCGTAGTGGGGGTGCTAATCCTTCCCCACTCGTAACCAACTCCCGAACCCATCTCTGGTTATCTTTTCGGTGTCTGATCTACCTTATCCAAGTGATCGATGGCGACTCCATTTTTTTTACCATTTTTCTATTTAAAAACACATGGCTTACCACCCGAGAACGGGCCTCCAAGAAAATGCTCGAACGAAAAAAGGTCGCTACAGCATGGCGACTCCGCTGGGGAGAAATTTTTTGTTTTCAAAAAACAAAAAAGATGAGTTAGGCCTTAGTCATGGTTCGCATTATACTTATTAAGGAAAATTTAATTTAATTTAATTTCTAATTTTTGTTTGATATAAACTGTTATCATATGCTAGTTTTAGAACCCTTAAGTGTAATGGATTACTTCGCTAAGTGGGGTTTTCACCTCCTTATAGTGTTGTAATGTACTTCCGGAGTACCTGTCCTTGTATTTCATGAGATTTTCACCTCTGTATGGTATAAGGGTCATATTCCCCCGAATCGATGTCCCAGCGATAGTTCGGGTACCCTTACTTTAGATCTCAAACCTCATATAATGAACTGTAGTATCCATCCTTTAACCACGCCGTTACTCTTCCCATTTAAGATTGACCCTTTTTAGGTTTTGCTTTGTTTGTATTCCTTGTATATTTTAACTGCACTGACTCGTTTTCTCTATTTTTCTTTCTTTTTCTGCATTTGCATTGCATATCATATCATAAATAGGTGTTGATTCAAGAGGAGTCCATTTTAGAAGGCGTTCAGGTATAGAAGGGGAGTTATGTAATGTCAAAAGCGATAATGCTACAGTCTAAGGATAGTCCAAGCGTATATAGACGGAAAAATAAGGCATCGTGACAGCATGATATGTATCAGAAATTACTAGGCCTGCATTGATAGTTTCCAAGTAGAACAATCTTAATGAGCTGAGAGATGTGGTGAAGCTGGTATCCCGAGTGAATGCTCAACTTCAAAAAGTCGAAGTCTTAAGGATAGAAGCTAGACGCTATCTGCAAATGTGTTATCTTTGCTTTTTGCAATCAGACTTCTTCATCTAATGAAAGTCTTTCTAAGGACTACTTATGAATCAACACCTACATGTGCATTTATTCTTGCATGACAGCATCATTGATTTTTGTTTTCTAATAAAGCTTTCATTTTAGCATTGGTTACACATTCCATTTTGAAGAAGAAAATAGTGAAGTTGGCTTATGAGGGGAAACTAACACGCGATATGGTGATGCAATGGGTGCAAGAGTGAAGGGAACAAGTATTACAATAGTTGAAGTATTGAAGGGATAAAATTAGGATTTTCTTTTGAAGTAATGCATCGAATCAACTTTGCTACCCTCAGCCCGAATGTAGCAAAGATCTTTTTGTAAAGGGCATATGTCATGCTTGGTAATTTTCATTCCAATGAAGAACGTATTTTGCTTAACATACAATGGCCTTGAAAGCATGTATATGTATATCTCTTCTTACCTTTGTAGGTCTCTAGATATCAATTGCAAAATGTGACATTGAGATCAATTGAATACTATGATAAGATAAGGTCTAATTTCTCTCCTAATAGACTCTGGTCAGCAAAGCAAGATTACTACTCCTTTAATGAAGTTCGATGATGAAAAAGCTCCAAAGTTAACCATATAGAGTTACTTGAAATTAAAATTCTAAGTGTAGTCTTCTATGCACTAATTGATCAAAATATAAGGAAATAATAAAAAACATTTCTTTGTTCGAAAGACTGGTAATAGACATGTTTAAAGCCTGGTAATAGGCATGTTCAAAGCCTGGTAATAGGCGTGTTCATAAAAGAAAATATAGAAAACACACGTATGCACCTAGAATTATATTCTAAGAATGATATTTTTGCACTCTAATGGTTAAACAAGTCTATTTTCTTGGATGGAGCAAAAGTGAGAATTGAGAAGGAGTAGTCTTCTATAGCAACGCGGTAATCATGAGGATGAGCCGAGTCATTTAAGGGAATTTTACAACTTCAAATCGCAATAATATTCAAAGTCTTCACAGACACAAGCTATGCTTGGAATGATCGCCGAAAGGTTAAATTTGGGACGCTTTTGCACTTGATATTCAGAGCTCCTATTTTAGTTTTTTTAATATATTTTAATTTTGGTTTCAAGGTCTTGTATGCTAATCCAAAAGAGCACCCTTCATTGGAATGACAATCAGTAAAATTGACATTTTAACCAGAAAGATTTCCTTGCATTACTTCAGGAGTACGCCTCAAGATACAAGGTTGTGGATACAAATGGTCGACCTAACATAGAGGAATAACCCGGCAACGATTGCAGCAAGAGTAAAGACAAGAGTACATATGACAGACAGTTTGGATATTTAAAACAAGTTTCTCCCATTTAGAGAAATGAAGATTAAACCATTGACGGAATAATATCTCCGAACACAAGAAAAGTTTACAAATCTGAGGCATTCACTCGCCAGAAGATTGAAGATAGAAGAAGACTCTGTGTGATGGGTCAGTGTTGACAAATCAATTGTGCCCAAGACTGAATAGGGAGAAATACCGGAGAAGTAATGAGAGTGCGTGACAAGAGAATAGTTGAGTCCAGGATCGAATGGGGCAATGGTAAGCAAAAGAATGGTACGAGTCCCTACAATAGTACAGGGACTAAAAGAGAGTGTTTGCAGAAATGAGAAATGACTCTGGATTAAAAGCGTGTTGTAGGGCATATTTGAGATAAATACCCAACTAGTAAGAAGAAGATTGAAGAGCATGCAACAAAGGAGTGAAGCGAAGAAGAAATCTGAGGATGACCTTTCAAGGACCAAGAGTTTTTAAAACGACCACGAAAATGTTCCATATCATTCATCATATAGATAGACATCCCTAAGATTAGGAGCATGCTAACTCGCATTATTCAAGTTTCTTGTCTGTTTTATTGACAAATGCTCAAGAATTAGAGGAAGATCAGATGTTTTTATGCTTCACAGTGAAAGAAGCAACTCTCAACAAAGATTCAAGAATTTTCGTACACAAACGTTTGTGATTTGATGCCTATGACGGTCAGAAACCAGGGCATCCTTCCAGACTTTTCAAGCTTCACCTTTCATGGAAGCGACGAAAACTTTTCGGCAATCTTGTGACGAGATACCCTTTCATGCCTATGACGATCAGAAATCGGGTATGATTTTTCAGTCTTCGGTTTTCATAGAAGCAGTGAAAATCATGTGGTAGTTTCGAAGCAAGTTACACTTTGATGTTAAGACGGTCAGAACCCGGGGCATCCTTTCAATTTTCCGGTCTTCAACTTTCACGGGAGCAACAAAAATTTTCTAATAGTCTCACAGCGAAATATCATTTTGATGTCAAGACGATCAGAACCCAGGGCATCCTTTTAATTTTCCTGTCTTTGGCTTTCGGGGAAGCAGGGAAAATCATGTAGCAATCTTAAAGTGAGTTACTCTTTCGTGCCTATAACGGTCGAAAACCGGGCACACCATCTAGAGATTTTGCAAGCTTTGGCTTTCAGGAAAATAGCAGAAATCTTCTAATCGTCTTGTGGCGAGATACCATTTTATGCCTATGACGGTCAAAAACCAGGGCACACCATCTAGGAATTTTGCAAACTTTAGCTTTCTGGGAAGTAGTAAAAATCTTCTAGTCGTCTTGCAACAATATACCATTTCATGCCTATGACGATTAGAAATCGGGGTATGATCTTTTAATTTTCTTGTCTTCAGCTTTCATTGGAAGCAACGAAAACCTTCCGGTAGTCTTGTAGCAAGATATCCTTTCATACCTATGACGATCAGAAATTGGGGTATGATCTTTTAGTTTTCCAGTCTTTATCTTTCATGGAAGCAGTGAAAACTTTCCGGTAATCTTGTAGCAAGATACCATTTCATGCATATGACAATCAGAAATCGGGGTATGATCTTGTAATTTTCTAGTCCTCAACATTATGGGAAATAGTGAAGATTTTTCGGCAGCGAGATATCATACCTATGACGATCAGAAATCGGGGTATGATCTTTAATTTTTTTCGGTCTTCAGTAGCAGAAAAGACTCGCGGAAGGCTACCAACTCTAGGATTTTGTCTTCTCAGCAGAATATTCCATTTTGAAGAATTCAAGGGCAATCAAGCAGATCGATGCAGAAAATCAAGAGAGCGGGCTGTACCCTCAACCTACCCGAACCAAAACGGTCACTATTTTGTCTTTGTTCTATCCCTATTACACATCGATGAGCAAAGAGATGCAGCTGTTGTAACCCATTTTTATCCGGGTTAGGCCCAAAATAAGCCCAATATCCCTACCCATTATGCCCAATTAAAAACCCTTTATCCAGTCCAAGCTGCCGTATTTGCAGACTCGAAAAGCAGGAACGAAAACGTTATTGCCCGAAAATTTTCGATCTATAAAATCAATGTATTCACTTTTTTAAGTATTTAATACCCCAAAATTTTTGTATAGAATAACTTATTGAATGAAATAAAAAAGAAGTAAAAAGTAAAAAAAAAGTAAATTTCACGTGGCTCTCGTTGAGCCACGTCACTTGCCCCACCCCACCTTTGCCTATATCAAGGGGTGGGGGGAACCTCACAATGGGGACCAACAATTTCAATTTGAAATTGAAACCCACAAATGCCATGGAAATTGGCGTGGGTCGGCACCCAAAAAATATGGGAGGCTTGCCAGGGGTATGGGGCAGTGCCCTCAGCCCCAGTTGGTTTGATCCAATATTCGATCGGGATTCCTTTTGTGGTCCGGTCTAATTAAACTTTTAGGCCATGTCGATGTGACACCGAGATTTTGGTAGGGGTCAGTCAAAGTTTTTCATTCGAGCTCTTAATGGGGTGAAATTCGATCTCTATCTTTGTATTTATTTATATAATAATATATAGTTTTGTTGATTATGTTTTTTATTGGTATGTTTTTTTATGTTTTGTATATTATTTCACTTTTAATTTTAGCATCGTTTTTCTTTTCTTTCTTTAATTTCAGTTTTTTTTTATATTCGATATATTTTATTTTATTTGTGTATTTTTTTATATATGGTATTATTATGTATATTATATGTAATGTGTAATATATATTATATTTATAATATATAGTATAATATTTGCTTTATATAGTATTTGTATAATATGTATATTTATATATAAGATATGTATAAAATATTATTTATGTATTTATGTTTTCTTGTATATGTTAAGATATATTGTATATTATATAATATTTTATTTGTTTTTATTTTATTACTTTATATTTACATTATTATATTAAATTTATGTTATTTATAATTTTACATAAATATCGTATATAGTATTTTGCCCCATTGTTCCGATATTTCTATTAGGAGTGCATCCCGGCCATTCGGGTGTCATCTCCTTTGAATATCGTGAATACCAAGGCAGATTTAGGCTGTTGTGTATGCATCTTGAAAATTAATTATTAAATTAAATTAAAATTTTCATTTTCCTTAATAAATATAATGCGAACCTTCGTTACCAATTTTGGGCGTAGTGGGGGTGCTAATCCTTCCCCACTCGTAACCAACTCCCGAACCCATCATCGATTATCTTTTCGGTGCCCGACCTACCTTATCCAAATGACCGGTGGCGACTCTATTTTTTTATTTAAAACATGTGGCTTACTACCCGAGAACGAGCCTCCAAAAAAAGGCACGGACAAAAAAAAAGTCGCTACAATGATATATGAATATGATTAAACTAATAACCATAATTTATCCCCCTTTGTTTTTTTCGTAGGGACGCTTATGTTTACTTTCCTTTTTGGATAATAAGGGGACAAAAATCTTATCCTAGGGGACAAAAATCTTATACTTTTTTTTTTGGGTATTCCTTTGTGTGTCCAATATTAAAAAATCAAAGCCTAAGCCATAACTCTTAATTCTAAATCTTAAACTTTAAAAATACATCATACCTCTAGGACTGTAACGAACCAAACGTTCAGCGAATCGTTCAACGGAAAGTTCGTTTATGTTCGTTTATTTATTAAACGAATGAACATGAACAAGATTTTCTGTTCATTTAATTAAATGAACGAACACGAACAAATGACTTGTTCATTCATTTACGTTCGTGAACGTTCGGTAATCCGTTCATTTATGTTCGTTTAAATTTATTCACATATGTCCATTTATATTTATTATTTTTCATAATAAAAGTATTATAATTAAAAAATTTAAAAACATATATTACAAATATGAAATAAAAAGAAAAAAAACAAATATCAAATGTACGAGACTCCATATTTCTTAGGAAAAAATTAAACAATACTTAATCTTCGTTCGCATTCGTTTGTGTTCGTTTATTATTTTAACGAACGAACACGAACAAGAAATTATGTTCGTTTAGTTGTTCGTGGTCGTTCATTTGTTCGGTTAAAATTAAACAAACGGACATGAACATAACCTCGTTCGTGTTCGTTTGGTTCGTTTACAGGCCTACATACCTCCAATACTCTAAACCCTAACTTTAAGCTCTAACCTTAAACCTTAATCCTAAACTTATTTCTTTTAATGATAGAGCATAAATAAAGACACCGAAAAAGCGTCGGCGATTTCAACTCATAATGGGGAAGGGACATGTTTGAACCTCGGATAAAAAGGATATTAATGTTTCTTAGCTATTGAAACAAGAGTCTATCAGCTTATGTTTAACTATATTGATAACTACAACGTGATTCATCTCAAAGAATATTTTCACAACGTTTTCCAAAAAAAAATTGTTTCTAATCGTTTTTTTCAACACCACTGAACTAGAATCTTATATAAAGTTTTCTTGAACCCTTCCGAAGCTTCAAAGTATGGAATATTTGGGCTGTCCAAATAGTCGCATTTCATGCTTGATCAAAAAGACAGTGGAAGGTTTGAACTGCTCTTTGGGGAGTTGTGGTTAGGTTTGGATTCAACTTTCAAACTTTTCCCACTGCTTTCTACTTTGTTACACTAACGACATCATCTTCAACTTCTGTACTGCAATTATGTTGGTGTGATTATAATGTAGTATCTGCTCAATTTTCTTAGTCTTTTAATAACGCACACATATTGTGCACACATAGTGCTTGAACTCGGATCACCTTGATGAAATACATCATCCTTTACCACTGGGACCATTCCACGGGTTCAAGCTTATATATCATATTTAAATATTAAAAAAACTATTGTTCTACTTGTATCCATTTGTCTATTGATAATTAATTATAGGCTTAATGCATATTTTGTCCCCTAACGTTTGCCACTTTTTTCAACTTTAGTTTTTGTTACAAAATGGTCATTGAGCTATTAACTGTTATTAACTGGGTGACATGGCAGTTACAAAAATTTGTATAACAATACATTTAATCATCTATATTTACATATTCAATCAATTTAGAAATCAATAATTAGGCTTAAATTAGGACTAAATTGATTGAATGTGTAAAAATAGAGGATTAAATGTGTTATTATTCAAATTATCGTAACTGTCACGTCATTCACTTAACGACAGTTAACAGCTCATTGATCATTTTGTAACAAAAACTAAAGTTTAATGCCCATTATGTAACTTTTAAAAGTTTGGCGACCATTTTGTATTTTTTGAATAGTTTAATGACCATTTGTGTACTTTATCCTATTTTTTAACCATTGCTTTTTGATTCGATAATCGACTAATTCAAATAGGATTCTATAGAGTCTAAACATGAAACGGCTCCTTTAATCCAATTATTTTATCCACAACGTTTGAATCAAATCTCTAATCTTAATTAAAAACCGTTAGACCGATATTTCATTGCTTACTTCTTTGTTGTAACTGTCTGTCACATTGTATCAGACCAAGTTTCAATAGTGAAAAGCATGGCAATATTCGAATGGTAAAAATCATTTGTACGTTGAAGATTGTTATATATATATATATCCATGTTTGGTAAAGAGAGATTTTAGTCAAAATTAGAGGTTTGAGCTAAAATTAGAGATTTGACCGGTCAAATCTGCTAATTTGAATGTTTGGCAAAGAACGGGTTAAAATAGTGAATTGGGGTGAAACCTCTAATTTTGAAAAGCCGCTAATAGGAGCCTTTTGAAATTAAAGGTTTTAACATTAGAGTTATAAAGATCATTTTACCTTTAACAATTATAAAAAATCTTCAAATAACCGAAATTTAACCTTTTCTATTTTAATTCTTCAACTTCAAGTATTTACACTGTGACATTTGTAAACTAATAGTTTTTTGTTTTTTTTTTCTTTTTATTCTCACATATTTATATTTGTATTTAAATTTAATAATTAATTAAATTATATTAAAAATAATTACATAAATAATAAATTAATATATAGATCATTCAAATATGCTTACTAATGTTATATTAAAAATTATTTTTTATAATCTAATCAATATTAATAGATACAAAATATTGATAACTAATAAACTATTCAAATAAATCTAATCGGTCATCCAAATGGGCTTTTGTAAAAGGGCTAATGGCAGCATAGTTTAAACCCAACATCCCGAAGCTTAACCTTTGCCCTAAACCCTAATAAACCAGGTTTCAGACTACTGCACTTCGTTGGTCGTGAATCCAAAAAACCAAGATTTTACAGGACAAGAGCCGGTGTTACAGGCAAGTTTTCCAACCTCCCCTCATGCTTGAATCCCTGTGAATCCTGTTTCTTATGCTAAAATGGCACCCCCCATTATCCGAGCTCTAATCTCATTGTCCCTCAATAAATCATCCTGTTTCCAGAAACCCATATCTAGCTACTCCATCTCTGTTGTTTTCTTCTCATCTTCTGCCAACCAGGAATCAAGATCTCCCCTTTCTTTAGCTGATCACTTCATTCAAAAACACAATTTTCCCCTGAAATTGCCGTCAAAACTGCATCTTCCCTAACCATTAGAAACGATCCTCATAATTGTGATAATATAATTTCATTCTTAAAAGAAAGCAGTTTCTCAAAATCCCATATTGAAGAATCGCTCAAAAGGAAGCCTAGCCTTCTATCTTCTAGTCTTGAGAAAACCATTAAACCCAAGCTCAAGATTTTCTGGGATTTAGGATTTTCGGCCAATGACGTTGCTGATATTGTAGCTGCCGATCCCTGGATTTTGACTAGGAGTGTGAATGATAGAATATCACCTTCGATTTCGGATTTGAAGAGTGTTGTAGGATCGTTTCCCGACGTTGTTAAGTTACTAAAAACTTCAGCTTGGTTTCTGAAATGTGATCTGCAAAAGACGATGATGCCTAATATAGAGTACTTGAGAAGTTGCGGGATTAGTTCGTCGCGAAATGTTTCGTATGTGTTTACCTTTCCTAGATTTTTTCTGCATAAACCTGAGAGCATTAAGCAGTTTGTTAAAAGGGCAGATGACTTGGGTTTGATAGGAAGTCAAATATGTTTCTCGCCGCTATTAGAATGTTCAGTTCGATGACCGAAGAGAATTGGGAACTCAAGGTGAAGCTTTTTAGGAAGTTGGGTTTCTCAGAAGATGATATCATGTCTACTCTTTGGAAGACACAGCAGGTGTTTGCTGTGTCGGAGAGGAAGATCAAGGAAGTCACTGATTTTTTGCTTACCAGAAAGAATGCAGGTATTTTGTTTATTATAAGCCACCCGTCGGTGCTCGTTTGCAGCCTTGAGCATAGGCTGAAGCCTCGGCTACTAGTTATTGATACTCTGGAAAGTAAGAATTTGCTAAGAAGGAAAGTTAGCCTGACTACAATTTATAAGATGTCTGAAAAGAAGTTCAGAGAGAAATATGTTCATCCTTATTTAAAAGAACTTGAGTCTTGAGAATGTATCCATGGCTGTTGTGGGCGTGTAATTGTTGATTTTTTGTATCATTGAAAGCACATATCAAATCTTTGATGTCCTTTGGGTTGATAATCTCTTATTTTTTGGGTGAAATTGGCATTTTGATGGTTTTTAAGCAGTTCCTAAATGTTTACTTTATTTTGCAGACTCTGTTTTCTTTCTTGAAAGGCCTGCTTGTATAGCTAAAGTCTTATGTTTGAATAACTCCCATAGTTTCAACTTGACTCTCAACATTGTCATTGTTGATTGTTTTTCATTGGTTCGTACTTGTAATTATTCGAAAGTTTTACTTTTCTCTCCGGTGAACTTCTACCCTGAATGTCAATTGGATTAACCTATTGCAGGCCACATTAAATCATGTTTTTTGTTCTCAATTGCATATTCAAATGTTAGCAGAGGCAGAACCATTATTTACCAGAGGAACCAGGTTTGAAATACCATCAACACCTTTTAAAAACTTAACCTGCTATTATGGAGGAAGAACAGTTATTTTAGCCCCATCTGTTACTGTGTATCGAATCGGCCAACAAATTGATAGGGACTTCCTGATTATTTAATTCTGAAAGACATTTCAGCTGTTTCTTTTTAATGATTCAAAGTTTAATTACTGCTGTAAAAACTTAGAAATCAAGCAGTGGAATATTTGGCATGACCAAATAGAAGCATTTAATGCATGGTCAAAAGAGATTATATTTACTAATTACACAGCTAAAGACACTGGAGGGTTTGAACTGTTCTTTGGTGGGTTGTGGTTAGGTTTGGATTCAGTTTTCTAACTTTTCCCACTGTTTTGTACATAGTACACTAACGACATCATCTTCAACGTATGGACTGAATTATATATATTCATGGAGTTCATACTGATACATCAATCCTCAGCTAATTCGCTTTAAAATTCCATCGAACACGCATGCCTATGTAAGTTAGTCAAGTAGTAGAAAATAGTGTCATTCTCTTCGACTGGTGGTTTCAATCTGAATGGCTTCTTGAGTTAACAACGCCGAATGAAATTTGTATTATTCTCAAAGATAATCTTACATTGCACGAACTAAACGCACGCTAAAGAATTCGAGGTGAAGCACAGAGATGATTTGCTTATTCTGCGCGTGCCTATGCAGTAAGTTAGTCAAGTAGTAGAAAATAGTTTCATTCTCTTTGACTGATGGTTTCAATTTGAATGGCCTCTTGAGTTAACAAAGTCGAATGAAATTTGTATTATTCCATGCATTAGAGAGATCTACGGTCGAGAGAAATTACATCATAGGATTGTCCTGCTACGTCATTCATGTTCTCAACCAATAAAAATCATTCATTTCATTAATTTTTTCAATGTTATTTTTTATCAAGCGAAAGTTCACTCATATTTACTGTAAATCAAATTAAAAAAACAGTTTTACCATGCGAATCTTTACTTGGTAAAAAAATAATACGGTAAAATGAATAGTTTTTATTAGTTGAGACCACGAAAGACGTAGAGACTTATTCAACATCGACAGATTGCATATCCAATGAAAATAATTACACGGGGTGAAAATACTACCAAGATCATAACCTTTTGTGGTTTGCAGAGCAATAACTCCACTTCAAAAATAAGGGTAGCCATGCATCAAACATATGCAATCATTAAGAATTCATCCTCAAGAAATTAGAGAAATACATGTGATCAAATTTTAAACTAAAATATTCATGCACATCAATTCCACTGTATATTCAAAGGGACAAAAAAGTCCTTGGATTCGCCACAGGTCACAGGCTAAGTCCCTCAATAAAATTTTCTTAAGCCCTTTTGAAGCTTCAAAGTATGGAATATTTTGACCAGACCAAATAGAAGCATTTCATGCTTGGTCAAAGATATTATATTACTAATTACACAGCCAAAGACAGTGGAGGATTGTGGTTAGGTTTGGATTCAGTTTTCTAACTTTTCCCACTGTTTTGTACTATGTTACACTAACGACATCATCTTCAACTTATGTACTGTAATTATATATATACATGGAGTTTATACTAATACCTCAATCCTAAGCTAATTCACTTTAAAATTCCATCGAAAAATTCCAAGAGGCAAAAGGGAGAAAAAACTGTAGCCTTTTCCTTTGAGAATACAGCAATGGCGGAGCAAAGTTATCAACAACAAAAGACAGAAATGGAGTCTGCTGCAGAGGTATCCAAGGAGCTGAAGCGAAAGAAACGCATGAAATTGCTTGTTTACGCATCAGCTTTCGCCATTTTACAGACTATTGTCATCTTGGTCTTTTCACTTACAGTGATGCGTATAAAAAATCCCAAGTTCAGGGTCCAATCTATCACCGTCGAGGATCTCACGACGGTAGCCACGAACCCTCCTTCTTTCAACATGAAACTCAACGCCCAAGTTGCCGTAAAGAACACAAATTTCGGCCACTTCAAATTCCAAAACACCACCATTTTGTTCGATTATGGGGGAGTTGGAATTGGAGATGCATTTGTTGGTAAAGGAAGAAGCAAGGCAAGATCCACAAAGAAAATGAATGTAACTGTGGAATTGAACTCGAACAATATGCTCAATAATTCAAGCTTGCAAAGTGAGATTGAATCTGGGTTTTTGGCACTGAGCTGCCATTCCAAATTGAGTGGGAAAGTGCAGTTGATGAAGTTGATCAAAAAGAAGAAATCTGCAGAAATGAAATGCGCCATGGTAGTAAACTTGGTGACCAAAGCTGTCCAGGATATCAAGTGCCAATAAACTTGAGCTTTACAACATCAACCACAGTATCTTATCAGCGGCTTATATATCATATTTACTCTTTCTTTTTTTTTTTTACTTTTCTTCTACTTTTACCCATTTCTCTGTTGATTATATTTATAAGATTGTTTTACTATATGGTAATGGTGGCTGTGTTAAATTACTCCCAAGTTTAAATCTTATGTTTTCATTCTATAATTTCTAATGTTAAACTTAAATATATTTTTTGTCAAAAGTTTACCAAAACATCATTTTGGTTCAATAGTTTGGTGTAAAGACCTCTTTTAAGATTAGGCATTTCTTTATTTTGATGACTTTTCTCTTTAATAAGAAAAATTATTAGATAGGCTTAGCTCACCACGTCATCTATGGTCCCATTCAATAATAATTTTTTATCTCAATTTTTTTTCAAGGTGAATCTTTACATCTTTCCTACATGTAGTGGTAGTTATTTGAAAGTTATGCTGAAATGGATGAATCTCATTAGATTTAATTAAAGATAATTTTCACGTTATCTCTTGTTTGAAATTTAAATGTTGTAGATAAGATAAAGGCTCTCATCTTCATTGTTGATTTGTTGTAATATGAACTGTTGGTTGTAGGGGCGCTCACTCCCACCTCATTTACACACTTCACTTCAGATTGTAAGCTTTTACCTCGGAGTAATACAAGTCAAGTATTTATTCATTTCTCTCTTGTCTTTTGTCATCACTTTGTTTTTTTTACTTTTGCAACTTTCTGAGGTTAACGGCCAAATGATTGTTTTATTGTAAATCGAAAATATTAGTGACTGAAATACAATATTTTAAACTTCAGCGGTGAAATGAAAACTTACTCAAATTTTAGTAACTACTTACGTAGTTTATAAAAAAATGTCGGCATCAGTCTCTTGAAATCAATTCTGAGTTCTTTTCTGTTATTTAGTTAACAGTTTTTTATTCTAAGTTCTTCAAACCTATAAATAAATAGGTAGCCGAATGTCATGTAAGTAAAAAAAGAAAAGAAAAAGAAAATAGTATGGAGGTTTGGGTCATCGTTTTGCAGCCTGGCGTTCCCGCCACCGTCGCCGTCGACGACAGATTGCGACTTTGCATATGTTTGGTACCCTAATTTCTTTTTTTCTCTTTTTTTTCCCTTTCTTTCCTTTTAATTTGTTCCAGTTTACTTTGGGATCCACTAGGATGAACGATGATTGTGGTGGGAGAACAATAGTAGAGCTTCAATCGGCCCGAATCGAGTTCCCTGTACACGTTTGTTCACTGACGCCTAGGAATCCTAATTTTTATCTGGGCTTGGACCTAGAGTCTCCTGCGCGAATCCTTCTTTGAAAGGGGAAAAAAAGATTGGTATATTGCGTAGGATTCGTTAAGAGGATGAGTATTGATTTCGGTAATTTTAGACCTTATTGATTCTTTTACCTTCTTTTTCTCCTCTAATAATATAAATTCTTTATTTTTTTGTTTCTTAGGCAAACAATCGGACACACATTGGACATCAAGGAGAAAGTGGACACTTGGTACCCGGATGCTTCAATGAGTATGTTGCAATATTACTCTGTGTAGTTTAGTTTCTTTTTTTTTTCTTTTTAATTACTAACTTTTTATTATTTTGTTTTGTAGCTAATCAACTCAGAAAGCTGAGGAGGAACTGGACCTCATTGAAAATTACAAATCTTATTGTTGTAGAGTTACACTGTACATATGGTTGCATGCAGGCGTTTTCCACATACTTGCCAATATGTTGAGTCTTGTATTCATTGGAATTCGGCTCGAGCAGGAATTTGGGTTCGGTATGCATCTTATTCCCAACTTAAACTTTGTCGTGTTGTTGACATCAACCTTTATTATATTTTCTGAACTGTTGACTACATGATGTAGCATTTATGGTTTCAATTCAATGATGTTCATAATCACCGTTTTTTGCAAAACCGAGATGCGTCTTTGATAGGTTTCTATGACTAACTGCTTTCCTAGATCACGCACTAAACTGGTCGTATTTTAATTCATTTTCCTTATATCCACATGTCAGAATGTAGTCATTTTTAATATTGTGTAAAACTGTTAAGGGTTGTATTTAGGCCTTCAAAAATATTACCGTACATAGCTTTATTATCTTAATTTTGCCCATCTTCTGCATTGAGTTAATTATCTTTGCGATAAACATAAACCATGGCAAATTCAATTCAACATTGTGGTGGCAATTAAATACCTGTATTGGCTTGTTACTGTTGTTAAATTTTAGAAATAAAGATCACAAATGCAAAATTTTAGAAATGAACACACACAACACAGTCTACGCTAGTGCCTAGTGGTTGAAAGAACTTACCGCACTTTGTTGTTAAAGGTCACATCCCTTGCCAGTGGTTAAATATGTGTTTCGTATGAGTTTGGACTTTGAGATGTTCAGCTGAGAATTATTGATTGCAGTTTGGGGATGCTTGATTTTAAGAACTTTAGCTAAATATGTGCTTGAGAAATAGTGCGTTCTGAATGCTTTTTGACCTTCAATAGGAATATGTGTGCCATTAACTATGGAATCAATTATTCTGCACTGCTTTGCAATGTGTGATACTTTCTTTCTAAGTCTCCTTCCTTTTTTTTTTTTTTCTAAATCAACATTGCTCTAGGATAATGGGTAGAGAAGGGTAGGGGAAGCTCCAAACTTGCTTTCAGAAATGCTTCCAATTTACCTACTGAATGTTATTTTACTAGTTGAAAGGTATTTAATCCTGATTTCTTTGGTATATTTTCTACTGAATGTTATTTTACTAGTTGAAAGGTATTTAATCCTAATTTCTTTTTGGTATCTTTCTGCAGTGAACTGAAATCGGCATGTAAGGTTCGGGTTGATTTATCTAATTGTTACATCTGGTTATTTTGGTTTTGGTTTTGATGTCATCTCTTTTTCATCAAAAAGCTGCTTACAATAGGCATATAGCACCTAAAGTTGGTTTTGTTCGCCTATGGGTGCATTCTTTTTAATGAAGTTGGTTTTATTCTAGGTTGATTATTTATTATTTCTTTCGAAGATGATCCAGATATTCTGTACAGGCCTTTTGTAAATGTATCATCACAAACTGGACAATCTATGCAAATCTCCATCTTATCTCATTTTTATCTCATTCAAGTGAAAGAATGTTTTCAATCAAGGTTTCTATACTCCCTCTTATAAGTTCTCCATTTAATTATGAAAATTTTCCAAGGGATGCATACAGATTGCTCAGGTATTTGATTTATAATTAATTTATTGTATTGTTTGAAGGTACTATTTATTAGAATTTCCTTGTCATCCAGAAAAATCCTTCTGTTTTTTTTGTGTGTGTGATTCTGAAATTTGTACTTAGAATAACATGGCTGAGAATCATTTTACAAGGAGGATTTGAACTGTTAGGGATCAGTTCAGATCATATGGATTTTCTTTATGTTCCGTGCTACTCTGGTCTCGTCTTTTCCTCTCATGAAACTGAAACTATTTGCATTGACTTCCTAGCATTATCTTGTTTAGCTTATAAAGAGCAAATAAATGTTACCCCATTTGAAGCTATGCTAGCTTGTGAAACATATGTCCAGGAGCAAAAGTGAAATGCTATGTTAATAGAGGTAGCTATCAGCAGTACAAATGATTTTGTATGTCGTTATTGTGCAGAAAACATTTTGATGGTCCTTCACCTATCGAAGCACCAGCTTCACCGACTAAGGGTTATTCTTTTCTCATTTACTTGTAGTTATTTGATGCTACTTTAAGTCATTATTATCAGTCTTATCTCTAATCAAATTTTATTTCATTATGTCTAATCATGCTTACTTGTAAAGAAAGCTGAAGAATACCAAACAAAAACCTTTCCCCCTGCAATAAAGCAAGGCAAAGTGAAGCCACCGCTGTCTCTGTTTTACAAATTAAGTGTTGGATTTTATGCTCTGTGTAGCATGAAATGTAGGTTTAATTTAAACAACTCAAGTAGTGAAATAGTAAATATAAAGTCTCTTCTAAATTGAGTAAAATAACATGTATGGATAATCGTCTAAATCTAATCTTTGACTCCGTGAAAAAAACGGAGCACGTAAAGCCTCTTCAATTGGTCTTTCCCTCTTTGAATATTATACTCTACTTAGTTCATCTCTGTAATGCTAGCTTTGCTGATATGCCTGTTTTCTTTAATGATGGATATGCAGGTGATGACCTATATTGGGACACTAGAGTTTCCCCTGAAGACATGGAACAGATGTGGAATCATCCTGATGTCTGCAAGGAATGGACTAATAAGGGGAAATGTGCGCTTTTCTGTGATAGAGATAAGAGACCTTATCTTTCTCGAGTAGAACTGAGGGTATGAATCCACATAAAATTACTATCCTAACAATTTGAAATCAATATTTTCTATTTCTCTTACTCCTTCCGACATGTGAAGAGTGCAGGTAAATATCACTATATGTATTAGATAAGTAATTGTTTTTGTGCCAAAGTGCATATAATGCAGGATCTTAAGGGTCAACAGCGTAAGTAATGAAAAATCCTTTTGACAATATATTAATGTGGACTGAAATAAAAGGAAAGAAAATGTTTGTAACAGGTTCATATATTCTTTGTTAGGAATTTGTTATGCAACAAAATAACCAAAACGATAACGACATAGACCAAGACATGCACATGAGACAAGATTTAACGTGGTTCAGCATAGCCTACCTCCACGAACGAGAGAAACAAACAATCCACTAATAATGTAGAGAACCCGAAGAGTACAAATACATGATAACTTATGTAATCCCAAAACCCTGTGTACAAATCCCATGACCCGGTGGAACTAAAACACTCTTCCCAACATCCCTATGATTCTCATCTCTACAACGTAGGCACAATAGCTGTAGAGATTCTAAAAGTGGTTACATCTCTCCATGGTAATTTCACTCTCTCTCATTCTCTTGTTCTCTTATAATTCAAAAGGTTAAACCTAGTCTATATTTATAGACCCAAATACTTGGTCACCAAGAAACCTTATTCAATAAGATCTCTACCTAAAATAGATATTTACACATTAAAGTAAATCCTAATCACCAAGTAATTTTCAACTATTAGAATTACAATAAAACCCAATTCAATTACCAATTAGAATTTGAGTCAAAATATAACAAATCTCCCCCTTGACACAAATTCTATTCGAGCATTGGTCTTCAAGTCTTCAACAGCTTTAATTTTTACGTAAGCAAAATATCCGTTGAAGCACTGCCGTCAAGTCTTCAACAACTCCAATTCTTACGTAGTATCCATTGAAGCACTGTTGAATTTTGAGAATTACTCCCCAAAAATCAAAAGCTCGTTGCAGCAGATTCTCCTCATATATCTCAACATCGCACCGCAAAATCCGCAGCAAAAGTTCCTCCACAATCGCGTAGCTCGAACCATAGCTCATGATACCATTTGTTAGGAATTTGTTATGCGGCAAAATAACCAAAACGATAACGACATAGACCAAGACATGCACATGAGACAAGATTTAACGTGGTCAACCACTAGAATTACAATAAAACCCAACTTAATTACCGAGTAATCTTCAACCACTAGAATTACAATAAAACACAACTTAATTATCAATTAGAATTTGAGTCAAAATATAACATTCTTGTAACAGAATGTTGCTTTGATATAGCCAGAAATGTTCTGTCATTTTGCAGTTCATATTTCCAATTACCAAGCTAAAGTGTTGTTTTTAAAATTCTTGACATGGAGCTCCTATTGTAGGCAATTGCGGAAATAATTGTTTCCAAGTACTTCAGTACAAGGGGAATAAATCCTGTAAGTACATAATTGGATACAGAATACATAAGAAGTAGGACTTGAAATGTTACCAGGCAGTTAATTATATATGTTTTTTCCTTTGCGAATGACTGTTTCATGTAAAATTTGGACGCTTTTATCATGAACCTAATTAAAGTATACACACTTTAGGGTTAGAATATGTGATTAGGATGTATGGACATGCTCTTGGGAATATTTTAACTGACTCTTGTGTCTACAGATTACATTTTGTAATAAGATTTTGCTAATATGTTAGTAACATCTTCTTCCAATGCATAGTGGTTCCTGACTTCCTGTTGTTACTGACTCTTGTGTCTACAGATTACATTTTGTAATAAGATTATTTTCCCTTTCGTCTAACTTTTATCCTGATTGTACAGGCAGTACTTTGTGCTCTGGCCGATATGTTAGCATGCGCTTTATAGACGGGGATGAATCATCAACTGGACTAATGGGAATTGACTACTCTACTGCTTTCTGGCTTTACACGTGAGTGAAAATATGGCAAACTGAGTGTCTTTGCTATAAAGAATTGTGTGCAAAAGAACTTGAATTCATATTATACCTAGGTTCTACCTTTTCTAGCCTGAGGAAATCTAATTAAATTAGCTGCTTGGATGACCTTGGGTTCACACGACAGTTATTCCGTGCAACTTGGGGACATTATGAGGCTTATATACGATCTAAAACCGGGATTTTTTCCGCATGATTATTGGCTTCTTAACATAGAATTTAGCTTGTTTCCTTAGCTTCCCTTTTGTTTAGCACTTTTTAATTTTATAACGACCAAATATTTCTGAAACTCCTAATTTGTCTGTGAAGAGAGATGCGCTGTAGGGCTTATCGAGTTGATTATGTAGAAAACCTGACGAATCCATTTGTGTACATGTATTTCGGAGCGGCGTATTTTTCTTGGTTATCGGAGTATGAAGGGATGTAGGTTAAACTCTATAAATATTGTTTATTAAGGTCGCTTTGTTTCCACAGCCTAACAGAACCTGTGGCTTCTCCGGTTATGGCAAAGCAGGGAGAGGAGTCTGCACTTCATCTTTCAGGCTTATATTTATGGCCCAAAAAGTGTACATCTAGAAGAGACTTGTCCGAAGTGGCTTAAATTCGAGCAAATTTTGTCCCGTTACCAACGAACGATAAGGTATGTGCCATATCTTGTATGCATTTAACAAGATACAGCCGTATGTTCCCTCAACTGACTAATCATTGGTCTCCCTTCTTCAGCCGTCGAGGCAGCTGCAACATCATTTAACCCAATAGATATCATCCGATGGCCAATTTTTTTCGATGATTGGACCGATCGACGAAGTTGTGTGGAATGCATACGATGCTGTTGCGATAAAAGATGGATTATTTTCATTCGCGAGTAACCATTTTTTATGTTAATACTATAAGATATTTCAAAGGAAAAGAGGAGTTTTGTTTTTGTTTTTTATCTGTATGTGTGTATATTGAACAATGTGTATTGCCTGTGTCATGTACTAATAGAACAAATAAAAAAGATTATAAACACAAGGGATTGAAAAAAGCTACTTTGATTTTTAATAGTTATCAAGTCGACACTTGATAATAAAATTGGACAAAAAATAGAAAAAATATTAAGATTACAAACAAGCAAAAATAGTACAAAGACTTAATTTATGGCACTGTTCTATGTAAAATCTTGAACAGGCTCAAGCCTAATTCTCTAAACGAGATTGTTCAAACAATATCTTTTTGGAAAATACTTTGATACACAAGCTTGTTAAAGTTTACACAATTTTTTTAATTTTAGGGTTTAGGGATTATATTAGGGTTTAGGGTTTAGAATTTAATATTTATGATTAAAATTTAGAGTTTAGGGTTTGGTTTTTAGGGTTAGGAATTTAGGTTTTAGATTTGATAGTTTAAATATGAAGGATTGTATAAATTTTTTTACACAGCATTGTTTATCTCTCTTGTTATTCTTTGCTTTATTCACAACAATTGTATTAAAATTTAAAAATTAATTATTATACTTTGATTTTGTGTAATTGTGTCTCTGTACTATTTATATTTGAAAATAATCTACCTGCTTTCATTCAAATCAATGAGTCGAATGATTTTGATCAAATAGTGGTTTTCGGGCATATATAGATTAATTGGATCGGATTGATGGTTGGTAAGAGCTGCTAATTAATCATTATATTGAAAGGTGCTGCTAATCTATTAAGATTTTTGAAGATTGAAGGAAAATAAACTCACGCCTTACTATTGCACAACTTGTCCGTTGAGTTTTGAAGAATACAAAAGTCTCATAGGTTATTAATAATTTGGGCTAACTATACTTCATGGAAGTAACAAACAAAAGCAAAGAGAATGTAATCCTAATGCGAGTTGCTAGTGGATGGAGCCCTAGAGGGGACCATTGTTTCTCCCATGGTCTCAAGTGCATTGCTCCCCTCATTATGCCTTCCTTAACTTTCCATTAACCCCCATTGTCACTCCCTTAAAAATGAATTAAGAAAGGTTTCCAATTAACCCGTTTATTTAACGGGATAAAATATTAAATTCTTTAAGTAAAGTTAGATGTTAAAGTTGTTGTGTGTAGAGAAAATTAAGTTAAAAGGGTCGTCTCTATAATATGTTTTCACAAAATTTAATTCAAATTAGTTGGTTAATGGACCAGATACTAATAGTTATACCAAAAAGTAAAATAAAATATGCAAAACAAAAGCAAAGCTGTCGATCCCCTCCCCTCTTTTTTGTTTAATAAAACAGTACCAAGATGCCTAAGCACAACTCAGAGACGTTAAAAAAGAAGACGCAACACAGGTTCATAATTTCTAAAAAGAAACACCATAACAAGGGAAACAAAGATAGAAACACAAAGAATCCTGCCATGAAACGACGAGAAACCAGAGGAGCACCTTCAGCAGATTTGCTAGTATGTCTACCATCTCGATCCCGTCTAACCCTGATGCCGAAGCCAATTCGTAGCCCCACGAGACCATCAGACTCCAGCAACCACCACCTCCATTACCGGCGTCGTCTCCTTAAGAAATCAAGCACCGGAAAGGATAGTGGAGCCGGCAGCCATTCTAGCCCTTTGCTTTGGGCGAAAAACAAGCAAATAGGACCCGACATGACGGAACCAACCTCCCCAAAAGTCACCTGTGCAGGCCAGATCAAAGTCAGGTCTAAAACAAGTTCATGTAAAAGCTGGCAATCAGTCATGTTCACAACAGTAGGCGTCGTAAAAGGAGGCCAAGTTGGGCGGAGTCACTTGGTTTTAAGAAAGAAGTCGTGCAATTCTTAACGTGTTTGCGTGGCATTCGTTTCGATTTCCGATGCTTCGGGTCTTTCCCCCGATCCGATATAACTTCTGATGACGAAGATAAAGATGAAGAATACCAAGAAAACCACAACCATGAAGATGGCGACGAGACATCAGGAGCCATCTTTTCCAAATGGCTCCTGGTGCTGCAAGAGAATCACAATAAGGAAGAAAAGAAAGAAAAAGAGACGAGGTTCCACGATCTTGTCGATGATGATGAAGCTGCAATTCCACCTCCGAATGCACTCTTGCTTATGC
This sequence comes from Hibiscus mutabilis, assembly GCA_019671005.1. NCBI lineage: Eukaryota > Viridiplantae > Streptophyta > Magnoliopsida > Malvales > Malvaceae > Hibiscus > Hibiscus mutabilis. The sequence continues at coordinate 19,906,326 of CM033713.1, read as the reverse complement.
GTTGTAGGTCTGCTCTTACTAAGGCTAGGCAAGAAGAGAATGAGGAAGACGAGAATAAAACAAAGAAGATGAATTCATTAATGGAGGAAAAAAACAGAAAGACAAAAGAGAGCTTGGTGGTGATGGGATACGACTTACGAGTACGGCCGTGATTTCTACAAAATTTCAACGGATATAACAAAAGAAACATGGGTTGTTGGCGGAATGAAAGACTCATTGTCCCGATCTCGAAGTTGGAAGAGTTGATAATCATTCTCCCAGTGACTTTCTGTTCTTGTTCACTTCATAAAGAACAAAGTTTTCTCTGTTCACTTTCCACACATAATCTTTTACCTTATGGATTTTAATATGAATGATTTGAAAGTTTGTATTTTTATCACATTATTTGTACAGCTTTCCCGAGTTATTGTTTCAGTTCCTTTTGATATTGAATTGCAGGTTCTGGATTAAGTTCACAATATCCAATTATAACCGGCATATGCATCTGATGCATACTCCTGGCACAACAGATATGGTTTATTATTATTTTTTTTTTTGGATCTAGAACAGATACTTTAAAATATTCCCTGGTGTGTGCTTGAGCTTATACATGTAGAACACAAGCTACAAAGCAGGGGAGGGAAGGGGAGGGGACAATAAAAAGGGTAATTTTTCAATGCTCTTTTACAAAGTCTCCTTGATAAAATAAAAAACATCTAGTTCGAATCTATATGATTGGGACTTTAATAATTTATTTATGTTGATTTCCTCATGTTTGTGTGTTATTATTGTGTCAACGTTTTTTTATTAAATAAAAAGATATTACATTCACATATCGATATTCAAACTCATACAAGATAGGAGAATATAAGCATCCTTAGTCACTAAGCATATTAGTAGATCTCATTGTGTCAAAGTTTTTTTATCGAACTTATTGCGTCAATATTATTCATTGTTTACATTTATATTTGTATTTTTTGTGTTTAGAGAATTATAAACTTGTATATGCTTATACATGTTAGTAATTTATTTTATCTAAATTCAAACAACTTTGTGTTTATGTCAACTGAGAGTTTTTAACCATCTGCCATAAATTGTTAACTAAAATTTTTAGTTTCTAAACCATATAATTATAATAAGCATGTTTTTTTTAAGGTATCTATATAAGCCAAATCAATGTTTAATATTTTGTGTTTTATTGGTTCATATAGGTGTAGACAGTAATCACAAATTTTAAAGTTGTTCTATAATCGAAACATTGACATTTTTACTAACATAGTAAGAAATTTATTTTTACAATATGAATATAACACTTATAAAGTTTAATATTACAAATTCAATACTTAATTTTTCCGCATTTGTTTAATTTTAGTTAAACAAGCAATACTTCATCTAAATGAAAGATAAAATATTTAAAATACAGAAAAACTATTATTATATCGAACCGAATGCGAAGAGATTTACATAAATTTATAACGTATTCATGTTATTTTAAAATTATTTTTCTTTATATTTTTCTCATATCCTGTTAATTTTCTTGAGCTGGATGTGAGCCTCAAACCAAGCCCTGCCTACTTCATCATCTCCAGGTGTTTCCCTTATCAACATCTCATAATCCTGGATTGCCACTTCCCATCTCTCTACCTGATCTTACATAATTAACAGATAATTTGGTCAACAAATATTCAAGAACAATCTGCCTCAGAAAAAGGCCTCAAACTCTAAAGTGTTAAATGATTTACCATGGCATTACAATTAGCTCTCCTTAGCCTTGCCTTGCTGTAAGAAGGTTGCACCTTAAGCGCGGCGGTGCAATCCTCAATGGCCTTTTCAAATTGGCCTAGCTTAGATCTACAGGCTGCTCTGTTGCATAGCAGAACTGAATTGTATGGATCATGCTCTAGTCCTTCACTGTATTCGATGCAAGCCTCCGAGAATTTCGATGCCTTGAAGAGCAAGTTACCTCTCACTCTAGCTGACGATACTTCTCTAGTCTGCTTTACTACAAGAGTTATTTCTTTGTTTCCTGGATCAAGCCTGGCAGCATGCTGAGCTGCTGATACAGCATCATCTAGCCTATTACAATCAGATCAAGTCCGCCGTTAACGTTTCGATTCTGGTGAATTCTGTATTCAAAGTATTTAGAGATTTCTTTCTACTAACCTGCCAAAAACCATGTAGACCAGTGCTTTGATCATTAAAAGATAAGCACTAACGGCCATACCGAAGAAATTGATACAAGATTCAACGGCGAAATTCAGTCCTTTGCTGTGGGATGTATGGGCTTCTTGATACCTGTGGAGCTTCAGAAAGGCATCTGTTTGAAGAGCATAGACCTGGTAAAGATCATAAAATATGACAATGAGCATTTTTAATAACTAGATGCTGCAGATGTTTAAAACAATAAAAAAAAAAACTAACCACAGGTGCAGAATCAACTCCAGAGGTTATAGCACATTGAGTCTCCTTAAGTAGAGTATTCCATTCATTCGATTTTCGAGCATCTGCGCATCTTTTAAGGCAGTGGTTGAGAGCCTGAGCTTTAGCAATGTCGTTGGAGTCGGCATGATTTCCAGCATATTTGTAGTGATCCAATGCTTGTTTTGCTTCTCCCAATCTGCATGGTAAATTCAGATAATCATATAGAAAACTGCAAGCAATAATAATTTCAGATTTTTGTTCTGCGGATGATTATATAAGGTTGTGCTTTGCATGAGCCTATGGAATGTTACCTGAGATAAATTGTTGCCAAACGGTGATGAGCTCTACAATAAGTAGGATCAAGCTGAATAGCTTCTCTCCACTCAACAACTGCTTCGATAACACGGCCTAAACGTAACAAGGCAGCACTCTTATTACAATGGTATGTCGCCTTCTTCGGATCAAGACAAATTGCTCGTTCGTAAAAGGTCAGTGCCTCTTCAAACCTTCCCTGCTTGTATGCCTCGTTTCCCTTCTTCTTCAATGCCTCAGAATCAAATCCACGAAACTGTTTAAATTCGACACTAGGCTTCCTTATAATATTGCCCATAGGAGAAGCAGTAGCCGGAATAAGAGCTTTGGTATTGTTTGGATTTTGTTTCGGTAACTTTGGATCACAGGCCAAGTCTTGTGACAGTCTCGTTTGGGTCGAAGCAGACGACGATGATGCTGAGCTTCTCGCAGCATCTAAGGATGCTGTACTGTCCTTTTTCATGTGAGAATTCGAAACCGAACTGTTATGCCTCCTGCTGGAATCGTCAATTGAAGGTTTCTTAGACTTAACAGTGATCGGTTCCTTCGGAACCTTGTTGAGTCCCTTTGCAGGCAAGGCAGGCAGTGATGAATTTCTCGACCGTTTGGTCCATGGCTGGAAAATTCCTCCCATTAGACCACAACCCAAATCTTGCTCCATTGAATACTTTGTCATTTTTTCCCCTTGAAGATGATTGTTGTGGAAGATAAATCGAATTAGTCTAAAATTCGAAGCAAGGTTAATTGAACAACAAACCATGCACGTACAAAGAATGAATTCGAAGAAGAAGAAATGAAAGAAATGGAAACTTACAAGAATGAACAACTGGAAAATTATAAAGGGAAAAACAACAAGAGATGGATTGAAAGTGAAGGATTCAATGTTGGCTGGAAGATGTATTTATAGCAATTCATTGCTTTCCCTCTACAGTGGCTTCCAAGATTATCTTTATATATAGGATTAGGAACAAACAGGGGGCTGCATTCAACCTGCAATGCAAACATCTCTAAAAACAAATGCAAAAAAGAATGTTTTTGTTCAGTAGTTGCAAGATGATCACGACTTGTTAAAATAAAACAAAGAATCCAAACATATGGTGGTCCCTTGTAGACATAATAACAGGGGTCGCTTAGATACTTTTGTTTTAATAAACGTGTTCCACCAATTTTCTAGCAAGTTCCCTTTTACTTGTAGTTTTATACATCTTTTAAAACTTGCTATATTGCTATTAATTCATACAAACCTTGGCTACTTGAAATGAAATGAAGACACTTCTCTGGTGGTTAATTAAATTTATATTGAAATGGTTTCATTTCTGATAAGGGGGTTGGTAGCAGACTAGCAGTTGGTATGTCTGTATTAAAACATCCGTTGTTGTCTGGGTCTAAGTCTAAACTCTAACCCCCACATATTATTCTGTCCTGCTTATTATCAGTCGGTGCCGGCTTCCTCCACAGTTGACATTTTCCCTCCAAGACCCAGACCGTGACCCACCAGCGGCAGTTTGACATTTTTTAGTACCATGAAATTGAATCTATCAATTGATGCCATGGACTTACATGACAATAGAAAATAACTAACTTCAAGGTTTATTTGTGTAAAACGTTCTTATAATATAGCATCAAGACAAGCAAGGTAGAGGGAACCCTTTTAATCAATTCTTGAATGAATAGCAAAGATCTATCGACATGTCTTGTAACCATGATTGTTCTTGCACCAAATCAAATGTATGTGTCATGCCTGGGAAGAGGCGAAAACAATAATCCTACATCGAAAAGGAAAAGAAAGGTATTAGGATATATAAACGATGGCGTTGTAAAGGATAATGGCGAATAACATATGCCTTTTTTGTGGTCCAACTATATAGAAAGTACATGTAAATTATTTTACAATTGATTTGCTCCGTTTATTTGTGATTTATTTTACCATTACACTTAATATTTATCAATAAACACTTAGAAATTTTATTTCTCACAAGCAAAATATTCAAATTTTAGATCAAACTAAAAAATAAATTGCAATAAAAACTTCCCTAATAGTTTTTTTTTTTGACAAATACTACTTCTACTTCTACCTATAAGAGGAAGTGGGAGACTTTAGGGGAAGACGTGCTCCTGCTGAGTTTTGAACCTAGAACCTAAAGAAAAGGGATAGGAGCAAGTGAGCAGCTCTGACCAACCGACCATCAACGCTTGCTCAAAACTTCCCTAATAGTTAATTGTACAATTACAATAGTTAAAAGTTTAATTATTTATATATATTCCCAAGGGTTTTGCTTTTTAGTGAAGAATAATTACGTGGTTAACCTGTGACAGTATATTAAATACAAACTTTAAAGAGATATTCCAATAGAATGTCAGAAATTTCTTTGTCAAAACCTGAGAATAATACACAATATATCTATTAGAAACTCGGAATATTCAAAAGGAAAAGAGAGAAACTATGGGAAATATTGGGCAGACTTGGAATGCAAGATTCGATATGCTTTGAGATTATGCAAAGTTTGGCACATGAAATTTAGGATTGCACAGACTGAAACTCGAGGCTTAATATGAGAGAGAAATGAGACGTAGAGAGGGGTTGAAAAAGGTCGCACGTGGGTTTTAACTAGGGGTGTTCAAAAATATCAAATTCGGCTTATCCGACTCGACTACCCGAACATAAACAACCGGGTAATTATTCAGAATTTTTAACCAGGGTCGGGTACCCAGTCTGCCATTTTCAGGGTCAGGCCCGAATCACAAAATTAGAAATTTTCGGGTACCCGTATTTTTGGGTCCACGGATATATTTGAAATTAATATATTTTTTATATTCAATATATATATATATATTATTAAACTAATAAAAAATTTACAATTTTTATATTAAACTAATAAATATATATTTTATATTAAGCTAATAAATATATATATTTTTATATTAAAGTTTTAAAATATTTTTATATTTAAAAATTATATTTTTATATTCGGGTACTCAACTACCCAATTTTGCGGGTACTCGTAACTTCCAGATGTCCGACTAACGGGTACCCGCAAAACCCGAGCCGAAACACGGGTCGGCCGAAGAACTACCCGAAGATTTGTTGAGAAATGACTTGAAATTTGTCAAGGGTGGCAGCCACCAAAGTCTAAGATGGCAGGCACCGAATGTTGAAAATGGAGGAAAAACAAGTTGGCAAGTTGGAAATAATTAATGGGAAAATTATTTTTTGGTCCCTAAAGATTAGGCTATTTGTAAGTTAGTCCTTAGAACTCAACTATAAATAGGCCTAACCATTTCCATTTTCAAATATACCAAGTCAAGTATTGAGAGTTCTATTTGGCTTCTAAATTCCTTTCTATTCTCTTGTATTAGAGTGGTGAAAGGTGTAGTTAAATATTTTCTTGGGTGTACTTAGGGTATCGGGTTTGTGAGAATAGTCTGTGTGTTGTAACAATTTTCACATAGTGGTTTCTCGGGTTGCCTTTGACAACGGTCGTGGTTTTTTCTCCGGTTGGGAGTTTCCACGTAAAAAACTTGTGTTCTTTTATTGTATTGTTTTCTAGTTTATTTCTCTATTTTAGCCGGTTAATCTCAAGAGGGGAATTGTTCCGCACTTTGATTTCCAACAATTGGCATCAGAGCGAGGTTGAAGAAGTGATAAATTTCTTATCCTTGTGGTTGCAGCATTGTCTGAACCTCCATTTTGGAAAAGAAAATTTTTCACGGTTACTTTGAGTTCGTGGTTTCTTGGAGATTGTTTTTGGCTTCTTCTTGATTGATGGTTACTGTGGTAGTATGGAAGTGCATGTCTAGGAAAGTTCTGGCTAAGGAAAGACTTGGTATTTGAGCGATCCTTGTGATCCACCTCTCTTTCCTGGGAACTACTTGGTGCATTGTTCACGGACTACATTCAATTGCGATGACATATGCCGTGAATATTGACATAGAGAAATTTGATGGAAAGATCGACTTTGGTTTATGGCAAATAAACATGAAAAAACATGTTAATACAATTGGGGACGCACAAGGCACTAAAAGGAAAGCCTGTCAGCAATGATTCTGGAAAAGCTGGCTCTAGTATGAACGATGAAGATTGGGAGGATCTTGATTTGAGAGCAGCAAGTTCAATTCGCTTGGCTTTGGCAAAGAATGTTCTTCCTAATGTGAAAGGAATCTCCGGTGCAAAAGAGATTTGGGAGAAACTTGAAGCATTGTACCAAGGGAAAGGCATTTCAAGCAGATTGCACCTTAAAGAGCAGTTTCATACCTTGCGTGTGGATGAAGGTTCCAGGATCTCATATCATCTTAGTGCACTCAATCATATTGTCACTGAATTAGAGTCTATTGGAGTTGAGATCGATGATGAAGATAAAGCTCTACGGATTATATTGTCTCTTCTGACTTTCTATGACCACATGAAACTTATTTTGATGTATGGGAAAGAAACTCTGGATTTTTCAGAGATTGCCAATAAGCTCATTTCTGAGGAGAGAAGGTTGAAGAACGGAGGCCGTGATTCCACAGTTCGTGATTCAATATACTTGGTATTGGCAGTGAATGAGAAGAAGAAAAAGAATGTGGTTTGCTGGAAGTGTGGAAAGACTGGGCATGTAAAGAAAAATTATCCAGGAGGAGCAAGTTCGGCAACAGGCTCCGAATCAGAAACTAGCATCGTCTCGCTTGTCACAGGAGATGATTTTCTTCTATGAAGTTGAGAAGTACGTCTTCATGGTATCTCCGCTTTACCATGGAAGAGGATGTGTTGCTGCTAGCGGGTCTGATGTTATACACGGGCATTGGTTGGCATTGATGCAAGGTGTATGGTGTCGGTGGCTGATGAACTTCCATAGGGAGCCAACATGGAAGTTGCACCATAAGTTTTAGCATTTTCGACGTGCCGATGTTTATTTTTATACAGGTGTACTTTTTATAGTGGAGTGCGACAATTTCTGTTTTGAGATTGTGAAAGCGGTGGAATTTCAAGTCATGGTGGAGATTTGTTGAGAAATGACTTGAAATTTGTCAAGGGTGGCAGCCACCAAAGTCTAAGATGGCAGGCACCGAATGTTGAAAATGGAGGAAAAACAAGTTGGCAAGTTGGAAATAATTAATGAGAAAATTATTTTCTGGTCTCTAAAGATTAGGTTATTTGTAAGTTAGTCCTTATAACTCAACTATAAATAGGCTTAACCATTTCCATTTTCAAATGTACCAAGTCAAGTATTGAGAGTTCTATTTGGCTTCTAAATTTCTTTCTATTCTCTTGTATTAGAGTTGTGAAAGGTGTAGTTAAATATTTTCTCGGGTGTACTTAGGGTATCGGGTTTGTGAGAATAGTCTGTGTGTTGTAACAATTTTCACATAGTGATTTCTCGGGTTATCTTTGACAACGGTCATGGTTTTTTCTCCGGTTGGGAGTTTCCACGTAAAAATCTTGTGTTCTTTTATTGTATTGTTTTCTAGTTTATTTCTCTATTTTAGCCGGTTAATCTCAAGAGGGAATTGTTCCGCACTTTGATTCCCAACAAGATCCAGGTATCCGATATTTCGGGTATTCAGATACCCGAATTTAAACACCCTAATTTTAGTTAAAGAAGAAACGTGAGGGAACGTATCTAAAGTAATTATCCCTCCACATGTTCATGGCCGGATTGAATTACATTCGAGCCGGATTCACATAAGAATTCTTAACAATCATTTTTAATCGAACTTGATTCATTCGAATGGTGGACGCAGTATTTAAATCAAGTCCGAACCATATTATTTTAAGATATTTCGGGCTTCACTAGACCCTCCTAGATTGTGTTCCAAGTAAGTTGTAGAAATTTCACAATTCAAACCAATTTATGGTCTAAACTGCTAAATAACTTAGCATGGATTTAAAAATGCCAAATTCTTTATTTTTTGGCACGTTTTTTCTTTATTTTTTTTGTTTCGTTTTATCTGTCATTTTGACTTGATTTCAACATACTTTAACGGTCGTTTGGTGCTTGTACAAAGATCTTCACGGCGCTAGTTTCTTATTATGATTCTGTCGGTGGTCATAGAAAGTTAGATCCCCACTCAGTTGATGGTTGTTTGCCAATGTAATCAACCTCAGGTAGCGGAGAAATCTGCTTGATATTTAGGTCGTTCACCACTCTTTTTTCACCATGTAATGCGTCTCGTTTGGATAGAGACAAAAATATTCAGAAAGTCTTTTGAATTTTGATTGTATGTTAATATCTATGAAAGTATTTACTTTTCTCTTTATTTTTTGTATGAGATTTTAGTGGACTAGTCCTCATTATTCTCCATTCTAGATACGTTGTATTTGTGATAGCTTCTATAATTTTGAATAAAATTCAGCTAACTTTTACAACAACAAAAAAATAAGTCTAACAATTCAGCTCACAAAAAACATAAAAAATAATAAAACAAACATGAAAAAAATTATGCAGACAAGTAAAGCTTTGATTAAAAAAAAGGAAAAGTGGTTGAGCTCTCAGCCTTAAACTGAACAAACAACCAATACGTCAAAGGGTTTTAGAATGGGAGAACTTGAACAAATAACCTAATGATGAGTGCGTAGTTTGAAGAGGGAAATGAAAAACAGGGGTTGTTTTTAGGTGAACTCATGGTTTATGCTTTTGAGTTTTAAGAATTACAAGATGAAACTTTTTAACATTTTAATATGGTCTCATGGTAATATCTATTCGGTTTTCTAATCTAAATAAAATTCACATGCACTTTACAAGAAAAAGCATGTCATTTTTTTGCCACCAAGATTCATTCCTTAAGTTTAATTATAAGAGAGATTTAAACTTTGATAGTGGTTTTGGTTTTGGTTTTGGTGTTTTTTCCTCTCAACAAATAAAAAGTTTTACTAAAAACTCCAAAAATTATCATCTTGTGGCAAACTTCCCAACCACTCCTTTTTTTAAGCATTGGAATCTTTGATATTTCCAATGAATGTATCTCAAATAAGAGTGTCTTTTCATCGGAATTGGATGAAACCGCCCAGAGTGGATCAACCTCGGAATGAGATGTCTTGGATTCATCTTTGTTTTGCTGCCAACTTGGATCAATGTTGGAGTGGGTTGGGCTGACTCTCAATGGGCATTTGGGACGAGTTGGAGTGGCCTGGCGAGAATGATGGTGAAATACCCCATTCTTTACTGGAATTCCCAAGTCCAATGTTTAGAGAGCTGGACTGCAATTCCATCCGGGTAAAAAGGAAAATAAGAGATGCAGAAGAAATATCGGAGGGTGTAAAGGGAATGGAATGGTCTAATTCGGATCTATCATTAGAAGTTTGCTTTTCGCTAAGGGTGGTTATCAAGCAAGTCGATTCGACTCGGCTCGACTCGAAAACTGTTTAACTCGTGCTCGATTCGATAATCGATAAGTTTGATATAATTTTGCTCAACTCATTGTTCGTTAAACTCGTCACAATTTTTAAGTCTAAACTTTAAAATAACAATCCACAAATACACTAAAGTAACATACTGATACAAAATTAACGAAATGCTTACGAGTTTATCTAATCAAGTTGGATCGTGTTTGACTCGACTCAAGTTCGAGCCAAGTTAAACTTAAGTCGAACGCTGATTAAATTTAACAAAATCAAGCTCAAACTACTTACGAGCTACTCAACCTACTGATGTGAAGACAGTGTAAACCCATGAATACCGTACACGAGAGTCACGAGAACTGAAAAGCAATTTTATAAAATAGTCAACTAAAAACAACCAAATATCCGAAGAGGTGTGAATGAAGGTGGGATTTGGAATCCTAAAAGGAATTAGAGCAGGGAGAAGAGGCCACTCCTTTGTGCATGGTGAGATTAGAGTCTTACATTTCAGCTAGCTTACACACCACCACCTCCAATGGCGGCTACTCAACCTTCGTTTTCATAAAAACAAGGCTGAATTATGACCTCTGTTTTCACCACATGCCAATTCAAACGCTCTTATGAAAAGATCCACAAGGAGATTACTACACCATTTTTAGTTTGAAAATAATAATTGTTATTCTATTGAAACCATTATATATATATATATATATATATATATTTCTTTCATTAAAACAAAAACAAAAGAACTTTTAAAGTAGTGATGTGTACACAAGTGAGAATTTTAAATGGTTACTCTGTTGGGTTTAAATAAAGGGTTTTAATTTGATATACATGCGGTGTAAAATAAACTCTAAAAAACTAAACCCCAAACTCTAAACTCTAAATTCTAAACCCTAACCTTAAATTTTAAACCCTACAACCCAAACCCTAAACTAAACCCCTAAAACTAAAAGGTCTGTGTAAACTTACACAGACTGTGTATTGAAGTTTTTCTTTTAAATATAAAAGGAGAACATTTTAAAATTGTATTTTTACTTTTATAATTTTGAGTCTTTGTATTATTTTAATTTAGAAATATTGGTTTCTATTTTAACTTTTTTTAATTTTATCGCTAATTATTGACTAGATTAGGATTGGATTTTTAAAAGAATCGTATCAGGTTTAAGTTTAGGGTAAAAATATTCGACTCGAAATAATAATTTAATTCTATTCTAAATATATAGGTACAACTGCTATAACGCCCCTCTTTGTATATATTTTTTTAAATTATTTCTCTATTTTATTTTATAAAAATGAAATAATTATTTTAAATATCCTCTCTATTTATATTTGTTCAATTAAACCTCTATTTTATCAAATAAAAATAAAAAAATATTTTTATTTATGTCAGGTCGGGTCGGGTTAGATTTAGATTTTTATTCTAAAATTCGAGTCGAGTGGAGAATCATAAAATGTCGAATCAGTTCAAGTGGAAGTGTTAATTTTCGGGTCGATTTTGGGTAGGCCAATAACCTAATCCATGATCAACCCTAGACTTGATAGCTACAAAACAATAAAAAGAGTAATTTTATTTTTTTAATATGATGTTGAAATTATCAAGCTGATCGTAAATCGAAATATAATACATAATTAAGTGCATTTAAACTCACATCAATAATACGATAACAATAATATCAACTGAACTAAAACTTAATAAAATTAATATATATAAATAAAAATTATGAAATATATATATAAATCAATTAATTTATAAAAATATATATTTTTTACAATATATCACACCTTTTTCACTGAAATTATCTCTTAAAATCCCAATTAAAATTTTCATATAATTGGTTATTACTTGCTAGTTGCTATACAATTTAAAATTAAAATTTAATGTGACACATACTTTTCTTACATTAACATTAATGTAGCAGCAATGAGCATATATTATTATTAAGCCAACCCCTCTCTCTCTCTCTCTCTCTCTCCATCCCCTTCACTTTGAGTTTGACCCGTTGCCAGCCACCGCCACCTCTTTTCTCTCCTCCAATGGCTGCCCCACCCCGCACTATCTTGTAAGGATCTTCTTAGTGGAAAACATTTGTTTCATCACAGACCCTTTCTCTCCCATCTTTTCTTTCCCTAAAAAACACAAAGCTTAAATAACCTTTCTTCTCCTTTCACTTCTCTCTTTTCCTGCTCCCAAACCTAACTAAGATCATTGTTTATGGCCAAGAAGAAAACATTGCTTTTCGTGTCTGGAAACTAATTTAGAAAGTTGGTTTTCTTCTTTGAGTGAAACAACAAGAGGGAAGATCATGTTCGATATCAGCTGAAAGTGGAAGCTTTAAGAATATACGGCAGCAACTTTCTCAACCTGTTGTTTTAAGTTTTAACCCCCCTCTTTTTATTTTTTGTTGCCTTTTCAAAGAAATTGTAATCGGAGCTTTTGGCCATGGATTCTGGTAACAGTAGTAGCATGCAGTCTTCAAGCGGTGGTGGTGGTGATGACGAGTATGACTCAGTCTCAAGGCCTGAGTCAGTCCCAGCTTTTTTTAACACTTCGGGCCATTTTAATCCCTTACTCGTCGTCCACCACCAAGATCATCAGCCGTCCACTTTCTTTGATCCTTCTGCAACTTATCTCAACAACCCTTTCTCTCTATCTCCACCGAACAATTCACTGCTGAGTTTTGATGGGGTTAGGCCTGGGATGAGCGGCCTAAGATCTGAACCCAACACCACTGACCTCGGTCACCTATCGAACCACCAGTCTATCTTAGGCTCACAAGGGCTTAGTCAAGGTTCATTCCCGAGCTCAACCTCGATGCAGTCGAGGCCAGTTCATGACAATGGTGTAAGAACTTCAACACAATCTGATCAGACGACAGGTGCTGTAAAGAACCCCAAGAAGAGGACAAGAGCATCAAGGAGAGCACCGACAACAGTTCTCACCACCGACACATCGAATTTTAGAGCAATGGTGCAAGAATTCACTGGAATCCCGGCACCACCGTTTTCGGATTTATCCTATTCTCGAAGGCTTGACCTTTTCGGATCTGGTTCTCTCAACCCTTTACGTCCCTCGGCTAAAAGGGTCCAGACTACATTGTTAAACAATCCTTTACTTGCAGCTTCCAGTACAAGCAATATCACCATGGCTAATGCTTTCAATCCTAGTTCCAGTAACTATCAAATTCCTTCCGATTTAGGCTTACTAAAGCAGCCTCAGAACATGTCAAACTTGCAGAACCAGAGCCAAACCCTATCGTTCCAGTCCTTCCCAGACTTGACTCCTCCTCTCCACCCGTCTCTCGGTTTGCCTGGTTTCGGTATGAAGTCCCAGGGAAGCTCGGCCTCGGCCTCGGCCATGCCTTCCATTGATGAACTGGGGTTCCATTTAACACCTGAAGCGGTGCGTTCAAGGAGCGAGAGCAACTGGAGTGATCACGGTGTTGGATTGAACGGCGGCAATCAAGATCATTTGAGGCCTTTGGATGGGAATTATGGTGGCAATAGTGACCATAGTTCACAAAGAGTTAACAGCTGCAAATTGAACTACTCGGCTTCCTCGTCAGCTTTCCACCACCATGACAAGGGATTGGAGAACGTTTCTTCACGAGCTGAAGGTACAGTCGATTCATGGATTTGTCCTGCAGAGTAGGAATTACTGATCACCTACTAAACTTAATTTGCAGAAATATTGTCATGCAGAAGAAGAACAAGAAGAGTTTATTATATCTTTTTTTTTTTCCTTTTGTTCATTTTAGAGAATAATTAGTTCTTAATTCAATTATGATACTCATATTCTGTCAGACACATTATGATATTATCTCTCTTTATTGGGATTAAACACTTACTAAGATATACATAATACCATCTGATTTAGTTTATTATGTATTTAATTATTGAATAGATAATATTTATTTTAAGAGATTTAGGTTTAAATTATTTTTTTATAAGATGTATGTTACAGAGCTAAAAATACGTATGAACATATATTATTTAAAAGATAATGTCCATCTTAAGACTAATTAAAAAAATTGTGAACTCAAGTGCAACATCTATGTGAGTATAATAATAACAAAGAAGCTTATCAATTCATATTCTAATATTATGGTTGAATTAAAAAGATTATATATGTTGAAACTAACAGATTAACATGTCAAATATTAAAATTTATACTAAAAACAAAAACAAAAACAAAAAACCTCTTTCCTCGTACCTTGTCTAGTGGGAGAAATTAAATAGGTTGGTGCTGTTAATAAAATAAAAGAGCTTTTTCTATTTTCTATTCCTTAAATTCCTACAAACCCTAAACCTCAGTCCCCCGATGGGTGGTGGTCCTTGTCTACCCATTTCCCCAAGTGCTTCAAAATCTCTTGGGAACTGCTTGATCTTGTTATGCGACTAAAGTGAAAGAGAGAGGACCAAGGACCTTCCCTGGCCTGCTCACAAGCTTTAATTTTAACCCATTCAACTTCTAATCAGAGATTCAAATCGCGGACCGCTAACGCGATTGCGGCCGCGAAATAGCAGTCGCGCCACCTTTCGAAACTGTTTTTGGAGAATTTCGTGGTGGATATTGAATTCACGCCGATAGCATCCTATCGCGGATGCGATTTTGCGCGAAAGCGTTTGTAGCGGCTATAACGGGACGCAATCCTCGAGTTCTGAGCAATTGTATTCTTGCAGGAAGAGGAATAAGAAGAAGAAGAAGAAGAACGTAGATGCCCGAGGAACAAAAAAGAAAAAACATGCGGTTTAAAATTTTGAAAAAAATTGGTTAATTACGTGGAGGATATTGAACTTTTTAAAGTTCTCAACTCAATACTTTAAGTCATATTCAAATTGATCCCTTATACTTTCAAAACTTCTTAATTAAGCCTTTAAATTTATATTTTATCTCAATTGAGTCCTTAAACATTTGATTTTTTGTTAAATCTAGTCCTTAAACATTATATTAATTCTATTTTCCTTTTACTTAATAATAAAATTAGAGTATATTTTATATATAAGTATTGGAAAAGAAAATCAAATAAATGAGAATAAAGACTTATATTTAATGTGGTATAATTGTTTATTAATAATAATATAATTATTTAATTGTTTATAATATGTTTATTTAATTTTTATTATTTATTAATATTATTAATTATTTTTATTATATTAATATTTTTATTTTTTGTTTAGGTTTATCACATGTTTAGTCTTTTATTGGTACAAATTGTTAATTTAAAATATTCATATGATTTTATTATCCAAACTAAACTAAACAAAATCACACTACAATCTAGAATTCTTTAAACAAATCACTCACTTTCAAATTCATATTAATAAAAGTTCATAAGTGTTAAAAATACTCTAAAAACCATTGAAATTGAGTTTTTATAATTATAATTAAAATTAGTATGTTTTACAATAAATTGTGCAAAATTTAAAAAAATCACGACCGCGACACCCGCAATGACCGCAATAGCCTCTGTTATATCTGAAAACGCGATAACTGCGACGCGACCGCTACCGAGATTTAAATTCATGCTTCTAATAATTACAAGAAAATAAATAAATAAATAAATAAAGACAAGGGATTTTTTATAGTTTATTTATTTCATGTACAATGCCAACAATTCCTCAAAATTTCTCTTTTGGGAATTTTATTATTAACGTAAAGTACACTTCAAATAATTGTCTTCGTTGAACAAAAGATTATAGGGTAAAGTACACAAATAATCACTAAACTATCTCTAAAAATATAAAATGGTCATCAAACTTTTAAATGTTATAGAATGGACATTAAATTTTAGTTTTTGTTACAAAATGGTCACTGAACCGTTAACTGTCGTTAATTGGGTGATGTGACAATTGCAGAAATTTGAATAATATAACATTTAATCCTCCATATTGATACATTTAATCAATTTATTCCTAATTTAACCTTGTTATTGATGTCTAAATTGATTGAATGTGTAAATATTGAGGATTAAATATGTTATTATACAAAATTTTATAACTGCTACGCCTGTTAACGACGGTTAACGGCCCAGTGACCATTTTGTAATAAAAACTAAAGTTTAATGACCATTATATAATTTTTAAAAGCTTAGTGACCATTTAGTATTTTTAGAGATAATTAGTGACCATTTGTGTACTTTACCCAACATTATAATATTCTTCAAATATAATTCCAAATCAAGTTGTACTACTTTTGTTTTTATAATTAATATTATCTTTTTTGTAATTAACTAATATGATTAAATATGATGTTGCATTTGATTAAATTTAGTTCAGTTGGTAAGTCGTTGGTATAATATATATATGAGTCTAGGTAGTATAAAAGTTGTATAAAACAATATATTGAAAGAAAAAAATTATTAAGCTACCACAATATTTTTCAATTTACCTTAATTTTAATTCTATTATTTATTTTCGTCTGCCTTTGTAACACGTCTTTCATATTCCTTTTGACATGTTTTTTGTCTAGCTTTTACATGATTTTTTGTCGATCATGATGATAGTTTGGTGTTTCGTGTTGTATTCATCACGATGCACCCCCTACTCAAGGAATGCCACCTGTCTCCTATGGTTAGATCTTTTTTGTGGTATTTTGTTGATGAATTTAGAATTGTTCACGGAGCAATTTGTCAGACAAATTTACTCGATCTCCACTCCTACGTCAATATAGCTTCTAGTTTGAATAGAGATATGTAGGGATAGTCAAATTACCCGACCCAGTCGTGCTTTTAATCTTGAATTTTGGGGATCGGGGCGAACCGAGTTTTAAAAGTGTTGAGTCGGGGCGGGTTCAATATATGCTAGAAATTCCTTACCCGGTATATATTTAAATATATATTATATTTATGAAAATACCACTATATAGCAACACTTTTATGGTTGTTAAGCTAATTTTTTTGTTTGTGCTTATTGTAAAAAAAAATTTAGATGTTGTTCAAGTTTTAATATATCTGTTTCTGACGGTCAATGGTTAAAGTTTATTATTTTAAATATGTATTTTTTTCATGTGGGTAATTTAAAATTGGTTTTTATTTTATTTTATTTTGATATAGGTTTAAAGTCTTTTGAAACTATATTTTGTGACTGTGATGGTGGATTGACTGTATCTAACTTTTATCGTCGGCGAATATTAATATTTTTTTTAATTTTTAGGGTAGGGTCGGGTCGAGATCGGATTTAAGAGTTGGCACATCGGGGCAGGCGTGGTGGGTAAACTAATATTTTAATCTGGGGCGGGTTGGAATCGAATTTAGGGTTTTATAGATTGGGGCGGGGTCAGGGAGACCAAAAAACCGGCCCACCCCGTGCCAATCCCTAGAGATATGGAGACTAGTTATAGTTTTCGGGGGTTCTATGAAAGATGAAGAATGTATTCAAGGTTTTTGGTTTTGTTTCTTCACATCCGTTGAGTTTTCAAGTCAGGGATATGTTATCTCCAAATTTTATTGTTTTTATTTTACGTTTTTAATTTACTAAAGGATAAAGTAACATTTAGTCCTTAAATTTCACAACTTTTCTAAATAGGTTTCTAAACTTTTTTACCCACATTAATTCGTAAATTTGGATTTTTCGTCAATCGATGACATGATATTATGATATTGTCTCATGTGACAAAATCTTAAAGTGACATATCATGAAAATAACTAAGAATTTTAAAAAGTTGTCAAATTCAGTGAATGGTGTGGACTAAAACAATTTAAGGACGAAATTGAAAGAAATGAATGATGTCAAGGACTAAATATTGCTTTATCCCTTAACTAAAGAAACAGGGGAAGGGGAAGGAGAGATGGTGCGGAGCAATGGACGGCAAGATTGAAGGAATCCACACCATACCTGCCGCAATCATAAACTACAAGTTAAAACATAGCTTCCCATTATTTCAATAATTATTATTACTCCTTTATT
Organism: Hibiscus mutabilis; assembly: GCA_019671005.1. NCBI lineage: Eukaryota > Viridiplantae > Streptophyta > Magnoliopsida > Malvales > Malvaceae > Hibiscus > Hibiscus mutabilis. Next base: position 19,888,388 of record CM033713.1, on the reverse strand, counting down.
GTCCCTTTAAATCCTAAATTATTATATGTTTTTAAGGCAGCTGCCGTTCACGTTAAAACATACTCTAATTAACGATCAAAATTGCCGGGTTGCGTATTTACAAGGCAATTTGTATTCTATTGTAGCTAAACTTTAAATTTCAGTCATAATATATAAGAAAATGGTAGTCATAAATCTATGCAGACGGTGATGATATTATATATGTATTTATAGTAATAAATATCTTGTTGATCAATTAGATTCTTTGCATCTGAAGGTTAAGATATTATTTGAGTAAAGTATTAAAGCAATGAGAGAGGGTATATCCAGCCAAAAAGTCAATGATCATTAATTCTTTTTTCATACTTTGATTGGTTGCTCCGGATTTTGCACCACATGCTAGATCCTTTAGCCTTTTTTATAATACCCTAATTTATTAGTTGATTAATCCGGATCGAATATTACAGGAATTTATTATTAGAATAACTCTCTTAACCTAATTGTTTTATCAACTTATTTAAAGAATATAACATCACATCTTACTAGACCAACTGGTTATTGATAGATTATTTAGCGGATTTATTGGTATACAAAGAGATGTCATTATCAGGGGTCGGAGGTGAATATGAAAAGGGTTTGGGGTTAAATTAAAATCTTGTTAAAATCACATTGAAAGCTTGTGGGAATGATTAAACATGAGTATTAGTGAGATGGATAGGAAAAGGAGTGTGCAAATAATAAGCCTATCAAGAAAAAGATAACATGATGATGATGGAGTATATGGAAATTAAACGAGAGGTGACACAAGGGGATGTGTTGGGTGAAGATGGCATGTTTTTGAGAGGGAAAAATGTTGGTAACGACATGTGATCTTCTCTCTTTCGGAATCATGGTGGCCCATGCCACAGTGTAATCTGTTTTTTAGCAATCATCATTCTTTTCACATCCATCCATCCATCTTCGAGACAGACTGCACTTTCATCCTCGTTTAAAAAAATACCAGAAATCATAAAATGTTTTTTATTAAATAAAGGGATAATAGGGGTTAAACTGGACTAATTAATCTTTGAAGGGACTAGAATTGCGATTTCACCATTAATAGGTTGTGTAAGAACAAGCTAATTAAATTGTAAAATAACAGATGCTAAAAGAGGAATTAATCAATAACCTTGCCTTGTATAAACAATAACTCGGTTTTTTAGTGAACTATTGCATTTGAAAAAGAAAAAAAATAAAACGTTGATGTGAGAAAAATATTAGGTATTTGATTTGGGTAGGAATTTGGTAGAGAATATCCGAAAATCGTGGGGACCTGAATTGATGAGATGAAGTATAATCGAAATCTTCACCTATAGAGAAGGGATAGAGAAAATTTTATCACCGAAGCTTAAATGGGGATGGGAATTGCTATATTCGAGCTGTGAGTTAACCGAACCGTAACTGTATAAATAACCGTAACGACCCCAAAAAATATCTGCAAAGATCACAATATTTTACAAGATTTTTTTATAAAAAAGTATACTTATTTATGTATATAGCACTAATATATATCTTAATAAAAGAATCCTAACTATATTATTATCGCTTTAACTTTCTCTCAAACCTAGTCATACTCAAGTTTTTTAACATGTTTTTATTTTAGTTTTTAGATATAAGCTAAAACTCTCGTCTAAATCTTCCTCAACATAACATCTTTTCAATCTTCATCATCTCGTAATTATTTTTAATCGAAATATTTAAACTTTATATTTTAAACTGAATAATTTTATTTAATTTTTGTGAGAATGGTGATTCCCCGAAAACTATGCGTGTGTATGGGTCTTATCTATTTCCTATTTGAGCTTAAATCTCACATTGATTGATAATTAACTTTTATGACAGTTTAAATATAGTCTTTACGAAAACCGTGAAACCGAAAAACGAGTAACAATTATTATAAATTTTACCGCAAATTCCTTTACTATAATTTTCTCACATCAACATTTCTCTCTTCTTTTTATTTTATTTTATTTTAAAAAGCCCAATAACTCAGGGTGTTAAAAACAAGATCATTTACTTACCAGGATTGTGTTTTTTTTATCTTTGTAAGTTAAAAAAAGTAGGTAAGCAGTGATGAAAGTATATAGCAACCTGACGCAATTCTGTCGTCTTTGAAGACTAGGAGTTGGAGAGAGAGAATAATAATACTAGTAATAAACAACCCATCATGAATTAGACTGGCAAATGCTGCAATCATATACACCATTTGGGTTAAAAAAAGGAAAGAAAAAAACATTTAGTTTGATTTTAAGTGAAAGGGGCTAGAATGGAGAGGAGAGAATATGAGTCTGGTCCTTAAGGGACTTATATATATATATATATATATTATTAGGTTAAACTACTTAATTGGTCACTCAACTTTTAAAGAGATTAATTTAGTCACTTTAAAAATAATCCTTGAGTCAACCCAATTTTTAGGGTTCTATCAATTTAATCACCTCTGTTGATAAAAGTTCTCAACTTTAGTCACCACCGTTAAATCCCCTAACGGCAAGTTACCTGCAATAAGATTGTGACACTGTAACCAATTAATTGGTTCAAAGTCACAAAATGAGCTTCATCTTGAAGCTTCAATGCACAACCATTAAAGTTGGATGACTCAAATATAAGGATCTATTCGGTGACAAAAATTACAAGCGTCCAAAAGTTGGATGACCATTTGAGGTGTTTTACCCATTTTTTTTCATGAGATAAATAGTTGATCATAAAATGTATTCCCTCTTATGATGAAGATGGAAACAACATATATATTAATAATAAATATCTAAGAATAAAAAGGGGCGAGCAGTGACCACACTAGAAGCAGAAGCAAATGGTGTTGGCTAAAAAGGGAAAGAGGTTGGCAATGGCATCCTACTCACTAGTCAGGTCGCATTCATAGTGCAGTTAGGTAGCCCACTAGAGAATACAAGTCGTGCTTGTAACCAGCACCAGCATAGCAAATAATTACACACATTGGGATTCATTTCTTAAATTTCTACGGTTAAAGTCACTAAACTGTAATTAAAATACAATTTCATTCTGAAAATACAAGATGAGCAGAAGTTGAGAAAACTCTGTTCACTTTGGAAATAAGTTGATCAACTGATGATGGCTCTAAGATTTCAACACATTCAAAACTGAAAACATATATTCTTCAAAGTACTGATAGGGATTTCATGCTTGTCTGAGTCTGAGTCTGAGTCTGAGACGAACCAGTTCATGGCCTGCTATTGTTCACACTTCAAATACATGCCAAAGCTTAAGGACAAGTTTGTGGTCAATAGTTATGATGTTCCCATGTTCTAAATGTTCACTGTATTTTGTCAAATTGGATTAATTTACTATTAATTAGGGTGTTTGATCAACTATCTTAAGTTATTGTAGGTGCATTTTTTATGTTTTGCATTTGAATATCTGATCCATGTTCAACAACCTCTAGATTTAAGTGGTTAAAAGCTCTCAGTTGACACCTCCCCTTCTTTAAGTTGTAAATTCTAGACTCATAAGAGTAAATTTCCCCTTCCTCTCCCACCAGATAAGAATTGTTCAAAAAAAAAAGAATATCTGTTCCATGAAATTTCTTCATGAAAAATTAAAATAAAAAGTGAAGATGCTAAAAGTACAATATTCTTGACAAATAAAGTTTTTAAAATTCGAATTTAAATTAAATTCTCGCCCTCGTGACTAACGGGACCTGTATCACATTGTCCAACAATTTAAATTAAATTCTTGGCATTTTATGTGTCATGTGTTGTGGAAATTGACATTTCCGCCACTAATGCTACGCTAGTTGGTAGAGTGAGGCTGGCTGGCGCTAATATGTAGTGCAATGTAAACAATCCATTCCGCTCTGATCCGCTTACCTTTTTTACAGGTCAAAAACAGAGTAATAGCGAATAGAGGGATTTTTTTATGGATTAAATCGGATTAAGACTGTGTTTTTGGGTAAGGCGGCAAACGGCCGTTGTCGGTAAACGCTTGTTGCTAGCAGTTGAAAATTTTAACTGTGAGCAAATGGGCGTTTAGAGAGAGAATCATGCGAGCAAACGGGTGTTGGAGTAATCATCGGCACCTGTTTGGAGCAAATTACGGCGACAACAGTCGTTCAGGTATAAACTCAACCACAAATGGAGCCTAACTCTTTTTAATCACAGTTGGTTTAAAATCTTTATTTATTATTGGGATTATTTAAAGAATGTACTGATATATATATATATATATTATAAATAAATCTAATAATTATTTTTTATTATTTAAATATTAACTGGATTATTATTTGATTACTGTATTTTTCACAAATAGTATTAATCCGCCACCCCAAGTCTATTATTTATTTAACTATTTATGAATGACACATAATGATATGTAAATATTGTTTGTGAAAAAAGATTTTATTATCAATAAATTAAATAATTATTCATATTAATCTAGAATGATTGGATTAGGATTATTGACTATTTATCTTGATATCCAATAATCCATTCAGGCAGGCTAGGCGTGGGCAGTTCTACCGTATAGTATTAAATTTTCTAATATTAATTGTTAAGGTTACATAACTAAAGCAATGAGTTTCAAATGGTATTTTCATCACTAAGGCTTTGTTTTTGTTGCGTTTTGTAATTTTAAATCTGTTGTCATCGTCATTTTAGTGTCAAACAAAGATTAATTTAACTTAAATAAACATTTGTCCTTCATCATTTAACGCCTAAACGAATATTTGCAGTCATTTAATGCCTACCTCCACAGACGAGAGAAACAAACGATCCACTAATAACGTAGAGAACCCAAAAAGTACAAATACATAATAACTTATGTAATCCAAAACCTGATGTACAAATCCCATAATCCGGTGGAACCAAAACACTATTCTCAACATCTCTACAATACCCATCTCTATAACGTAGACACAATAGTTGTAGAGATCCTAAAAGTGGTTACATATCCCCAGAGTAATTCTCCCTCTCTCTTATTATCATGTTCTCTCATAATTCAAAAGGTTAAACCTAGTCTATGTTTATAGACCCAAATACTTGGTCACCAAGAAACTTTATTCAATAAGATCTCTACCTAAAATAGATATTTACACATTAAAGTAAATCCTAATTACCAAGTAATCTCCAACCACTAGAATTTCAATAAAATTCAACTTAATTACCAAATAGAAATTGAGTCAAAATATAACAACAATTAATAACCTATTTATTATTAATAAAAATAATAATAAAATTAGAAATTTGATACCCTTGTCAATGACTCATAATCTAAAAGGTTAAATTGTTTAAAAGAACCCTTAAATTAATATGTTTTGTTCAAGTAAATTTTTATATTTTTTACACTTAAAAAAGCCCTTATTATTCGACTTTTATTCTTAAAACCCAATTTGACAAATATCCGGAAGACTTCTCTGCCTATTTTTGGAAGAATGTTCGTTAGAAACCTTCGACTCAAATAACCAACTCAAGTTAAAACAGTTGAATAAGAAAAGTAGTGCACAGATGTATCATTTAGTTATAAGAAGAAGAAGAAGAAGAAGAAGAAGAAGAAGAAGAAGAAGGGGATTAATCTTTCTTGCAAAAATGGAGACATTATGTTTGTCTCCCTCACAACAGGCCTAAAGTGATTGTCATGAACCCCACCACTAACAATATAATTCTTTCTTTTCCTTCAATGGATCATAACAAAGATAAAATGTGCCACTAGAATCGCAATGTTTTGGTTATAATTATGCCCAATTTATCCTCTATCTTGAAAATTTCCAAACTAAATAAATAAGTATAATTGCAAGAGATTCTTACTTTTTTTTAATTTCAGATTTATTTATTATACAATTTTAATCGATATTCTATTCATTAATCAATTAACAGGTTAAATATTACACAAATTCATAATAAAAACGTTTTTTTCAATATAATTTGTTCTATTTAAAATTTAAAATTTGAATTCTTATAAGAAGTGAAATTAATAGTAGAAAGAGAAAGGAAACGACCATTACCTAAAATATAAAATGTAAAACTGATAGTTTCTTTTTTGGCCAAAGTTAATTAATATTTGTAAATACTGATAAAGAGTGTGTAATGGTTACATATTTACACTTACATACATATCCGATCACATAGGCTAAAGCCCAACTTTAGTGAGGCCCCGATGCTGCTTTCAATAGGAATATATGGACGTTTTTAGTGGTAGTCGTATCTCTTAAAAATTTCAAATTTTTATATATTTTAAGATTTTTTTTGCTGCTTTACATATGGATGGACTGAGGGGTGCTGGGGAGCAGTCGTACAGCTGAAATTTAAATTCTCGTGTAATTTTACTAAGTATAAAAATTCACACCCCTAACCTAAAATATTGCATATATCCTCCACTTTACATACATACACACATACATGTCTGATATGACGTCATCTGAAGAATTAAATTTGATCACATTCGGACTAGCATCACTGAAGATATGGTATACATTTTACATCATACTAGATAAACAAAGTAACTGAAACATGAGAAAATGTAAACTTTGCAGAACAGACACTGTATAGGGTATACAGGTTTGGCAATAACTGTACCTGGAAATATGGATGGTTAGCTAGCTGCATTTTCTGGCTGAGATCATCACAAAACGTGCATTTCTGATGCATGTATAATCAACGAGTCCACAAGTTCGGCAAAGATCTTCGAGTTCACGATCGGAAAGGAAGATATTACCACCTGCTATTCCCATTATATTCTACACCCAAAAATTACCCCACTTTCAACAACAGATTTCTTTCTTGTGATGCAAGAAAAGGCTCAAGTGATACTTCCTCAATCAATTCAATAGCATTCAACAAATCATGAACTCATAACTGAAAATGTGAAATGATCAATGCACTTAACAAGTTTACACAATTAAGATACCTGTCGGAATGTCCTCATAAATGGTACAAATGCATATGGCCCATCAAGAATGTAGGTGGTAGCAACAAAAACACCTCCGGGTCGAAGAACTCGACTGATTTCAGCCACCTGAGCAGATCATCATAAAATCCCTTTAAAACATAGGCTTAAAAGGTAAAAGTTCAAGAAACATAGACCGGGATCTTAAGCCAGAAAGCAAGCATTAGATGTGGCAAGAAGAAAGGAATAGCATCTCAGATTTCTGTGCAAATCCATACAGTTTTGGAAGCTGGTTCTGTAATACATTATTAACCCAAAGTTTAATATGGCTTTTACTATTCTTAAGAAATGCTTACAGCTGTTGTTGGTGAAGACCAACAGTGCAGAGCAGCACCAGCATGCAAAGCATTGACTGAACATGACTTGAAAGGAAGTCTAGAGATATCAGCTCGGACCAAGGTCACTTTCCTATGAAAACACATAAACAATGAAGATCAGCGGTAACATCTCCGATTTTAAAATTACAAATGTTTAAAGCTCAATGAGCTATATCTAAAGCTGAACTTATGTACTCTTTTGGGAAGTTTTCCTCCTTCTCGATGAATTCATAGCATTGTCGCAGCATGTTGTCTGAGTAGTCCAGAGCAATGACCTGAGAAAATAATCCACTCTTGGCGAAAAGTCTGGAGAACATCCCACTACCACAACTAGCATCAACAATATTTCCACCAAGCACTGGCTTTAAGTAATCCTTAGCCATATCAAACTGCAATGAAAATCACTAGTTACTTAGTGACTCCAAATTGCTAGCGAAGTATATGAAACAACAGTATGATTTGAAAAAAAAACTACTGTCAATGTTATTCGATTTCAATTGCATTAACTGTAGGATGATTAGAAATTGATGTTTTATGTATGTTAGCATTTTCAATACTGTTATTCTCAAAGAGAGTTCCTTTAATACAAATTACAGATAAACAAATTTCATTCCAAAGGGAACATCCACACAATGTCAAGCTTCAAGCTTTGGATGCCAAATTGATGTTTTGGATATAGGTATGTTTCGATAAATATTCCGACATAACATCATAATTCTTACTGATCGACACGAAAATATAAACTTTCATCTTACCTCTTTCTCAGGACCTGGAAAGCCACCAAAAATAAAGTTTTGACGCCAACCCCTCTCATAGAGAAATGAAACCATCGGAGCCCTGCTTAAGAAAATGACCAATAGACAGAAGATAAGTAAGTTAAGTAGCAAAACAAGCCTTGGACATAGCATCAAGCACATGGACTGATTAATATAAGGCATCAGATTCAGCATGAGAACAACATTGAAAATGGTCCGCAGGGTACACTTTAAAAACAGAAGTTTGTGATCACTACTTCATGGCTATTGCAACTTCTATAATCAGAGAAAGGAACCCCAACATTCCCAACTTGTAAACAGATGTGTCCCCAACAAAGACTCGCTAGACTAATCAAAACGAGTAAAGCTCTCATTTTTCAACAGAGACAGACCTGAAAATTTCAGTAGCCAGTGGCATGGATTCATCATACTGCTTGGAACCGCTAGAAGCAACGAGGTCAAGATGCGTTTCGTTACCGAAATACGGCTTTTTACAAGTGTTACATTGCAATTTAGAACCATATGTCGATCCGCTGTTCCATTAAAAAACATATGAATCAATTCAGACACAACTTGAAATTGAAAAAAACATATCGGGAAAACCAGCATGAACTCACACGCACAAAGGGGAGTCACCGGTCCGGGTTAATGGATCATAACAAATAGGACAAGCTAAAACGTTATCACCGCCACTTTCCTCTTTCCCCTCCACAACAGGTCCCTAAAATATTTACCAAGCAAAATGGAGAATAAACAATTATAAGAAAGAACAACGAATCGTAAAACTTTGGCAAAAAAGAGAATATTTACCGTAGGATTGGTTTCAACGAAGGCAGCGGAAAAAACGCGAAGTTTAGGTGTTGAAATTCTTGTGAAGACGGGAACAGTGAAGGGTCTTAACAAGAAACGGTCCGGGTTTCTATTGAGTTGAGTCGGGAAAAACGAGGGTCTGGAATTACCGGTAATAACTGTTGACATGTTTTCTCTTTTGTTGATCGTTTTCCTATGGCTGAGATGGGACAAATGGGTAGCTTAGTCGAAGAGAAGGGAGAAGTTGAGGAGAATTTAAGGGAGAAAGAATGAGAATACAATAGATTAAGAGATAGTGGGAAGGAATATTGAAGCTTTTTGTCAATATTTGGCTGGCTGGGCTCGGCCGTCGAGTACGCCACCTGTCCACGTGAAACAGCAGCAAATATGCCGTCTCTTGCCTTTGTTTTTTATACTAAAAATGGTTGAAACCGGACATCTCAACAGACTACGGTTGACCTATCAAATCCATACATAATAAAAAAACAATTTCATTGATAACCTGTTGGCTTAACTTAACGAGGCGTTTAAGTCCACAAAAATTTAAAAGTTTAAATTTTAATATTGTGAACGAAAAAAAATAAATTAAAAAATTATTTTTATATTGAGCCTTTACAAAATTTAATTTAAATTAATTGGCTTATGAATAAAATACCGATGATTAAAAGATCAATTTCAATTGAATGCAGTTGGTTGATGAAGGATGGAGGTCTGACCTCTTGAGGGTACAAAATTAATACCAATAAAATTAATTTGTGGGGCATTTAAGGTATAAAAGTATGTTATTCAACATAAATGATTTTGAAAAGGGTTAGAGGTTAATTCATGTGTTTAGTTGATATCAATAAAATAAAAAAAATGGTGTTTAGTTTTTTTTTGAAATAAAATTGGTGTTTAGTTATATGATGAATTTGTGCGTTTATGTCCATTGTTTTCTTATGTTGCATTTCGTTTACTTTTTTAATATGGTGTTTGACTGTTTGCGTCTTTATTTTATTTTATATTATATTAACATAATTTGTTATTACGAGTTTATTTAAAGAATTTTTTTATATTTGTGCCATGTTTCAATTTATTAAGGCTCTCTTTGGTAAACAACTTTTTGAATTACAATTAAAGGTTTGAAGTTTTTTTAGAGGTTTGACCAGTCAAATCCGTTAATTTAAATGTTTGGTAAATAGAGAATTGTAATAGCGGATTGGATAAATTATATCATTGGTCATTCTCACCACGTCATCCATGGGACCAATCAATAAAAATCACCCATTTCATTATTTTTTCCATGTCATATTTTTACCAAGCGAATCTTTACTTGGTAAAAAAACTATTTTTAAAATTAATTTACTGCAAATATGAGTGAAGATTCACTTGACAAAAATATGACATGGAAAAAATAATGAGATGAGTGATTTTTATTAGTTGGTCCCATGGATAACGTGGCGGGAATGACCCATAATATAATTTCTCAGGGGATTGAGGTGAAATCTCTCATTTTGAAAAAAACTCATTTTAGGAGTTTTTTGAGTTAGAGGTTTGAATAAAAGACTTGTAAAGACTATTTGTCCTTGATAATTATAAAAAAAATTCTCTAAATAACATAAATTTAAATAATTAATAAAATTAAAAAATAATTTCATAAATAAGAAATTAATATATAAATTAATAAATACATATAAATCTAATAATTACTAAAATTATATTCAAAATATAATTTCATAAATAAGAAATTAATATATACATCTAAATTTTATAATTATTACAATTATATTAAAAAGATAATCTCAAAAATAAAAAAATTAATATGTACATCCTTCATATATGCTCAGTAATGATATTAAAAAAATATTTTTCATAATTTAATTAATATTAATAGATACAAAACATTAGTAACTAATAAATTATTCAAACGAGTATCAAATATAATCATGTTCTTATATATCATTTTGTTTGTTCAAATAATCAAACAGCTGCCAGCTATCAGTTAATTTTACTAAACAGTTTTATACAATCAGCTAATGCAATCCGCTAGTCAAATTAGCTAATGATATCCGCTATCAGCTAATGTAATTCGCTATCAGCTATCTGCTAATTGCCAAACAGATATATTTTACATAATGTGATATAATGATTTAAAGAAACTTTTAAAAATTTCTAACATATTCAAAATATAATTATATTAGGGTTAGTATTCTATGCACTGACAGTGAAAAAATAGTCCACAAACATATCTAATTTCATTTTAAAAACTAAAATCTAAGGGTTCGTTTAGTTTTAGAAAACATTTTCTATTTTCAGGATGAAAATAATTTTCATTTTTTATTTTCTAAAAATTAGAAAATATGCTTGGTTAATACGGATGAAAACTTGTTTTCAAAAATGAAAATAGTGAAAATATGTTTGGTATCTAGCTTTTCAAAATAGAAATGTAAAAAAAATTATTAAATAATTAAAATAAAATATAGTTAGAAAATATTATTATAATAATAAATAAAATATGATTAAATAAATCAAAGTTTTAAAAAATGGCATTAAAAGGATTTTAACCAGGTTAAAATGAAGTTAAAATTAAAAAGAGAAAAACTTCAATATACAGTTAGTTTTAGGGGTTAGGAGTTTAGTTTAGGGTTTAGAGTTTATGGGGTTGGGCTGTAAGGTTTAGAATTTAGGGTTTGGGTTTTTAGGGTTTAGGTTTAATTTTGATTTAGAGTAGAAATAGGCAGGCTTGTATAAAATTTATTTTACACAGCTTGTGTATCAAATTTAAACCTAATTAAAAAAACCTTTATTTTCATATTTTCCATTTTCCCAAAACATTTTCAATGAAAACATCTTTTTATGTTTTCAAAATTTCACTTATTTTGTTTTTATTTTTAAAAAATTATTTTTTAATTTTTCAACCAAACACGTTTTCTTCACAATTTTTCAAAAAAAATGAAAATGAATACGGACTTTATTCTCTAGAACCAAACGAACCCTTAATTCTCTAATTTTAAAACACTAAAATCCTAAATCTTAACCACTAAACCATAAAAACCTTACATTCTAAACACTACAACACAAACTTATAACCTCTAAATTCTAAACTAACCTTCTAAACCTTAAATTGGACACGCTTATGAATTTTTTCCATTCCTACTGCATGAATTATTTCCTTTTTATATTAATATATATATATATTCATATAACTAAATTTAAATAAAATATTTTTTTTAAAATTAGAAATCGACCCAAACTAAAAGAATATGACCTTTTTCCAGCCCAAACTAGGTCCGGTTGGTTGGGCCACTGAAACATGTCTTTTGTATTTATGATAAAAGATAGCGTGTTCCATCTACGTGATCTGAGTCCAAACAACTTATTTTGTAGGTGTGTATAATTTTATCTAAATATAAAATAATATTGAGTGGCCCAACTAAAATTTTAATTGAGTGTCTTATTTTTTTTAACTTATAATTAAGTAACTTATTTGTTAATTATATGACACAGTTATTTTTTTTAACAGAAAATTTATAACTAATGGCATTTAGTGAATTTTACCCTTTATTAATAAAAAGGAAAAGTAAATACATTTAGTAATTGTCTGCGCATTAAGTTTGAGAAAAATGGTAAGTCAAGAATCACCTTTAATTTAGTCTTCATCCCATTTTTTAATCTAATAACAATAATAGTGGTATTTTATGATAATAAAATAATAGTGGTGTTATAACAATAACAGTAATTGTATGTGCACTAAGTAAATACATTTAGCAATTGTTAATTATATTACTACCAAAAAATAATAGTGGTGTTTTATAATAATAAAAACAAAATTTAATAACAATAAATATATAATATAATATAATAATGAATAAATAAATAAATAATGAAAATAAAAATAAACACATTAAAAAAAATAAAACTTGAAATGGTCAAAATAACATGTAATTGTGTAAAATTATATTAAAATATAAAAACTGCCCAAAAAGTAAATTTTTATTTTTTATTTTTAATGGTGAGTCACGTGACTCACCAGGTATCTATGTAGCTACACTCCTGTTTGTGACTTCAGAAGTGTCATGCATTTGAAGATCTAATTCACTTTACTATGTTTTTTTTTTGTCTTGATTCTCTTGTCGGTCCTAAAGACCTGTTGTCTTTACCGCTTGTGTTTTTTTTTGGATAAATGTTGATTTTATTCATCCAAATATCTAAAATCCAAATCTAATACAATACCACTATATCAAAACCCTAAACCAAAAACCTATTTACGGATTACAAGATAGCCCTCTTTCATCAACTAAAAAGGAATTCAAAGAAAGTACTTTAATTTTCTCAAAAAACGCAGCCTAATATCATGCCGAATCTGCAAAAAAAATTACAACAGCCTACCTTGTCCCCTTACCATGTTGCCCTCCCATTTCTTTCCTGTAAAATGTAATAGTTCATCCCACACCAGGTAAATCTGAGAATAGTAGCCTTTAAAGACTTTTCCTTTTCAAGTTTCTGAATTCAATTCATCATATCCAGCCAACAGTTATGTGAAGTTGAAATCCTACAAGCTTGCAGGACCATCTTCCATAGTTGAGAAGCGAAACAACACTCTCAAAATAAATGATCTCGTGTCTCTATATCATTACCACAAAGCAGACAGACGGATGACAACCCCAAACCATCATCCTGTTCTTTGTTGGTAATTTATCCAAGACTGCTAATCATGAAATAAAGGCATGTCGAGGGATGGTCAAACAATTCGAAACCATGGCACTCTTTCTTCTTTGTGCCTAAGTATCTCCCGTACTGCTCTGGCCTTATATTCCCTACATGAGTAAAGTCGTCTCTAAATTTCAACAGTTTTTTTCAAGTTCAACTTCAGTTGCTTCTAACTGGGATTTGCAATAAAAACCTTCCCTTCAACAAATATTTATCCACCCAAACAACCCATAGAGAGCCGAACTGAGTTATAAGTAATCATAAGCACTTGATCATACAAGCCTTGTTTCAAGTTTTAATGTTTTCGCCCCAATCTACCTTCACACTTTGGGTGACAAAGTCTCTCCCAACTCACTCTAGTACCACAAGCAGAAATCTTTGCCCATGTTCAGAGAAAAACGTTACATAGCTTAGTAATCTGCTTTACAACTTTTGAAGGTAACAAAAAAAATTTACTCCAAAATTTTTGGATGCTAAAAATCACTGTCTGGATAAGTTACAATCGGCCAATAAAGGATAGACAGTTGGATGCCCAACTCTTAACCTTTCTCATAATTTTTTCCACTAACCCTCACAATCCGAGCAAGAGAGATTCCTTGTAACTAGAGAACTCCTAAATACCTCATAGGCAATACCCCAATGTTGAAACCAGTATGAATAGTTAATTCCTGCAAAATAAAATTTTCAATTCCAGCACAAAATAACTCACTCTTAGATGCATTCATCTTTAAGCCTAACATTCTATAAAATACATCCAAAATTCTCTGGATAGCCAAAACAAAATTCAATTTCCCTTCAGTAAAAAATCAAGAGGTCATCAGTAAAGCACAAATGGATCAGTCCAACCCTCCTATATTTTGAGTGATAATCAAAAACTCCATGCTTCCCAGCCAAGTTCAAGAGATTAGATAGAACATTTAATAGATACAGGGATAGGGGATCACCCTGTTTAACACCCTTAGCACTAGAAAATTATCCCACCAAGCCTCCATTCAAACTAACATAGAATTTGAATCGAGTTATACAAGCTCTAATTCAACCACAAAACTTCTCAAGAAACCCCAATACACCAAGTGTAGCGATGTCTCTCTCGCTAAAAAAAGGTGTTTTATTTTGAAAATGATGTCTTCCGTGGGATATTAGAAAAACCGTATTTTATTTAAAATAGAGTCGCCACCGGCCACTCAAGGTGGACCAGACACCGTAAAAACCAGAGATTTAAAATTGATGGGTTCGGGAGTCGATTACGGATGGGGAAGGATTAGCACCCCACACCGCCCAAAATTGGTACTTTAATAATTACCGCTTTATTAATATTAGATTTTCCGGATTAAAGTGAGGATTAAATTAAAATTTGGTTATAAATGCGTGTAGATTTTAAAGGCTCTGTTATCCGAGAGTAAACGCCCAACCACCATCACTACGTCTGATACTGACCCCGTTTACGCTCGAATAAAGAGGCACCACATTGACAATTTATATTCCATTATGCAACCTAAAACATGGCCAACATAAATGAATACAATACAATATAAATAAAAATAAATACTAACATTATAAAATACTAATCTAACAAAAATAAAATACTACTCTAGAACATACACAAATATTAATTAATATAATATAAGAATACATATGATAATGTGAGAATAATAATACCCGCATAATACTATAATATTTTAAAATAATATCTACTAGTGCACATAATATAAAGCATACTTTACTTACCAAAAATACATATATAAATAACATGATAGGTACATAATACAACACTATATATACATATATTAAATTACATATACTATAATAAATATTTAATAAAATATAACATTCATATATATAATATATACTATAACAAATACATATGTAATATATATATATATATATACATATTTAATACATAGTTAATGATCATAACAAAAGGACTGAAATGAAAAGCTTTAAAAAACAGTGATAAAATGCTAATAAAATAAGTTAGAGTACTAAAATTACATAAAACAAAACAGTGACTAAATTGAGTAAAATGTAAAATAACAATGCGAAAATAAAGTAAAAAAGGGCGAAAACAGATGCGGGAAAGAAGTGCATGGACCAAAACGGAAATTATACCCTGTACATGAGTGAAAACGGAATGAAAGAATGAGGACCTGTTTGGTGATTTACCCATTATAGCGTGCGCGGATCCTCCTCGGGTTACCGGGTCACCGCGTGTCGGATTGTGCCAAAACGGCACTGTATTGCAAAGCCGGTTTAAATCAAAGATGTGGGTGATTTTTTATTTGAAATCAGATGAAATCCCTAAAAGATTTCTAACTTTCTTTCTCTCATCCCTCACGAGCTGCGCTGCTCTTAATTTTACCACCGTTCATCGGCCTCAACGGCCTCACGGTGGAGGTGGCACGACGGCAATGTCGATCTTCCTCCGTAATCAAAGGTAAACTCGATCTACCCTTTTATTTTAAGATTCGATTTCAAAATGAGAAACAAAGTTTTGATTTAAAAAAAATTCGGATGGATGTTTGAATCAAGAAAAATGACAAAAAGGATGGAAACTACCTTTGTTTTTGTTTTTTTTTCGAACTACCTTCCCTTTTTTACAGACTTTTAGAACCAAAAGACTCCCTTTCGATCTCTCCCTTACAGATTTGTCTATCTTTTTTCTCCCCCCCCAAAAAACCCCTTTTACATTTGCTTCTATTCAGTTTTTATAACCGATTGGTTACAAATAAAAAATTTTCCTCTTTTGATTGCAGATCTCTGGAGCCGGATTTTAGGGGATATTTGGCATATTTGAGGGTATGGACAGTGATGGATTTGGTTGGGGTAGGATATGGTAGAGGGTGGTTGATAGGGTTGATAGAGTGTTTAGGTTATATTTAGGGATTATGGTTATTTTCGGGATTAGTTTGATTTAATTTAGGTTTAATTTAGTTTAGGGTTATTTAGGATTTTCGGGTTGGTGGCCGAAAATAGTGAACGGCGAGGAATGCGGCGGCCGAGACTGGCAGCGGTAGTGGTGGGCTGAGAGGGATTAAGGTTAGAGTTTTTATGGTTTGGGTCGGGTCATGGGTTTGAACCAGGTTTGGTTTGGGTTTGGGTTGAATCCGGGTTGATTTGGGTTATTTGTTTGGGTCAGTTTTAGTTTAGGGCCCAAAACGAGTTATGACAGTTGCCCCTCTTTGCTCATTGTTGTGTGACAACAATAGAGCAAAGACTAAGAATGACCCGTTTTGGTCGGGTCCTGCTAGGCTTCTCTTCTTGACGTACGTCTTCGTTCTTCTGTAGATCTTCTTTCTCTTTGATGCATGTCTTCTCTCTTGACTTGGTTGATCTACCTTGTCACTCTTGGAAAGCAAAATATTCAAAATATGGAGTTGTCTGTTGGGGAAGCAAAATGAGTACGACTTACTATGTTATTGATGACGATAATACCTAAAGACAATTTGACCCAGCTGCAACACCGGTGAAGTGGCATGGTCTACAAAATTTGATCCAGCTGCAACACTGATGAAAAGGCAGAATCGGTGGATGAAAGTTCCAATGTCTGATCCAGCTACAACTCTGACGAAGAGGCAATATCAGAAAATTGAAAACTTCTTTTTTCTTTTCTTTCTTCTTCTTTTTTGCTTTTTTGCTCTCTTTTTCTTCTTTTTCCATTTTTTTAAATACAACATTGATAAAACTTGAAAGTTGGTAAATTTTGACCAAGCTACAACACCGATGAAGAGGCATGGTCTAAAGTTAGTAATGTTGATCCATCTACGACACCGACGAAGAGGCAGGATCAAGAGTTAGTGAATTTGGTCTAGCTACAACACCAATGAAGAGGCAAGACCGTTAGTTAGTGAATTAGGTTCAGTTACAACACCGACGAAGAGGTAGAACCGAAAGTTAGATTTGACCAAGCTACAACACCGACGAAGAGGCAAGGTCTGAAGTTAGTAATGTTGATCCAGCTACGACACCGACGAAGAGGCATGATCAAGAGTTAGTGAATTTAGTCTAGCTACAACACCGACGAAGAGGCAAGACCGGAAGTTAGTGAATTAGGTTCAGCTATAACACTAACAAAGAGGCAGAACCGAAAGTTGTATTTGACCGAGCTACAACACCGACGAAGAGGCAAGGTCTGAAGATTTGATCCAGCTACAACTCTAACGAAGAGGCAGGATCGGTGGATGAAAGTTCTGATTTTTGATCCAGCTACAACTCTGACGAAGATGCAGGATCGAAGGATAGAAAGCTCATTCTGTTTTTTTTTTCTTTTTTCTTTCTCTCTTTTTCTTTTTCCTTTTTTTCCTTCTTTTTTCCCTTATTTTTTCTTTCTTTTTTCTCTTTTTAAATATTTTTTCTCTATTTTTTTGGATTTTTTGATCATTTTCTTGCAACTAAAAAACAAATTCCAAGGAAAAGTTTGGTCTAGCTGCAACACCGTCGAAGAGGTAAGACCTGTAGAGGATTTGATCTGCTACACCACTGACGGAAAAACTAGATCAGCAAAATGTGAGACCCGTTACACCACCAACGGAGAGGTAGGGCCGAATGGAAAATCTGATATGCAACACCACCGACGGAGGCAAGATCTTTATTAAGTTGGCGTACCACTACTGACGGAGGCATGATTTGCAAGATGTTGAATTACGATTGACAACAAGACTATGTCTGGAAAAATTTACGATGTTTTTCTATCGACAGAGGGCAGGGTCTGTAAAGAGTTATTTCTTTTGGCAAAAGTGAGAATCTGGAAAATGTTGACGTCCGTCACACCATCTTCAGAGGAATAAAATCCTACAAAAGAAAAAACATTGGTCAGTAATTGTCAAAGATTTTGTAGCTGATACCTTTTATTTTGGGTGTTTCAGCATCTTCTTCGTGTTTGGCCTCCTTCAAGACTAGGGTTGGCCCTCTTGTCATTGCCCCCATGTTGAGGGTACTCGGTCTTTTCCGTAGACCCGTTATGTACAAGCAAGATTGCATGAATGTATCTAATTTTATGTCTAAATGCATGTGTCTACCCTAAATGTATAGTGATTTTGGTGTATGCACTTAATCTAAATGCATGACGTATGCAAAAATGATTCCATGCAAGATAAATACAACTACATGCATGAATGTGACATGATTTTTCGATCCTCAAAAGGATGCCCCTGACTCCTCAATGGTCTCGTCAGGATCTTGGTTTTTTGTGTGGCGGTGCCCTAATCTCTTCTTGGGTTCGATCATCCATCTGGGTGTATGCCCCAACATTCTGTTCGTTCTTATGCAATCGTCTAAGGATATTCTTGTAGCAAATTTGAAACCTTGGAGCACATTTTGTTTCCCCCTAAATTGGGTTCATAAGTTGGTTCATGGCAGCTCATCATTTTTTTGGATCAGGTGTAGTTTTACAGATTGTGGTCAATGTAGACATTTCAGGGGTGCAAGGGTTTGACTCGGCAATGAAGGTTGGACCCTGGAAAAGAATGCCCCTAGACTGAGGCCTTGTTAGAGGCATAATGTGGGGGTGCTTTTGGACATACCCCAAGACCAATTTTTTGTAAAAGGCTCTGTAAGGTGCTAGATCGACCAACTTTGTTGTATCTAATGGGGTAACCTAGGGACCGACTTTAAAATTTTCAAAATGTATGCATGCAAATGCAAAATGCATGTCTTAGATGTGAAAGTACTAATTCAAAAATGGTTCTCGTGGCACAACTTTCGAACTCACGGGATTCATTTGCAACTTTGAATATTGCCTCGATATCTAGAGTACTAGATTTTCTCCCGATGATAATTTTTTTAAATTGAGAACCAGTCGTGAATCAGCATTTCATGCTGGTAAAATGCAAAAATTAAAGTATTATGATATGCCATGCAAAATTAAAATTGTGATGATGTCGTGTAATGATGCAGATAAAATCAATGCGATGAGAATAAAATGAAACGAGTTAGTACCAAATAAAATTATTAAATAAAACAAATGATAAATATAACAAAAATAGAGTAATAAAAAACTGTATATAAACAAGAAATAAGGCGCCAGAGCCTAAATAGGGTGACCACTAATCGGACAGAGTTTTACATGGCTCTAAAGGGTTGGTTCCTATGGCTCACTATATGCCATTTTGGTGCTAAGAAGTACCTGAATTGTCCTTGTTGTCCTCTACTAAGAGTAGCAAGGCCCCCGGTCATCACCCATTATAGGCTATTTTCAACCGGGTTCAATTCAGGGGGTCCCATTCGCTTTTGCCTGCACAAAGGAACGATATCCTTACGAAAGCATAAGGTACTCGAGCCCCGAAGGTACTTGCTAGGCCTACACGGAGGAACGATATCATCACGAAAGCATTAGCATTTCCCCCCACTTAAAAATGATGAGTTTATATGCCAAGTTTTAAATGCGTTAAAATAAAAGCGCAATTATAACCGAATATTAATTTAATAGTCACTTTAATCCGTAACTTCCGATATTAGTAAAGCGGTAATTATTAAAAAAGCTTGACTCTCATTTTGTTTTTGAAAAAAACAAAAGAATTGTCCCCAGCAGAGTCGTCATCTGTAGCGATGTCCCTCTCGCTAAAAAAATATGTTTTTATTTTGAAAATGATGTCTTCCGTGGAATTTTTGAAAAACCGTATTTTATTTAAAATGGAGTCGCCACCGGCCACTCAAGGTGGACCAGACACCGTAAAAACCAGAGATTTAAAATTGATGGGTTCGGGAGTCGGTTACAGATGAGGAAGGATTAGCACCCCCACACCGCCCAAAATTGGTACTTTAATAAATACCGCTTTATTAATATTAGACTTTCCGGATTAAAGTGAGGATTAAATTAAAATTTGGTTATAAATGCGAATAAATTTTAAAGGCTCCGTTATCCGAGAGTAAACGCCCAACCACCATCACTACGCCTGATACTGGCCCCGTTTACGCTCGAATAAAGAGGCAGCGCATTGACAATTTATATTCCATTATGCAACCTAAAACAGGGCCAACATAAATGAATACAATACGATATAAATAAAAATAAATACTAACATTATAAAATACTAATCTAACAAAAATAAAATACTACTCTAGAACATACACAAGTATTAATTAATATAATATAAGAATACATATGATAATGTGAGAATAATAATACCCGCATAATACTATAATATTTTAAAATAATATCTACTAGTGCGCATAATATAATATAAAGCATACTTTACTTACCAAAAATACATATATAAATAACATGATAAGTACATAATACAACACTATATATACATATATTAAATTACATATACTATAATAAATATTTAATAAAATATAACATTTATATATAATATATAATATAACAAATACATATGTAATATATATATATATATATATATATACATATTTAATACATAGTTAATGATCATAACAAAAGGACTGAAATGAAAAGCTTTAAAAAACAGTGATAAAACGCTAATAAAATAAGTTAGAATATTAAAATTACATAAAACAAAACAGTGACTAAATTGAGTAAAATGTAAAATAACAACGCGGAAGTAAAGTAAAAAAGGGCAAAAACAGATGCGAGAAAGAAGTGCAGGGACCAAAAAGGAAATTATACCCTGTACATGAGTGAAAACGGAATGAAAGAATGAGGACATGTTTGGTGATTTACCCATTACAGCGTGCGCGGATCCTCCTTGGGTTACCGGGTCACCGCGGGTCGGGTTGTGCCAAAACGGTATTGTTTTGTAAAGCCGGTTTAAATCAAAGATGTGAGTGATTTTTTATTTGAAATCAGATAAAAACCCTGAAAAATTTCTAACTTTCTTTCTCTCATCCCTCACGAGCGGCGTTGTTCTTAATTTCACCACCGTTCATTGGCCTCAATGGCCTTACGGCGAAGGTGGTACGACTGTAGCGACGATCTTCCTCCGTATATCGAAGGTAAACTCGATCTACCCTTTTATTTTAAGATTCGATTTCAAAATGAGAAACAAAGTTTTGATTTTAAAAAAAAAATCGGATGGATGTTTGAATCAAGAAAAGTGACAAAAAGGATGGAAACTACCTTTGTTTTTTTTTTTGAACTACCTTACCTTTTTTACAGACTTTTAGAACCAAAAGACTCCCTTTCGATCTCTCCCTAACAGATTTGTCTCTTTTTTTCTCTCCAAAAAAAAAACCTTTTACATTTGCTTCTTTTCGGTTTTTATAACCGATTGGTTACAAATAAAATTTTTCCCTCTTTTGATTGCAGATCTCTGGAGCTGGATTTTAGGGGATATTTGGCAGATTTGAGGGTATGGGTAGTGATGGATTTGATTGGGGTAGGATATGGTGGAGGGTGGTTGATAGGGTTGATAGAGTGTTTAGGTTAGATTTAGGGATTAGGGTTATTTTCGGGATTGGTTTGATTTAATTTAGGTTTAATTTAGTTTAGGGTTATTTAGGATTTTTGGGTTGGTGGCTGGAAATGGTGAACGGCGAGGAATGCGGCGGCTGAGACTAGCAACGGCAGCGGTGGGTTGAGAAGATGGTGGCGGCTGAAGGGTTAAAGGGGATTAAGGTTAGGGTTTTATAGTTCGGGTCGGGTCATGAGTTTGAACCAGGTTTGGTTTGGGTTTGGGTTGATTTGGGTTATTTGTTTGAGTCAGTTTTAGTTTAAGGCCCAAAACAAGTTATGACACCAAGTACCTGAAAAATAAATCTTCAAAGCACACCTGGCTCACGTATATTTCCTCCCATAACCATTCGCAATCTCCTGTGCTAATAAAATATTGTCAACCAAATCTCTACATACCAAAAAAGCACTTTAATTTGGTACAATGATAAAGGACAACTACCACTTCATCCTATTTGCCATAACACTTGGCAATTTTCGTAGCAAATCATCAGGAAGAAAAAACCCTCTATTTCTTCATCCACAAATCCCAGAGAGCCCGAGAAAAAAGTAACCAATTCTTCAGGTATAATTTTAAATTTATCTAGAGACTTTTTCTGTTATTGTTTGCTTTTGTTTTGTTGTTGTTGTTTGATTGTTATTTCTTGTGCTCGTTTGTTCTTCTACATTTTCTACCTTCCGGGATCTATTCTAAGATCTTTTTTCATTTTTTTGTATTATTCTTGTTCGCGATGAAGCTATCATTTTATTTTAAAAAAATAATTGCCGCACACTCAACAAAACAAACAACTAACACAAGAAAAAGAAAGAAAATGCATCATAAAATGAAAAGTGTAGCTTTAAACAAAACTGAAACTTTTACTCAACTTTTAATTTATTTTTATTACGGTCACTGTCGTTACTTTTCGTTAAAAAATGTTAATATGACACGTTATTTTTTTCTCTCTCTTTTCTTCCTCTTTTGTTTTTTTTCTTCTATGACTGGCCAATCCTCATCAAACTCTTTTTTACCTCCTCTTCAAACATCTATCCCCCACACTCTTTGTTTCTCCTCGAAAAATGTCTCTTGGTGTTGAATGACGAGTGCCGATAAAAAATCATTCATGAATTTCTCTCTACAACTCACTTTGAACGATTACTTCAAGATCCACATGCAGATTATGTTGTGCAAAATGCTGTGTGTGTGTCCGAGGTTCGAGAATCAATTACTTTTTCTATTATTTACAAATCCCCCAATCCCTCAATCAACACCCATCTTTGTGTCTGCTCAAAACATGCATGTTTCCTCATAACATGTATATGCATCGGTCTGGGAATCGTTGGTTACAAAAGTTCTGTACTTGTAGTGTGGTAGAGAATACTTGTATATATATTTGACAGCAATGGGGGATAAAAATGATTACCGTGACGGATTTGATCGAAAAGTTATGCTCTTATTCAAAGGCGAATTTAGAACACCTCAATTTCGAATAAAATTGTTTGGCTTGAAACCCTTTTTTATTGCATGTTACTCTAACCCTCCTACTAGTATCAGCAAATGTATCTGATTTCTCATTTCTTCCAAGTATGTTAGGGATCTCTGCAAAACTCTCATGTATTCAAAGAGGATTCTCTCTTAGAAGCTTCTCAGAAAGTGATGTATATCTCCTAAAGAAACTGTCTCCTGTGGCTTTGTGTCTCTGCTACCATAATTTCGATTGTTCATTAAAACTATCATCTCTACACACACCAGAAACCGAGTTCGCGCCTTTAACCCGAGGAAAAATGGAAGTTTAAATTTTGGACATTGAATTATTTATGTTTTCTTGTTGATCTCTATCTATGACATTGGATGTTTATTTTTACAATTTTTTCTCTGTATCTGGTTTTCCCCTCGGAGCAAAGAAACTCGAGTCTGGAAATGAAAATGAAAATGGAGAAGAATAAAGAGGGGATGAAAATTAGAGATTTGAAGAGGAATAAATAAAGAGTTTGATGAGGAATGACCATTCATAGAGGGAAAACAACATGAGAGGAAGAAAAACAGGGAAAAAAAAGAAGATAACATGCCACATCATATTTTTAACGGCAATGACGGTAATGAAAGTGAATTAAAAGTTGAGTGACTGTAATGAAAGTTTTAAAAGTTCGGTGATCATACCTAAAAGTTCAATGACTACCAATGTAGTTTACCATTTTTTTAATAATGAAACTCTAAGAGAATAGGAGAGAACAAAAATAAGCAGCTTGACGAACAGGCCAAATGCGTTTGCTCTAAATTTTTTAAAATCTAAATCTAATGAATAGAGAGATTAATTTATTTATACATAAATTCTCTTTTATAACGTAACTTAAAAAACATGGTTCAATTCTCTTAACTTGATTCTATTATTCGGTCTATTAATTTTTACTCCTATATTAATTATTATGATATTTGTAATTATGAACTGTGCATGTTTTTTCTGTTGTTTGGAATAACAACTTCACATTCATCTAAAAAATGTATATAATTTATTTCTAGATTGTGACTTGGTTTGACGATCTGTTAATAATTGATAACATATTATATTAGTCGACAGTTAATAGCGAATTATACTAATTGATTTAATTAACTGATTACATTAATTAATATGACTAATTTTTTGTTTATTTGAACAAGCAAAATTACATATAAAGATCTGATTATATTTGATATTTGTTTGAATCTATTGGTTATCAATAAACCTGGCTAACTTGATTCGAGACTTGATTTTCGATCCAAACATGATACTTGATCCAAAATCTGAAATAAACAGAATCGAATCGAACCAAATTTTAGACGAATCAATATAGACCTGAATAGATTTTCAATCGAACCAAAGGCAACCCAAACCAATTTCACCATAAACGATGGCAAGAAAACCGAAAGCAACCCGATAAGACTAAACAAATTTTTACTGGTTTGTTGATGTGTGTATATATATATATATAATAGATATGAAATTTGTTAGGATTTCTGTTTTGATATAATATTTGAAAAATAGTTTTGGACCAAAATGAAAAGATTTCAAAAATGATTTTAAGTCCAAATAATTTGAAAATAAGTTTGAGATGTTTTCAAATGGTTTTGGAAGACTTGAAAATATTTTTACGTAGCCAAACTCAAGTTTCCCGCACGCCAATACCGATACGGTTTACCCCGTATCGATACCCATTAGGGTTTCAACTACAACATTTTTCTATAAGCAAAAACCAGAATCGGATGCATACCGATAAAAAGATGGTTGTATCGATACGCATGTACGCGTACCAATCCTTGCTTTCAAAACCCTCAACGACTATTTCCATGTAGGTGTATCGACAAATGTACCGATCTAGCATACCGAAACAGACTGTGGCATACCGATCCACCGTACCGATACGCCCTTAGGCGTATCGATATGTGAAGCCTGGAGCTCGCACAATGGCTATTTCCATAAGTAGCAGCGTACCAATACGCACACCCGCGTATCGATACCAAAGCGCCCAGAAGTGGAAATTAAGCATAGAAATATGTCCCCAACGGTTTTCAATGGCTATGAACACAATTGTGAGCATAAAAGGACCCTTGAAGCACCGGCAACAACTAATGCTTGAATTACCAACATTATTATGATTGAAAAGTGTCTTAGTGCTCAAATTGTATATTTTTGTATAGACAAACACTAGTGATCTTAATTGTTAATATTTGCTCAAGTGTGTTAGGATTTGGGTGAGTGCTTTAGAGTGCAAACAATCTGCCTTAGAGAGGATTTCTTTGTTTGCTTTATTTTCATTGTTTAAAGAGTGTTTTGCTTTATTTTCTTTATATGGAAACTAAGGTTTTCTATTGTTTGAAGCACCGGCAACAACTAATGCTTGAATTACCAACATCATTATGATTGAAAAAGTGTCTTAGTGCTCAAATTGTATATTTTTGTATAGACAAAAACTAGTGATCTTAATTGTTAATATTTGCTCAAGTGTATTAGGATTTGGGTGAGTGCTTTAGAGTGCAAACAATCTGCCTTAGAGAGGATTTCTTTGTTTGCTTTATTTTCTTTGTTTAAAGGGTGTTTTGCTTTATTTTCTTTGTTTGTTTTATTTTCTTTGTTTAGAGAGTGTTTTGCTTTATTTTCTTTATATGGAAACTAAGGATTTGGGTGAGTGCTTTAGAGTGCAAACAATCTGCCTTAGAGAGGGTTTCTTTGTTTGCTTTATTTTCTTTGTTTGCAGTAAAGAGTGTTTTCCTTTTTCTGAATAGAAAAAGGACCCTTGAAGCACCGGCAACAACTAATGCTTGAATTACCAACATCATTATGATTGAAAAAGTGTCTTAGTGCTCAAATTGTATATTTTTGTATAGACAAACACTAGTGATCTTAGTTGTTAATATTTGCTCAAGTGTTAGGATTTGGGTGAGTGCTCAAGAGGCAACCCTTACAAACACTAGACTTATACCTCAAAGTCTAGCAAAACACTCTTTAAACAAAGAAAATAAAACAAACAAAGAAATCCTCTCTAAGGCAGATTGTTTGCACTCTAAAGCACTCACGCAAATCCTAATACACTTGAGTAAATATTAACAATTAAGATCACTAGTTTTTGTCAATACAAAAATATACAATTTGAGCACTAAGACACTTTTGCTCAAGTGTATTAGGATTTGGTGAGTGCTTTAGAGTGCAAACAATCTGCCTTAGAGAGGATTTCTTTGTTTGCTTTATTTTCTTTGTTTAAAGAGTGTTTTGCTTTATTTTCTTTATATGGAAACTAAGGTTTTCTGTTGTTTGAAGCACCGGCAACAACTAATGCTTGAATTACCAACATCATTATGATTGAAAAAGTGTCTTCGTGCTCAAATTGTATATTTTTGTATAGACAAACACTAGTGATCTTAATTGTTAATATTTGCTCAAGTGTATTAGGATTTGGATGAGTGTTTTAGAGTGCAAACAATCTGCCTTAGAGAGGATTTCTTTGTTTGCTTTATTTTCTTTGTTTAAAGAGTGTTTTGCTTTATTTTCTTTATATGGAAACTAAGGTTTTCTGTTGTTTGAAGCACTGGAAACAACTAATGCTTGAATTACCAACATCATTATGATTGAAAAAGTGTCTTAGTGCTCAAATTGTATATTTTTGTATAGACAAACGCTAGTGATCTTAATTGTTAATATTTGCTCAAGTGTATTAGGATTTGGGTAAGTGTTTTAGAGTGCAAACAATCTGCCTTAGAGAGGATTTCTTTGTTTGCTTTATTTTCTTTGTTTGCCTTAAAGAGTGTTTTCCTTTTTCTGAATAGAAAAAGGACCCTTGAAGCACCAGCAACATCTAATGCTTGAATTACCAACATCATTATGATTGAAAAAGTGTCTTAGTGCTCAAATTGTATATTTTTGTATAGACAAACACTAGTGATCTTAATTGTTAATATTTGCTCAAGTGTATTAGGATTTGGGTGAGTGCTTTAGAGTGCAAACAATCTGCCTTAGAGAGGATTTGGGTGAGTGCTTTAGAGTGTTTTGCACTAAGAAAAAGTGTCTTAGTGCTCAAATTGTATATTTTTGTATAGACAAACACTAGTGATCTTAATTGTTAATATTTGCTCAAGTGTATTAGGATTTGGGTGAGTGTTTTAGAGTGCAAACAATCTGCCTTAGAGAGGATTTGGGTGAGTGCTTTAGAGTGTTTTGCACTAAGAAAAAGTGTCTTAGTGATTAAACTATATATTTTTGTATAGACAAACACTAGTGATCTTAATTGTTAATATTTGCTCAAGTGTATTAGGATTTGGGTGAGTGCTTTAGAGTGCAAACAATCTGTCTTAGAGAGGATTTCTTTGTTTGCTTTATTTTCTTTGTTTAAAGAGTGTTTGCTTTATTTTCTTTATATGGAAACTAAGGTTTTCTGTTGTGTGAAGCACTGGCAACAACTAATGCTTGAATTACCAACATCATTATGATTGAAAAAGTGTCTTAGTGCTCAAATTGTATATTTTTGTATAGGCAAACACTAGTGATCTTAATTGTTAATATTTGCCCAAGTGTATTAGGATTTGGGTGAGTGCTTTAGAGTGCAAACAATCTGCCTTAGAGAGGATTTCTTTGTTTGCTTTATTTTCTTTGTTTGCCTTAAAGATTGTTTTCCTTTTTCTGAATAGAAAAAGGACCCTTGAAGCACCGGCAACAACTAATGCTTGAATTACCAACATCATCATGAATGAAAAAGTGTCTTAGTGCTCAAATTGTATATTTTTATATAGATAAACACTAGTGATCTTAATTGTTAATATTTGCTCAAGTGTATTAGGATTTGGGTGAGTGCTTTAGAGTGCAAACAATCTGCCTTAGAGAGGATTTGAGTGAGTGCTTTAGAGTGTTTTGCACTAAGAAAAAGTGTCTTAGTGCTCAAATTGTATATTTTTGTATAGACAAACACTAGTGATCTTAATTGTTAATATTTGCTCAAGTGTATTAGGATTTGGGTGAGTGCTTTAGAGTGCAAACAATCTGCCTTAGAGAGGATTTGAGTGAGTGCTTTAGAGTGTTTTGCACTAAGAAAAAGTGTCTTAGTGCTCAAATTGTATATTTTTTTATAGACAAACACTAGTGATCTTAATTGTTAGTATTTGCTCAAGTGTATTAGGATTTGGGTGAGTGCTTTATTTTCTTTATATGGAAACTAAGGTTTTCTGTAGTTTGAATCACCGGCAACAACTAATGCTTGAATTACCAACATCATTATGATTGAAAAAGTGTCTTAGCGCTCAAATTGTATATTTTTGTATAGACAAACACTAGTGATCTTAATTGTTAATATTTGCTCAAGTGTATTAGGATTTGGGTGAGTGCTTTAGAGTGCAAACAATCTGCCTTAGAGAGGATTTCTTTGTTTGCTTTATTTTCTTTGTTTGCCTTAAAGAGTGTCTTCCTTTTTCTGTATAGAAAAAGGACCCTTGAAGCACCGGCAACAACTAATGCTTGAATTACCAACATCATTATGATTGAAAAAGTGTCTTAGTGCTCAAATTGTATATTTTTGTATAAACAAACACTAGTGATCTTGATTGTTAATATTTGCTCAAGTGTATTAGGATTTGGGTGAGTGCTCGAGAGGCAACCCTTACAAACACTAGACTTATACCCCAAAGTCTAGCAAAACACTCTTTAAACAAAGAAAATAAAGCAAAAATAAAAATCATCTCTAAGGCAGATTGTTTGCACTCTAAAGCACTCACCCAAATCCTAATACACTTGAGCAAATATTAACAATCTGCCTTAGAGAGGATTTGGGTGAGTGCTTTAGAGTGTCTTAGTGCTCAAATTGTATATTTTTTTTATAGACAAACACTAGTGTTCTTAATTGTTAATATTTGCTCAAGTGTATTAGGATTTGGGTGAGTCCTTTAGAGTGCAAACAATTTGCCTTAGAGGGGATTTGGGTTAGTGCTTTAGAGTGTTTTGCACTAAGAAAAAGTGTCTTAGTGCTCAAATTGTATATTTTTGTATAGCCAAACACTAGTGATCTTAATTGTTAATATTTGCTCAAGTGTATTACGATTTGGGTGAGTGCTTTAGAGTGCAAACAATCTGCCTTAGAGAGGATATCTTTGTTTGCTTTATTTTCTTTGTTTAAAGAGTGTTTTGCTTTATTTTCTTATATGGAAACTAAGGTTTTCTGTTGTTTGAAGCACCGGCAACAACTAATGCTTGAATTACCAACATCATTATGATTGAAAAAGTGTCTTAGTGCTCAAATTGTATATTTTTGTATAGACAAACACTAGTGATCTTAATTGTTAATATTTGCTCAAGTGTATTAGGATTTGGGTGAGTGCTTTAGAGTGCAAACAATCTGCCTTAGAGAGGATTTGGGCGAGTGCTTTAGAGTGTTTTGCACTATGAAAAAGTGTCTTAGTGCTCAAATTGTATATTTTTGTATAGACAAACACTAGTGATCTTAATTGTTAATATTTGCTCAAGTGTATTAGGATTTGGGTGAGTGCTTTAGAGTGCAAACAATCTGCCTTAGAGAGGATTTCTTTGTTCGCTTTATTTTCTTTGTTTGCCTTAAAGAGTGTTTTGCTTTATTTTCCTTATATGGAAACTAAGGTTTTCTGTTGTTTGAAGCACCGGCAACAACTAATGCTTGAATTACCAACATCATTATGATTGAAAAAGTGTCTTAGTGCTCAAATTGTATATTTTTGTATAGACAAACACTAGTGATCTTAATTGTTAATATTTGCTCAAGTGTATTAGGATTTGGTCTTGTGCTTTAGAGTGCAAACAATCTGCCTTAGAGAGGATTTCTTCGTTTGCTTTATTTTCTTTGTTTGCCTTAAAGAGTGTTTTCCTTTTTCTAAATAGAAAATGGACCCTTGAAGCACCGACAACAACTAATGCTTGAATTACCTACATCATTATGATTGAAAAAGTGTCTTAGTGCTCAAATTGTATATTTTTGTATAGACAAACACTAGTGATCTTAATTGTTAATATTTGCTCAAGTGTATTAGGATTTGGGTGAGTGCTTTAGAGTGCAAACAATCTGCCTTAAAGAGGATTTGGGTGAGTGCTTTAGTGTGTTTTGCACTAAGAAAAAGTGTCTTAGTGCTCAAATGGTATATTTTTGTATAGACAAACACTAGTGATCTTAATTGTTAATATTTGCTCAAGTGTATTAGGATTTGGGTTAGTGTTTTAGAGTGCAAACAATCTGCCTTAGAGAGGATTTGGGTGAGTGCTTTAGAATGTTTTGCACTAAGAAAAAGTGTCTTAGTGATCAAATTGTATATTTTTGTATAGACAAACACTAGTGATCTTAATTGTTAATATTTGCTCAAGTGTATTAGGATTTGGGTGATGCTTTAGAGTGCAAACAATCTGCCTTAGAGAGGATTTCTTTGTTTGCTTTATTTTCTTTATTTAAAGAGTGTTTTGCTTTATTTTCTTTATATGGAAACTAAGGTTTTCTGTTGTTTGAAGCACTGGAAACAACAAATGCTTGAATTACCAACATCATTATGATTGAAAAAGTGTCTTAATGCTCAAATTGTATATTTTTGTATAGGCAAACACTAGTGATCTTAATTGTTA
This sequence comes from Hibiscus mutabilis, assembly GCA_019671005.1. Taxonomy (NCBI): domain Eukaryota; kingdom Viridiplantae; phylum Streptophyta; class Magnoliopsida; order Malvales; family Malvaceae; genus Hibiscus; species Hibiscus mutabilis. The sequence goes on along the minus strand of CM033713.1, from coordinate 19,857,445 downwards.
ATATTTGCTCAAGTGTATTAGGATTTGGGTGAGTGCTTTAGAGTGCAAACAATCTGCCTTAAAGAGTATTTCTTTGTTTGTTTTATTTTTTTTGTTTGCCTTAAAGAGTGTTTTCCTTTTTCTGAATAGAAAAAGGACCCTTGAAGCACCGACAACAACTAATGCTTGAATTACCAACATCATTATGATTGAAAAAGTGTCTTAGTGCTCAAATTGTATATTTTTGTATAGATAAACACTAGTGATCTTAATTGTTATTATTTTCTCAAGTATATTAGGATTTGTGTGAGTGCTTTAGAGTGCAAACAATCTGCTTTATAGAGGATTTGGGCGAGTGCTTTAGAGTGTTTTGCACTAAGAAAAAGTGTCTTAGTGCTCAAATTGTATATTTTTGTATAGACAAACACTAGTGATCTTAATTGTTAATATTTGCTCAAGTGTATTAGGATTTAGGTGAGTGCTTTAGAGTGCAAACAATCTGCCTTATAGAGGATTTCTTTGTTTGATTTATTTTCTTTGTTTGCCTTAAAGAGTGTTTTGCTTTATTTTCTTTATATGGAAACTAAGGTTTTCTATTGTTTGAAGCATCGGCAACAACTAATGCTTGAATTACCAACATCATTATGATTGAAAAAGTGTCTTAGTGCTCAAATTGTATATTTTTGTATAGACAAACACTAGTGATCTTAGTTGTTAATATTTGCTCAAGTGTATTAGGATTTGGGTGAGTTCTTTAGAGTGCAAACAATCTGCCTTAGAGAGGATTTCTTTGTTTGCTTTATTTTCTTTGTTTGCCTTAAAGAGTGTTTTCCTTTTTCTTTGTTAATATTTTTGTATATTTTTCTTTATATGGAAACTAAGGTTTCCTGTTGTTTGAAGCACCGGCAACAACTAATGCTTGAATTACCAACATCATTATGATTGAAAAAGTGTCTTTGTGCTCAAATTGTATATTTTTGTATAGACAAACACTAGTGATCTTAATTGTTAATATTTGCTCAAGTGTATTAGGATTTGGGTGAGTGCTTTAGAGTGCAAACAATCTGCCTTAGAGAGGATTTCTTTGTTTGCTTTATTTTCTTTGTTTAAAGAGTGTTTTGCTAGACTTTGGGGTATAAGTCTAGTGTTTGTAAGGGTTGCCTCTTAAGCCCAGGAAAAAGGGAAGAAATTCATTTAGTGAATTTGTGAAAATCCTTAATGGGAAAGCTAAGGTAGTGGATGTAAGCTTTGGTTAGAAAGCCGAACCACTTTAAATTCTTGTGTCAAATTTTCTTATCTTTTGCTTCCACCACCAACACCCAATTTGCAAATTCTCCACCACTTGGCAACACATTTCGGTTGAAGATATGAAGCTCAACAATTGGTATCAGAGTGAGGCTCAATCGTGAAGGATTAACATCCTATTGAGGTGATCCCGGCAAGCTCGATCAACATTCTATCAACCGATTTCCATGACACAATCCATTGACAAGTCATCATTCTTCAATGGTGAATATTATGCCTATTGGAAGAATAGGATGATGTTTTTCATGAGAGCCAAAGACTACCATCTTTGGGATATCGTTCTCGATGGACCGTTCGTACCACAACGAACTAAGGCGGAATGGAGTACGGATGATCGCAAGAAGATGGAGCTTAATTGTAAAGTTTTACACATTTTATTTTGTTTATTGGCCCCGAATGAGTATGCAAAGGTTTTTTCTTGTGAGAGTGTCAAGAAGGTTTGGGATAAGCTTGAAGTGATCTATGAAGGTATAAATGAGGTAAAGGAGACAAAGATTGGTCTACTCAACCTCAACTAAGAAAACTTTAAGATGATCCCGGATGATGACATCAAGAGTATGTTCGACCATTTCTCTGTTATCGTCAAAGAGCAAAGAATTGATGTAAACATCATTGCTCATCAATCCTCCACTAGTCATCAAGAAGATTCAAGTGAGGAGAAAACTGAGAATGAAGAGATAGCACATCTCTTCAAGGAGTTCACTCGATTCATGAAGAACGATATGAAAGAATCCAATCATGAATCGAAAAAGAAGATGAAGGATCCCTCAAGTGCTCCGAATGCAAGAAGACGAGGCACACCAAATACGATTGCCCTCGCTTCAACAAAAAGGGATCATCTTCAAAGAAATCATATGTGGCAACATGGAGTGATGAAGGCTCCACCAATGAAGATGAGGTAGCCCACCTATGCTTTATGGCCCTCCAAGAGGGGGAGGTAACTTCTAACCCATCTAATTCTAATTCATATACTTTTGATGAGTTACAAGAAGCTTATGACAAATTGATGTTTGAATTTAAGACTTCGTTTTCTAAAAACAAGAAATTGATTTCAAAATTAAAAATAGAAAACGAAATACTTTCGAAAACTAATTTGGAATTTGAAGCAAAAATCGAAGATTTTGAGCTTAAAGTTTTAAACTTACTAAATTTGCTTCAAAATTTAGAAAAAGATCATCAAAAGAGAGTGGATGATCTTAGGAAAGAAAAAGTGTTGATTTACAAGGAATTAGAAAAGAAAAATAATTTTGGAAAATCAAACTTTTATCAGAGACAATCTGGTGTCCCTAAATTTTCGAACGGTAAATGTTTTAGAAGTATTTGGGTCCCAAAAGGACTAATTACTTCAAATAAAAAGGATGAAATTGAAAAATGGATTTCTAAGGGGACTAAAGTTTGTACTACTAATGCCTATGGATCCAAAGCAATTTGGATACCAAAATATTTGTGGTTGCCTTTTTTATAGGTGTAATGGAGCATTGATCAACAAGTTGAAAATCCAATAAAGCTCTATGCACACAAGGAATATCATTTGAAGAAGGAAGGCTTAACATCCCACCTTTGGTTCATGTGGTAAAATTAGTTAAATTTATTTGCTTTTAATTTGATTTATTTATTTTAATTCAACTAGTTAATCATATATGTTGGACTAACAAATTCTTTGATGCTTTAAGTAAGGGGAGCCTATTTTTAAACAATACTTTTTGTATAATTTTTTTAAAAAGCTCTCCATTGTTTGAATCATTTTTGATATAACAAAAAAGAGGAGAATATTTTGAAATTTTGAATTTTTCAAATGAATAAGGGGAGCTTTAATTATTTTCGAATTTTATTCTCTTATTCAAAATTTATTTTACTAAGGGGGAGAATCCCAAATACAATTTTTCAAGTTGGTTTTATTATATCAAAAAGGGGGAGATTGTTAGGATTTTTGTTTTGATATAATAATTGAAAAATAGTTTTAGACCAAATTGAAAAGATTTCAAAAATGATTTTAAGTCCAAACAACTTGAAAATAAGTTTGAGATGTTTTCAAATGGTTTTGGAAGGCTTGAAAACATTTTTACGTAGCCAAACTCAAGTTTTCTGCACGCCAGTACCGGTACGGTTTACCCCGTATCGATACCCATTAGGGTTTCAGCTACAGCATTTTTCTAGAACCAAAAACCCATATCGGTACAGGCTTATGCGTACTGATACGGAGAGGGTTGTACCGATACGCATGTACGCATATCGATCTCTGCTTTCAAAACCCCCAATGGCTATTTCCATGTAGGTGTATCGAGACAGCGTACCAAAACGGATTGTGGCGTACCGATCCACCATACCGATACGCCCTTAGGCGTATCGATAAGCGAAGCTTGAAGTGCGCACAACGGCTATTTCCATAAGTAACAACATACTGATATGCACACCCCTGTACCGATACTGAAGCGCCTAGAAGTGGAAATTAAGCATAGAAATGTGTCCCCAACGGCTCCAATCCAATTCCAACGGTCTTCAACGGCTATGAACTCAATTGTGAGCATAAAAGGACCCTTGAAGCACCAGCAACAACTAATGCTTGAATTGCCAACATCATGCTGATTGAAAAAGTGTCTTAGTGCTCAAATTGTATATTTTTTATAGACAAACACTTGTGAGCTTAATTGTTAATATTTGCTCAAGTGTATTAGGATTTGGGTGAGTGCTTTAGAGTGCAAACAATCTGCCTTAGAGAGGATTTCTTTGTTTGCTTTCTTTTCTTTGTTTAAAGAGTGTTTTGCTAGACTTTGTGGTATAAGTCTAGTGTTTGTAAGGGTTGCCTCTTGAGCCCGGGAAAAGGGAAGAAATTCATTTAGTGAATTTGTGAAAATCCTTAGTGGGGAAGCTAAGGTAGTGGATGTAAGCTTCAGTTAGAAAGCTGAACCACTCTAAATTATTGTGTTAATTTTTCTTATCTTTTGCTTCCACCATCAACACCCAATTTGCAACTTCTCCACCACTTGACAACACGTTTCGGTTGAAGATATCGAGCTCAACAAAATTGTTGCATGGTTAATTTATAATAATATATATGAAATCGACCAAAGATCCAAAGATTGACCTGAATAAAAAAATCGATCTATCTAGTATTGACCTGAAAATATATGACCTGATATTGACTCGGCTCAAATTACCATAGACTCGAACTAAAACCGACTCAGACTCGATTCGACCTGATCTAGGGGTGTTCAAACTTCGGTTAAAACCGAATTAACTGACCAAACCGAATTTTTTCTGTTAACTGGTCGCTTAATTTTAGGTTCGGCCGGTTAACGATTAATGTTTTTTTTCAAACTTCAGTTATTGGTTAATTAGGTTCAAAATTGGTTAATTAACCGAATTTTTATATATTATATATTTTATATATTACATATATATTTATTTTTGGTCACTGAAATTTTAAAAATTATAAAATGATCATTAAATTTTTTGATATATTATAAAATGGTCATTAAACTTTATCAAATTAGAACAAAATAATTTATCAATAATTTATAACGTGCAAGTTAATGACCATTTTGTAATAGTTTGGTAAGTTTAATGGTTGTTTTATAACTTTTGAAAGTGTAATGACCAAAAAGATCATTTTAAAATAGTTTAGTGACCATTTGTGTAATTTACCCAAAATTTTATAACAAATTTCGGTTAATTCAAAAACCGACCGAATTAACCAAACTTTTTTTTAGTTCGGTTAAAAATTTTCAAAAAATTTTGGTTCGGTTAACCATTAATAGGAAAATTTTTCGGTTAATGAAATTTTGGTAGTTCGGTTCGGTCGGTTAACCGAACCGACCGATTGAACACCCTTAACATGATCTGAATATAAACCGAATATAGTCAGACCCGAAATTAATCGAACCCAACCCGAACGACCCATTTGCTACCTCTAGTTATCAATATTTGATAATATGTATTATATTATAAAATTTATTTTTTAATATAATATTACTAAGTATATTTGAAGTATGTATATATTAATTTCCTATTATAGAATTATCTCTTTAATACAATTATATTAATTATTAAATTTAAATGGTTTTTAAAGCATACGTATCGATCTCATCTATTTGAAGAGGGAAAATAATTACTCCTTAAATTATATATAAGAATATGTTTTACTTCACAAGCATACGTGAGTTATTCAAATTTAATTTAATTGGAGAACCATCCTTATAATTATCAATGGCAAAATAATCTTTAGAACTATTATATCATATTCTGTAACCCAAAAACTTCTCTTAATAGTTTTTTAAAATTTTAGAGGACATGCTTATTAAACAATTAAATTAGCAGATTTGACTATTTAATTCTCTAATTTTGACTCAAAACTCTGTGCACCAATCATGACCATGACATATGTAAATCCTATTCATAAATAATAAATAATAATAATAATAACGATTAAATTTGTATTGAACAATGGTAGATAAAAGAATAATAGACAAAAACTTGACTCGAACAAAAATCCTTTACTCCTTTCCAGTGCCATTTTCTATGCTTCAGCACTAAAAAAATTAAATTCTAAGCTCTAACCCTAAATTCTAAATCCTAAACCTTAAGCTCTAAATCCTAAAAAATACACTCTGCTCTAAATCCCCTAAACTCCAATCTTAAACCCTGACCATAAACCTTAATATTAAACCCTAATTTTTAGTGTGAGGACATAAATAAAAACACAAAAAAGGGAAAGAAGATTTTTATTAAAAAAAACATATACGAATATTTGATTTCCGTAACTGTTATTGTTACCTATAGTATCTTCAACGTTTTCCATAAGTTTGAAAAGAATAATAGACAAAAACTTGACCCAGAAACACATGGATATTTAATTTCTATAACTGTTTTTGTTGGTTATGGTATCTTCAACGTTTTCCATAACTTTGAGAAAATGGGGGAAATCACATGGTATGACAAAGATTATATAGAATCATGTGATATATGGTTGGTACATTTAGAGTCAAAGGAACATTAGTTATATTATTTTTTTAATAATTTTTATTTAGGGATGAAAAATTTGTTTCTAATGAGTTTTGAACCTACAATTTAAAAAAGAGGGAGGGTATCAACTGAGAATTTTAACCACTTACTATCGTCGACAGTTATATGATTATATATATTAGATGGAACCGTGTTAGCTAGAGTTTTATATAGCTAATACATCTCGTTTGTTTCCTAATTTTCTTAGGACAAAAACATTAAAGGATTTTTTATATAATTTTGATTAAGATATTGCCAATTTTTTTATATAAGAAAAAAAAAACTACAATCACATGTCTCGTTAAAAACCTCTCTAATCCTAAAGATATTGCCTATTTTAATTAGCGTAGATATCGATAATTTACATTAGCATTCGTGATTCCTTATAAATAGATTATACATTTGAACAATGACCTAAGTTGTATTATGTAAATCATTTTAGTTTTCTTTTGATTTGGCTAGTTCTAATTTATAGCTTAAGTACATTTTCTTCGCTATTAATGCTTTAGAATTAAATTAAACAGCTAGGACGTAGCCAAAACAAAATTTCCAGATGCAAGGAAAACAACTTAGAAATATTAAATATATATCGTGCGGTCCATTATGACATTTTTTATATATTTATGAACAATGATTTTTTTATTATTAAACAATGACCTAAAGGATATGCAAATGGACTTTGATCCTATAAATGGTACATGTAACAACAGGCGATAAAGCATAATACAGATAGAAGTGTTGCTAGGCATTGTTTTGAATCAATACAGGAAATGGAGAAGAAGGTATCAGCAAGAAGATTTGAAGGGAAAGTTGCAATCGTGACGGCTTCGACTCAAGGCATCGGTTTCGCCATCGTCGAACGCCTTGCCTCGGAAGGTGCTTCGGTCGTCGTCTCTTCTCGCAAGCAGGTCTACAACGATCAGAATCCATTACGTATCAATTCATTAAATAGTTGATGGAACTTATCATGTTTGGAACTGTATTTGCAGGAAAACGTGGATGAGGCAGTTGAGAAACTTAAAGCTCAAGGAATACAAGCCCTGGGGGTCGTTTGCCATGTATCCAATGCGCAGCAAAGGAAGAATCTAATAAACAAGACCATTGAGGTTAATTAGCCCACGGAAAATCTTCAATTCTAATACCAAAAGTTGAAGACTAAACGAAGCTAAACAATATTTGTTTATGTTTTGGTTTCAGCAATATGGAAAAATCGATGTGTTCGTATCGAATGCTGCTGTAAATCCGTTCAAAATACCCTTGTTACAAACAGAAGAATCTGTCCTCGACAAGATATGGGAAACAAACGTGAAAGCATCAGTACTTCTTATGCAGGTAATCAAGTGCTTACAAAGAAGATTACATATTTGGAATAGTTTCATGTAATTGCAAATCTGTTTCTTTGTGTAATGCAGGATGCAGCTCCGTATTTGCGGAAAGGTTCATCGGTCATTTTCATTTCGTCGCTCGCCGGTTTTCAACCTCTGCCTACTATGGCTATGTACGGGGTTACTAAGACAGCCCTTCTTGGGCTCACCAAGGTTGCCTTGTGTTCGAGTTACTTATGTTCTTATACATGTATGTAAGTTCACGACTGGCCACGTAATTCGTTCGTGTTGGTTGATTGTTTGGTTAGGCTCTAGCGGCGGAGATGGCTCCGAATGTTCGAGTGAATTGTGTGGCGCCTAGTTTCATACCGACCCGTTTCGCTTCACACGTAACAGCAAATGAAGCTGCAGTAAGTAGATGCAGTGCTGGTAGTAATAATATCTGGTGAATTGAATTAGTAATTTGTATGTTACTGACTACGAATTGCAGAAGAAGACGTACGAGGAATTGACATTGCTGAAAAGGCTCGGCACGGTCGATGAAATAGCGGCTGCAACCGCATTCCTGGCGTCGGATGATGCTTCTTACATCACAGGAGAAACCTTAATTGTTGCTGGAGGAACCTCCTCTAGGCTCTAGCTTCTGTTCCTTGTTCCCACACACAAATATGAAATATTTACTTGCTTTAAAGTAAAAGAATAAATGCCGTGGACAAATCATTTGTTTGTATTTTCGTTTGCAAATAAATTCTCCCTTTTCATGCTCTTTTCTGTGTACAATTCTAAAAATTAAATTTTAAAATTAATTCGATTTCTAGTGCATCTGGATTACTTCGACATGTTCCTTTGTTTTCAGTTTCCAAATTTTAAGATTAATTGTATAAATTTCTAGTGCATCTGGATCCACCAAATTAACAAGTAATCTATACATTATCAATAAGTTAAATGATAACTCGTCGTCTAAAATGAAGATAAATACATTTATTTGAAAAAAATTAATATAAAAATAAGTGTACAAATTATATATCTTTTTTTTTTATTTTAGATACTTGAAGTTGTTTTTTGTCAAAATAAGTGCTTAACGTTTTATTTCGTTAATATTTTAAGGTTGACCTGCTAAAAAAAGTCATAAACTATTTGGTCTACTGGATGAGACACTAGATCCTTTAAGCAATGTCAGGGGTTTGAGTTATTGCGTTGTGAATAGAGAAAATTAGGTTGGGAGGGTAGTCTTTATGATGGACCTCTGTAATATTCAATCCGAATTAGCCAGTCAACAAGTTAAATACCGATGGTTAAACCCAAAAAATGGCATCAACCATTCATTACTTGGCATGTGGGTAAGTTTTTAATTTCTTTTTTATTTTTTAAAAAATTGAAAATCTAAATTTTAGAAAAAAAAACCCTAAACTCTCATTTTTATCAAAGATAAAAATGAGCCCAAATTCTCATATCTTTTACTACAGTGAATATGTTGTCTTCGTTATCGCTGTAACAATAGAATCTCTTCCTCTCGTTGGAAGAGTTGTAAAGTCTAGTCGTTGTTCTCTCGTTCGGCATTTGTGAAACTCATTTTGCGTTCGTTGTTTGACGTTCAATTGACACATTAATTATTATTGCGGTGACAAAAAAATAAGTTATTGATAGTGGGGTCCGACGTCGAAAAGGGTGGGTGGGGTGGTTGATTTGGCGCAGTAGAGGATGAATTTAAATATTTGAGATTGGGATTTGGGGTCTTTAGGAAAAAATTGAAAATTTCGAGTAATTTTGGAGAAAATAAAGGTTTTTATGACTTTAAATTTAAATGAAATTAAAAAAGGCCACGTGCGATGCATTCATTGGATAGCAAAATTTTTAACGATTTTTGTTTTAAAAAATATAACGAAACAAAACATTAAACACCTATTTTAACCCAAAAAAATACGCACTTAAACTAAAAATAAAGTATAATTTAAATATTTATTTTTATATTAAACCTTAAAAATATTATATATCATACCATTATTTGATTTATTGATAATGTATTATGTATATATATTAACATTATAAATAGGTCAAATATAAAGTTTTAAATACTTACCTTGTATGAGAAAAGATGAATGTCTCAACTAAGAAAAAAAATAAAATTTTGAAGCCTTGATTAAAATTTCACTGCACATAAATTAATTTATAACAGCATAGTTTTTTGTTACATTATAAATTGGATTAGTATGCACTTCTTCAATGTTGGATGCCGAATTCCGATGTCAATCCAACAGCAACGGGACAGTAAAAACATTAAAATAATTTGATCAGGGACGGAATAAAGAAATGAGATGTAGGGTTATGGCCTTTAAAAATTTTAAAATTTTAATTTGATAATTCACAAATTTTTTAAAATTTTATATTATATTTTAAAAATAATTAAATATTTTTAATTAAATATCTCTCATAATTTTTAAAAATCCCTCACTAAGGCTTTTAAAATTTTTAAAAATTTTAGTTAGACCCTTCAAATTTCAAAAAATGTAAATTAAACCCTTCAAAAAATTTAGTTTAAACTTTCTTTTTTAAAAGTTTTAAGTTGATCTTCAAACTCTATTACAAAGTTTTAAAAAATATTTTTATATATTTAAGTATTTTTTTAAAATATCTTCTCATCTTCTAATAGAAATAGTAGATGTTTTTCTATTCTTGTAACATGTTTTCTATGTTTTTGTACCCAATAATAGATAGAGGATTTTAGGTCATTGTGTGTTAATTTTAAGAAGTTATATTAAAAATTTAGATGATATAAAATTAAAATTTTTTAAAGGTATGATATTATATCATTAATAAAAAATATAAAAAAATTTAACTAAATTATATGATGATTTGAATGAGTGCAATCATCTTCCAGTCCATCCCTTTTGGCATTTTTTCTTTATTTTTATTACAGTTGAGTTTGAGCCTTGAAGTCTCTTCACCAGTTGATTTTTATTTGATTATTTTATTAATTTATCTTATTTAAATCTTTTATTTGGTCATATTAATAGATACTTACAATTACTCTAAAAAAATATTTCTTGAGTTATAATAAAGTTAAATGTTAACTTGTTATCATCATTATATATATTTATATGTTAGTGTTAATGATATTTATCCTTCACCACCCACAATAATCATGTTCGTTTATAAGATTTTAGTGACCTATGTCGAACAAAAAAGTTAGGCCCCTAATTAGAATTTAAATTATGAGAGGTCGTATTTTTTGTCACGTTATGTTTATTGCAATTACGGACATAACAGTTGGTATCACAGTCACTGCGAGTATTGTGGTTGTGAATTTTTTAATAATATATATTATTTGTGGGCTATAACAGTTACAGATAACGCAGTTTTAGACGATGTCGCTACTATTATATAACGGTCGTTGTTGCGGTTGCGGACCGTTATTTAAATCTATGTTCCTAATAACAAGTATTGAAAAAATTTAAATTTTAAGAGTATGTCCATAGTAACAAAAATTGAAAAAAAAATTAAGGCTTTAATAATAAATATTAAAAAAAACAAATTTTCAGAGTATGCTCATAATAACAAATATTAAAAATAAAATAGAATTTTAATAATAAGTACTGAAAAATTGCACCCTTAATAACAAGCATTAAAAAAGAAAATTAAATTTTAACTGTAGACCCGTAATAACAAATATTAAAAAAATAAACTGGACATCTAATAACAAGTATTGAAAAAATTAAGCTTAAAAAGCATTAAAAAAATAAATTTAAAAATATACCCATAATAACAAATATATAGAAAAAAATTAGACCATTAATAACAAATAGTAGAAGAAAAAATTAAATTTTAAGAGTATTAAAAAAATTGGGCCTTATAATTGATATAAAAATATTTTATATATATAATTGACAATAAAATTCTAGGCATTGCGCGTTTGCCCCTCCTGCCCAAGCGGCAGATAAAGAACTGACGATAATTTTTGTTCCTATCTTTTATTTTTTAAATTATTTGGTTGGATTTTCTTAACATATTTTTTTATCGTTCTATTTTCATTATTTAGTACTTTTTGTACTATAAAATTTGTCCCTTTTATATTTTTAAATTATTCTACTTAAATTATTTTTTTTAAATTCAACAACTTTACTAAACATGTTTCATTTTCTATCATCTTTTTAGTTTTTCGATAAAACAAATTTTAACTTTTTAAAAATAAAATTGTCACTTTAATAACCTTAGAACACATCTTTTACACAGGCATTTTTTTTTAAAACTACATAAAAAGTCAACAAGGGACAAGATTTTAGAGACGGAGGGAGTCCTAGTTAGTTTAGGTCAACATGGGACTAAAAACACAAAGATTACGAACAAAGAGAGCAATTAGCATAAATCCACAGCTCATGTTAACCCCAAAACCCACAATGGAAAGGTCATATAATATAATCACACACCCACTAAAGATAAAACACCAGGCACAGCAGAAGCAATACGACAGAGTTAGGGAGCTAAGAAGTTAAACCAGGGCAATGCTGCTTTCACCACCGGGGGGTTTGCGTACACCGCCATAGTAGTCTCGAGACTCCACCTTCCCATCAGCAAAGATGTTACTGCCACTCATCTCCCGTAGTTTTGCGGCACTGAGCTGTTTCTCGGCAGAACCCGGAGGAACATCGCCCTTAAATATGTCATTGCCTGAAAGTTCAGCAAATTTCTGATTATGAATTTTCTTTGCTGCCTTAACCGCAGCCTCCTCACTTGACATGCTACTACTTCCAACAGGCTACAAAATAACACCCAAATTAAACCAGTTAGGTATTCGAATTTAATTACTGATGCAAAAGGCAATTATTTAATCACAAACTTGAGTGTTTAATGACTTCAAAAAGGAAACCTTGAATAGGAACTTTAAGCTATGCTTAATAGTCTCTGTGCAGTACAGAAAGTCATAAATGTAAATCTGCTACTTATTCCAAGCCTAATTATATCAACCCCTAACGATCTTAACAGCAATTCGTTACCCGAGTAATCCACAAAAATAATGGCACACCATAGTACATAACCAACAACCTATTGGTGCACTGAGAAAATTCACCAAGTTTAGGACTTAAGAGTTTTTACATGTACTTACATTACATGTATCGGGTTCTCCCATGTCAAAATTGTCCTTCAATGCTAATCCACGTACCGTCGTTGGCCTCGGTAAAATTTCAGGTGGAGATGCAAAGATGTCATGTCCACTGAGGTCCTTGCACTTTGCATCACAGAGTTGCTTCTTCAAGTTTCCATCCTCACTTTCTAGGGTTCCACTTAGCTCACGCTGCTTCGCCATCTCGGGGAGAGTAGTCGGCTTTTTGGGGGAAATAATCTCTTCCTCGGCAAACGAGATGTGACTAATTCCAGCCAGTGCTTGCTGACAGTGCCAAACATCAAAATCATTTAAGGAAACATTACTTGATACAAATGTATTATGATCAAAAGTCTAAACGTTGGTATGAATTACAATATATATTATAACAGAATTGGAAACGGAAGAATCGAATGCATACCTGATACATTCGTAGTCCAGTTTTGCTGTTTGAAGCAGGATTAGCACTGCCTTGTTCTGATTCATCATTTTCTCCACTGGCTGCAAAAATCCCGCTGCCAGTCATCTCCTTCATTTTATATCCAGAACAAGGTTTCCTGGAAATGACAACAGATGAATAACAGCATAAAACCAAATGAATATGAATGAAGAAGATGCAAAACCGATCAAGGCACAGATTCCGTTTTTCATTACACTACAAGCTTAAGGATTCACTGACTAGTCCTAACAGATCGTCAAATCCCCTTAAGGCTTAAACACTAGAGACTAGAGACAGACGAAGAAAATAATAATATAACAAATTTCGAACAGCATTACCGAGTTTTGCTTAAGAATGCCAACAAACAAGCAAATCTTGGTAAAAAGATATGATATGAATGTGCATGTTAAAAGCATTGAGCAAATTATTTCGGAAGCAGTGAGAACTTTGTATCAGATTCACGGAAACATTATTGGTTAGGTACATTAGAAATAGTTACAGTTGTTATAGTTAGATCTCCTTCAACGGTCAGTGTAGTTAGATCAGAACGGAGATCCGATAGATCTCACCGTTTGTTTAAGCTTTCAACTTCTTCATCGGTCACTTGACCTCCAAACACCACTTTTCTAATCCCATCCGACGGCTGCCAGTAAGTGAAAAATGAATAAATCAAAAACATTAATAACATGGCAGAAAATAATTTTTTTCATATAAAAGAAAAAAAAAGAACCTGGTGAGGGCGGGTGGAGCGAGGGGCGGAGGAATCGGGCTGAGGAGTTTCGGACCAAGTGAGAAGATCGGCGGTGGAAGTGTGTGGTTTCCTCACCGGAGTGCTTCTCTCCATTTCCGTTTGTGTTTTTTCCCCTCTAATTCCACTCTCAAAACTACCAAAAAGAAATGTTTCTAATTAAATGGAAAATGAGGCTTCGATTCGATTCCTCTGCAAAAACAACAACAGCAAAAAGGAGATTTTACGAGCTTTGAGAGATTGGAAGTGGAAGGACAGCTGGATCTGAGAGAAAGAACGAAGAAACGCGCGCGCGTGTGGGTGTTGTACTTTGTATCTCCTCTCCCACTGGTTTTTGAATATGTTGTACCGCCCCCTTCGTACTGTGGATTTATTCTCTTTTCTAAATGCCCACCACACCATGTGATCTGACTCCTTCCCACCTCCATTTGTCTGTAAATCTATTCATCATGCCTAAGATGTTATTTTGGCCCTCCACGTTATATCTACTGTAACTCTCATTTTTAAAGATTATTTATCGCTTTAATTCATCCCAAAATTCTGATATAAGAAAGCGATATGGTATTTTTTTCCTCACTATTTTTACAATTTTATCTTGACTAATTTTAATTGATCCACGTTGATTCTAATGAGTAAATCTTACAATAGAAATTTTTTGCATAAACAAAACCTCAAACTCAAAATTTACTTAAAATATACTAAACTATTTATCACTTGGATCAACCCTGTTAGTAAAACGATACAGTACTTTAAGAACATGTAATATGACACAAATATATATTAATTTTAAAAATAAAAATTCAATAAAAAGTTAACAGTGAATAATTTTTAGAATAAATTGTGAGTTTTAAATTCAGAAAGAGTAATTTTTTCTTCACCCACCCTCTAGTAAGAATTGTTTAAAAAAACAGAAAATTAACGATAAAAAACATGTTTAAAAAATTGGAATCTTTACATTTTTCAATTTTCACGTGTTTCTAAAATTAAAATATTATAGTTTATAGAAAAATTCAATTTTTTGAAAAGAAAAACTGATTTCAAAGATTTTGGTATTCTTCTAATATTTTCAGATTTTTTTTGACTTTTTATTTTTTTGGGAAAACTACAACAGAGGTCACTCAATTATAGGTAAGATTATATTTAAGTCGGCTAATTATTAAAAGTTATATTTGAGTCATTCAATTATGGGTAATGTTACATTTGAATCATCAAATTATTAAATGTTATATTTGGATCACTCAGTTATGGATAAAGTTACATTTAGGTCACCATTCATATTTAAAAAAAAATTATGGATCACGCCACGTGTTTCCAAAAGATTTTATGATACCAAGATTGCAGTATTACTTCGGGACCAAAATAAATTTAAGGGTAAATCATCTAGGTGACCACCCAACTATTGGGTCTGACCTATTTTGACCATCGAACTACAAAAACGCAAAATTTGACCACCCAACTATCTGATTGGTCCTATTTTGACCATCAACCGTTAAAATCTAACGGGGTGACGTGGTTGTTAATAGAAATTTGTATAACTACACATTTGGTCCATGTTAGTTACCTATTCCATCAATTTGATCTTAATTTTAATTTAATTAAATAAATTAATCAATTTAGAAACTTAGGATTCAGTAAGCCATGAACCAAAGTGTTTACCTTTACAGTTCAATACAAAGCTAGATATTGGATACTTCTTCTCCCCTCCACCATTTGAAACCCTAAAATAAATAAAAAATTTGCTTAAAAAATATATACAGATCTACAAAACCATGAATTATTGTAGAAAATGGAGATTACTCTAAATGTTCCTTTATGCGTTGAATAAGAACATCCTTTTTTCACTCAATCTAAATCCATTTTTCCTCAGATAAACCTTACACTCATCTACTTTAAGTTTTTCTAGCCTCCCATCTGACAAGAAATGTAACAAGGAACTTAGATTTTCAAAATAAAACAACCCAAAATCTATATAATTTCAGTGAAAAATGATCACAAGTACTAACCTTTTATAAAATTTTGAACATTCTCGTAACATGTGAAAAACCAATCCTCAAATATGGGTCTTTCTCATTACCCAAATCAGAATCCTTAGTACAACGGCAAATGTAAACAAAAATAAAATTTTAAAAAAAAATTAGCAGTACCCAACATATTTAAACTAATACAAATAAGGATATTGTAATCTTTGGTTTCTTGTTTCAATTGCAAGGTACGAAGGTTTTATATGGAGAGAATTTGAAATTCAAAGGTTACTTTATCGTTGGGTGTTTAATGGAGATTTTAATTTATGATCAAATTAATAGAATATGTAACTAACAGTGACCAAATGTGTAGTTATACAAATTTTCATTAACAGTCAAGTTATCTTTCCGTTAGATTTTAACGGCTACTGGTCAAAATAGGACCAATTAATAGTTGGATGGTCGAATCTTGTGTTTTTACAGTTCGGTGGTCAAAATAGGTCATACCCAATTGTTAAGTGGTCACCTAAATAATTTACCCCAAATCATATTATATATATATAAGTATGTTCAATCCACATCCTTCTATACATTATATCGATAATAATATTAATTAAAATAGATTAAACTTAATCTACCTTAATAATAAAATATATATGGAAAAATTATCATGAATCTGGTTTGATAAAAACTTCAGTCGCCCATAGTCTGAACAATACTTTATTTCTCCGTGACAAGATAAGCACCCCGGGTTTTTACATATGTTCGGTCTGTTTTTCTAAGGTTTCATTTGACGTGAATTTTTAATGCCGGTTTAAATGAGAACGTTCGCTTGAAACAAAATAAAAAATTTAATTTTTTTAAAATACTTGTTTAAGATCAAATCAGACGAAAAACGTTTATTTAAAAAGTTTTTATGAACGTTCGGTATTGTTTTTTCATTCGATAGTCAAACACTACCGAACGGCCCTGGCTCAACTTAACCTGATAACCTCTAACATTAATTGAACAAAGTAACCAATTTAAACAAAATTGATTTAACCAAATCAATCTAACATAGGTCGGTTAAGTTAGTTAATCAACTTATATATTTTTTGGTTTAACCACTAATATCCAACCCATTAAAGGATTAGTTCGGATCGAATACTACAGAGGCATGTTATAAGAGTAATTCTCTCAACTCAATTTGCTTTATTCACAATGTTAAGATTCAAACTTCTGACCTTGCTTAAAAAATTTAATGCCTCACCTCGCCTGCTAGACTCACTGGTTGATGATAATCGACTTATATATTTTAATTATACATTATATATCTGTTTATATTATAAATATTTAAATTAAAAATATATTAAATCGATTGATTCGGCATATTTGATTATAAATTTTAATTGTCGTAATCAACAGATTTTTTTGAATAGTCTAAATGTGATTACAAGATAATATATGTTCATACATATTTATAACTTTTTGACAATACACATACACCTTGTAGACAAAGCGATCTCAACCCGTGTCTTTTAAGATGAACATCATTCGCTTTTCTATTGCTACACTTGTTTAGGGATGGCAACCGGGCGGGTCAAATTTTTGGCTGTTCGACCCCGACCTGATATATTGCCTATACAATCAAACCCCAAGCTGACTCCGAATAAAATATTACTCAACCCGTCCTGACCTCGAACCCCAAAATCCTTTATAAATCCGACTTCGCCCAGACCCCAACCCGACTATTTTAGATATCATTTTTTTCTCACGGAAGAAAAATATTATAGGTAAGAAAATACAGAAGAAATTTGAGAAGAATATCAGAAAATCAAAATAAAAATAAAAAAAAGGCTGAGTAGAGGTTTAAAAAACCCAGATTATATGTTAAATTTTTTTAATAAATCAACAAATTTTGAAGGGATATTCATAGAAACTATAAAGAGAAAAGAAAATTTCTGAAATTTCCAAAATCTAAAATGTTCTTATTGTTTGAAAGAAATCACTACAAGAAAACAAAAAGCAAACAAACATATATAAACAAGGTTGCAAAAGTCAAAGCCGAAACAAGAAGTAACTAAAAGATTAAAAAAAATCTCAAAAAAATTGATTTTTTGTTTTTGTTTGCATGCATGAAATTTTAAGATCAAAGACATGATTTTTGAAAATAAACTTATACTCTTCTTGAAAACAAAATAAAAAAAGTTTGTGTTAAAAAATCAGAGAAAAAAATCATACGATAATGAGAAACAAGTATGAAAATTTTAACCTTAACAAAAATATAAACTAAAATGAAATGAAATATAAATTAAAATTAAAAAAAAAAACAAAAGAATAAAAGAAAAGGGATAGGCGAGAGAACTAAGAATGTGAGGAGGAGGAGGAGGAGGCAACACTAGCGAAAGAATGAAATAGAAATAGAAATAGAAAGATCCCTAAAAGTTACATACAAATGGTGACAGTTTTGTAAATATCTTAAAATTATATATATATATATATATATAGTCTAAAATATTTCGGGTCATGTCGGATCAGGGAATTTTTAGCTTAAATCCGAACCCGCCCCGACCTCAAAATTTTTCTTCACAAATTCGCCCCCCCGACCCCAAAAATTTTAAAAAATCCGACCCTATCAAATTGGGTCGGTTCAAAACCCGCCGGATTCAAGTTTTTCTGCCATCCGTGCACTTGTTGAGTTCAGCCAACAGAAAAATTAACTTAACTAAAGGCAAAATTGACTTAATGGATAAAATAGACTTAATCAGTTAGATTAATCAACGGGATTGTAACCAAATAATGCTCTCTCCTACTTACAAGAGTAATGGTATCAAGTTTATTTTAAAAATATTCCACCAAGAACGATCTTTTATGAGCATTTTGATAACCTTTCACTAGTATAAATAACATTACCCGCCGCACTGAACAGAACAGAAATCTCATGCCCTTGTTTGGTGTTTTTTTTGTGCTCATATGTATGTCCAACATTAAAAATTATATTTAAGGTTTAAAGTGTATGGTTTAATTTTTATGGTTTAAAGTTTAAGATCTAAGATTTAGAGTCGGAGTATAGAGTTTAGTTTGTAGTGTTGGGATATGTATAGAAAAACCAAAATAAGACAGAAGATTTTTGTTCGACTGAACCCCGCTCGTATTTCACCTGTGCTTAATGATCTGGTGGATAAAATGTGGTAGTTCTAGAATGATGCTACTAAAATAAGGTTGAAGTAATGACAAATTGCACAAAATCAACCCTGCTGCTCCATGATATCAAATCCCACATTTCAGAAAACTGCTAATAACGATAATATCAAATGGGACCTTTAAGCTATGGTTATGACCAAATTGATACCACACATAAGTTTAGAAACAGATGGAAATGAGGGCCAAGACATCAAAATGTTGGAACACAGGAGAAAAATAGAGGTCATAAGACTATAAAACATTGGATTCAATCATGTTTAAATAGGACAGATCGCCAAGTAACAGTCTGAAAACAGTTGAACAAATTGATACAAGCCACATGTCACAAATCCTGGCACTACGACGACGATGAGTTGGAAGCAGGTCACTCTTAACAGCAAGCCATCTCATACCTCGACACACCCAGTCTTAAAAGAAAACTCTCCCAATCGATTAACTCTGCAGAGACAAGGAACAATGTAGGGAAAAAGAGAAGTTTGTTAGTTGAAAGTGAAAGAGTGAGAAAGCAATTCAGATTTGCAGCACTAAAGACATCTAACATTTGCTTACCTCTACCTGAGGTTCATCATCTGCTTTTGATTGCTCACCTGAAAAGTCAAATAACAAATTTGCAAAAAAGGAATGTATCAGTGGCAGTTGACAACAGAAATCACTAATACCAGAAGGTTAAGCTTCTAGAATCTAAGCATTAATGTATGAAATCCAGTCAGATGAAGTGCAAATCATAACAATAGAAATGTGCACAAACACATATATATACAGACATTCGCAGTGCATTTACCTCCTTCTTCTGGCAGATCCGAGGTCCATAAAGTGAGATTATCCCTGAGAAGCTGCATAATAAGGGTGCTATCCTTGTAAGATTCTTCATTAAGACTATCGAGCTCTGCAATAGCCTCGTCAAATGTTTGTTTAGCCAGATGGCAAGCCCTGCTCACAGATCGCTCACATTAGATAGAAGCTAGCTCCTAAAGGGGAACTCATATTAATAGCTTTGTGCTCCGGTTATAATTATTAAAATAAGTAAACAGCAAACAATAGCTATCGAGGAAACTATTTCTGAAATTGCCACTAAATGAAAGGAAACATTTGCATTGCAATCACTTGCTCCAATGAAAGAAAATTTTGAAGTGATGTGTCGGATAAGAGCGAGAGAGCCGCATCCTAACCTCTCTGGAGAATTTACAATCTCATAGTAGAAAACAGAGAAGTTCAAAGCCAGGCCAAGTCTAATTGGGTGAGTTGGAGGCAAATCAGTGCTTGCAGTGGAAGTGGCAGCCTACAATATAAATAATAAGTATTGCTCAAATATGAAATCAAAATAGGAGAAGGGGGATAATAAGGTAGAAAAGAAAAGGTATAGCAAGAAAGAAAAATTTTATGGGGACACTTTAACACACCTCATAAGCCTTTCGCGACTGATCAGCAGCTTCTTTACGATCATCTCCTGATTTAAATTCTGCCAAATAACGAAAATAGTCTCCTTTCCTGGTAAAGAAAGGCAGCAAATAAGGGAATATCCACAACTACTGCCTACAAGAAAACAGAGGAACGAGAAATAATCCGCACATCTTATAGTAGAAAACCATTGATTCCCCTGTTGAGGAAGATGGGATGAGGTGCTTATCAATGACAGATAATATATCATAGCAGATCTCTGCAAGCTCATCTTCAACCTTTTGCCTGTACTCCTTTATCCTCTTCACATTTTGTTCATTACCCTTCGACTCCTCCTTCTGCTCAATTGAAGACAGTATCCGCCACGATGCCCTTCTTGCTCCGGTCACATTCTTATATCCCACGGACAACAGATTCCTCTCTTCTACAGTTAGCTCAACATCCAACTTAGCAACACTCTTCATGGCGTCGACCATCTCTACAATAAAAAGATCTTCACAATTCAAAACAGATTTCGAAAATGTAAAAGAATTTCAAACGCACTAGTGAATAAATCCCAACAATGTTCCAACTATTGCTTCCCACCCTCAGTTCGTTCTTTTATGGGAGTTGAGGCTACTAGGAATTGGATCGTAACCACTGGAGCTAAAATTATTTTGTTTATTTAGAAGTTGTTAAAAAGTAAAAGCAAATATCATTAAAAAAGTAATGAAAATGAGCAATTGCCTCAAAGTTCAAAACAATGCATTTCCTTCTCTTCCCCCCCCCCCCCCCGGAAAGAGTAAAATCAATTTGTGTTATTCCACCCAAATAAAAATTAACAGATTCACTTTCAAACCTCAACTTCATTACATATTTTCATTATATTATCATCAAATCGGAACTAAATCATATACTACAGTCCATAGTTCAGATCATTCACCTAAAAAAAGGAAAATGCAAAAAATAATTACAAAGTAATCATAGAAAATACAGGATTTTAAAATCCCTCATTGATTCATGCATTGAAAAAGGGGGAAATAATAAAAATCATGAATAAATTCATAGATCTCAGAAATCATGAAAAGAAATTCAAATAATCTCAAAGGGAACTTTAAAAAGAATAATTAAAGAATGTACCGTCATATCTTTCAGCTTGCTCAGCTAGTTTTGCCAAGTAAACTTGCTGCTCTCTTTCCTTCTCCATCGCTTTTTTCTTACTTTCTCTAAGTCTATGAATCTTTGTTCTTAGATTGTGCAGTTTTGGCAGAGCTGTGCCTGTGGGAGCAAAGAGACGGTAAACTGCCTTTTAGGAATGTCGTACTTCGTTATCCAACCGTTGGATGATGTTCTCTGTGTGGGGAGAATCGACGGTCCAAATTGAGTTCTTTGTGAAAGTTGGGGGGAAAAGTTGAAGTGTTTGGTGCAGGTGAAGGTGGAATCAGAGCGGTTAACCTGAAGTCCTTAGCTGAAGTATTGGCCGTCGGATTGAAAATTGGGATCAGATGGAGGGTAGTGATGGTGACTCGGACCACAACTGAATTGTGATCCACTGGGGTCCACACTGATGACTTTGTCAGGTTTGCTTTTTGCAGTTCTTTCAACAAAATTCACTGCTGGTAGTCTTCCTTAGACTTTTTTCTTCAGGTTATTGTGGAAAATTTTAACAGCATTTCTACTCGAAATAATATTTTTAAAATTATTTAACGAAATATTACTTAAAAAGTATTTTTTAAGATAATATTCTTTTGTTGAAGAAGTATGTAACATAAACATAAGGTAAAGATTCTTCCAATTAAAGATATTTTTTGGGAAAATTTTACAACGGGCGTCGAACACCACTGAACATCACTAATGCTGAACATTATTAAATTAATTAATAAAAATAAAATTTCAAGGATTCAACATACAATTATAAATTATTTAAAATAAAATTTTAATTAAATTATTTTTTATATATATTATATTTTTTAATTTTTTTAAATAATCGGATCAAATACCAATTATAGTCAATCCTTAAATTAAAAAACTCTAAATCTGTACCCCAAATTAAAACCCTAATTCCCAATTTAAAACCCGAATTCCCAAATTAAAACCCTATATAATTTAGGCAAAATTATGATTTTATTTACGTAACTAACCTAAAAAGACTGTGTTTTTACCCTATGTGATTGAAATTGTTTTCTTTTAGGCGAAATTCACCACACTCAAATCTTTGAATTTAAGCAAAATTATGATTTCATTTACGTAATCCAAATCTTTTAATTTAGGGTTCTAACTTGGGGAAAAAGATTTAGGTTTTTTAATTTAGGGTTTGACTATAGTTAGTATTTAATTTAATTATTTGAAAAAATTAAAATATAATATATATGAAAAATAATTTAATTGAAATTTTATTTTAAATAATTTATAATTATATGTTGAATTTTTGAGATTTTTAATCTTTATTAATTAATTTAATAGCGTTCAGCGTTAAAGATGTTCAGCGGTGTTTGACGCACGTGGTGGACTTATCATATTTTTTGAAAACATTTTTTTATTAGATGTGTCTTTATCTTATATGGTACATTTTAATTGAGATAAAAGGAAAGATATTGTTGTTCGAACACATCTTTTATTGAATTTTAATTATTGCATTAAGTCTGACACGTTACTATAAAATTTGTAATCTTTTAGAAAAATATATTTTTTTCTCTGATCGATGAGGACAGAACCACATGGAGGGTGAGAGGTACAGATGATCCCAACTTTAAATGGTTTAATTGTTTTAAGCCAGTGATAATTTTAAAACCATTGCAATGAAATCCTTCTCCCTCTCAAATATTTTGGTTTATTAATTTTAAGCATTGGCTCTTTAAGTTAAAATTGAGAAAATTAATCATTTTTTTATTTGATAACTTTTTAAGGCCCTTTAAATTTAAAATTAGTAAAATTAAACCTTAGTTTTCTTAATTTTTATAATTTAATTAATTTTTAGAATCCTATTTATTTTAAAATTAATTAACTTATCCCCTCATAATTTAATCCTAGCTGCATCCATGCTATATGTACACCAACTCTCTTTATTCTTACACCGAAACAAAGAGAAAAATAAATAAATTTCGAGAAAGAATATAAATTTAAAAAGTTGGAGAAAAAAAGGCGATGTGTAATCTCTAGAGACATGGCATTTACTCTTTTAATAAAATCAGACAGGTTAATTTAATCAAGAAAAAGATGTGGAACAATCTCATTGGTTGAAATTTTTTAGGGTAAAGTACACAAATGGTCACTAAGTTATCCCTAAAAATATAAAATAGTTACCAAATTTTCAAAAATTACATAATGGTGATTAAAGTTTAGTTTTTATAACAAAATTGTCACTGAGCCGTTAACTGTTGTTAACTGGGAGACGCGACAGTAGTAAAAATTTGTATAATAGTATATTTAATCCTCAATATTTACACATTCAATCAATTTTGACATCAATAATGAGGGTTAAATTAGGAATAAACTGATTAAATATGTCAATATGGAGAATTAAATGTTATATTATTCAAACTTATGTAACTGTTACATCACTCAATTAACGACAATTAACGGTTCAGTGATCATTTTATAACAAAAATTAAAATTTAATATCCATTATATAACATTTAAAAGTTTGATGATCATTTTATATTTTTTACATATAGTTTAGTGACCATTTGTGTAATTTACTCATTTTTTTAATAATAATAAAAAAAACGATAGAGGACAAAATAAGTGAGGGTAAAAATATTAAAAAGACACTTGTACCTAAAAATAATATTAAATACAATATGAAAAAATATGTAAACATTAGAGTGTAAAATGTGTATTAAGTTCGATAAAAATAAAATAAAATGTGTATTAAGATCTCAAATTATTATTTTTGGTCGAGGGTTTAAAGTTGTTGCACTCTCAATTCTCTAACTTTATCTAATTTTATTTTTTTAATAATACTCTTAATACGTCAGCTTTTCTACATCTCTACTTTACTCACTCCCTCAACTTTCTCACCAACCAAACAACATATAATTGCTTAGGGTTTTTGTTTCCAAACCCAAACGAGAATTTTCTATCTTTTCTTCACAACCAAACAGATTCAAAACTACGCCCCTTTCGTTCTTAACGTAAAATGGCAAATCCCGGTGAAGACTTTTCTCAATTCGATATATCAAAAGAGGTACCATTTTTTTTTGCTTCTAATTTTGCCAAATACCTTTTCAAATGTATAATCCAATCTGTTCAAAAGCTCGAATCCTTTTCTTATTTTGTTTTTGGAAGGAAAAAGACAAGCTTCTTGCAGAAGTAATTCGTTACATACTGTTTAAAACACACCAGAGTTCAGGATGCCCAATTAAAAGGGAAGAGCTCTCTCAATTAGTCAATAAAAACTATCGTCACCGTTCGCTTCCTGCTTATATCATAAACCAGGCTAAAGAAAAACTCTCCTCCATCTTTGGCTACGAATTGAGGGAACTTCAAAGATCACGCCCTTCTTCCACAAACCAAACCCGATTATCTCAACAAAGTAACAATTTACTCCCACCCTTCGTTTGAAATTCTCTAGATTCGTAATAATTTTTGCTCTAACGTTAATTTCAATGGTGTTTGTTGTTTTAAGGTGGAGTTGATGCCAAATCCTATGTTGTCATAAGTCAGTTACCTGCTGAGGTGTATAAGAAATATGTCGAGGATGTAAATACATCTCATATGACTGGCTTTACTTTTGTTGTGATTAGTATCGTGCAGCTCGCCGGAGGCAAAATTGCCGAAGGTATACTTTATTGACCTATATATGAACTTTAATGTTTTGGGTACTAACTTTTGAAGCCAAACTTGCTGGTGTATATATGAGTCTGCTTTTTCTTTGTTTATATATATATATATGTATATGCTTAGTAGGTTTTCTCGTTTTACTGTCATTCGAGTGAATTTATCTAGCAGAAAGTTATCATTGACTTAGGGCATGATTGATTAGTGTTTGCTAGATGAACTGTGGGGCGAATTTGTATTTCTTTTTCCTTCTCACAAACTAATCCTCTTGTGCAGAAAATCTTTGGCATCATTTGAAGAGGATGGGATTGCATGAAACAAATGAAAACCACCCGGTACTTGGAAATGTGAAGCAGGCATTGGAGATGCTTGTCCAGCAAAGGTCAGGACTCAGGGTCTACCTTATAGTTTGATGTTCATAATGCCTTTTAATTTCAACAGCCAATTGATTCGGACAGTTTCTTAGTGGCTGTCTCGGTATTCTTGTAGATATCTGCAGAAAGACAAGGTTAGTGGCCCTGAAGGTACTACTTTGTTTTATGAGCTTGCTGAGAGAGCTCTAGAGGGAACCATTAGTGAGAGAATTAAGCAATACATAACTCAGGTATTGATAGCATATGCTCTGTCTGGTCTTTATGGCGATTATTTTGCTCACACATTGCTAGTTCATTTTAAACGCTTTTACACTGGTTAGTGCTAGGTGTGTTCATAATTGGCCTAATGGGTACCCAAAGGCCTAATAAGTCCAATAACACTACCATAGTATTACTATTTTTCATCCTCCCTTCCACTTTATTAACTTGCATTATGAGCTTATTGGGCCTCTCGGTACCCATTGGGCCAGTTATGAACACCCTTAGTTAGTACCTTCTTGATCGGGCACCGCTTTTTCTCTCTGATAACTTTTAGTTTTCTTATGTAAAATTGATTCAAGCAAGTTCCACAAATACACTGGTGTGTGCCATAAGTCTTCTTTAGAAATACCTGATATACTCAATGTTATACTGTTGTTGTTTTAATGTGCTAGAGTACAGTTATTTTTCTTGGAGACGGTAATTATTGTTGCACGATACAGCTGCAGAAAACACTTTACTTATAGTTATCAATTTGTGCTCAAGTACAATCATGTGTACATTCATTCAGCTGTTGCAGATACAGATTTGAAACTACAGATTCAGGGTTTTCTTTTATTTTTTGTGGCTATGTTTTGTTTTGTCTGAGGCAAGTTGCTTGGTCAGTATACTGCTACTAGAGCTTTTCAACTTAATTGACAGTATGCAAACCCGTGCTTATATATATTTCCCTACCATGGACCTTCATTTACTGCAAATCTACAATTTTACAGGGTAAGCTTTAGGGAAAATACAGCTAGCTATCTGTATGAACATAGATACATGTCAGTTCCAAAAAGACTGCATTCTGCTGCCCCTTTGTTATTATGGATGTCTGTTGAACTTATACGAAAGAACGTTGATGCTTTGGAATATTGTATACTGGAACTATGAACTTTCTGTAATGCATTTCCGCAATCATTTAACTTTGTTACATGTCACTTGCAAACTCAAGTTTACATAATCGTTATTGATGGCATTGACTTGTGGGGTTGTCGTATGTTGGCAGATTGTGAAGAAAGATAGCACCACCGTGGATACCTCATAACGTCTTGGTGCTAGCTATTACTGAGTAAATAGAGGCGGATGTTTTACCTTTTGTTCCATTGCTAACTCATTATTGAATGAAGCTCGGTTCCTCATTGGATGCTTGGCTTTTTGTGCACACGGCTTAGGAGCCTTTCTAGTCTTTTAGGTGTTGCCGCTGCTGCATTTTGCTGTTGTTTTTGTTCATTGTTAGCCAGGCGCCCTTCTCTTATTTATGTACCTCCTTGAGACCGGTACGGGTTTCTGGGGTTCGAATAGATTGGTTTAAGACAACTGTTTGAAACAGGAAATACTGGTCATTTTGGTTAGACATTATCTGAATATGCTACCAATTATTTTTTTACCTCTTATTCTAGTGTGTGCTTCCGGAGGAGCACGCATGCATGAAGGAAGTTTGAGCTTGATGCAAATGGCTAAAATATCTTCTGCTTTATATGATTATCAATCAAATAAAAAGTTATTTTATGTATCAATTCTTACATCTACTACTACTGGTGGAGTGACCGCGAGTCTATTAGGAGTCCTTATAGTCATATTATATCTAAAAGCTCATTTTAATCTCTCTAAAAAAAAATATTTTGGTTAGTTTTTACATAAAAGCTTTTAAGAACTTATGAAGTCTAAATGAAAAAATAATTCATATTCTAATCCTAAATTTCATATTTTCACCGGAAATAAAGTTAAAATATAAAAAATATATTTAAAAGGTTTAATTAACAAAATGTATATTGAATTCTTTAGATTTGGAGTGAGAGTAAGATTCTAATTGAAAAATGATAAAAACAATCATAAAAATATTAAAATTTTAATTACAATTTTCAAAATCATGAAAAATAGTATAATTTTGTTTTTATTTTATTTAAAATTTATTTAATCATAGTTGAACACGTGTTATGTAGCGGTGAAAAAGGTCAATATAATCATAGATCGTTCTTGTTTACTCATTTTCAAAATAAATATTGAATAAATTATCCTCTTTTATGAGGAATTAATTTGTTCAATTTCAAAATTGACAATGACTTAAAAAGGGTTTAGATCAAAACATTTAAGTCAATTAACTACAATTTTAAATTTCTTGATAAATACTAATTCTAATCTTACTTAGAGAGGAGGGAATGCTTTTAGTGAGTCTAAAAACTCACGACTTTAAACATGTAATTGATAGAATTTTTAAATATAAAAGGTTAAATTTTATTGAATTGTTTTAAATTAGAACTAAATTGATATAATGGATAAGTTTTAGTACCAACTTGAGAGATGGTATTTAGTTCATGTATCAAATTGAGAGCAAAATTTCTTTAGATACCAACTTGAAAAAATATGCATTATTCATGTATCAACTTTGAAGCAAAAATTCTTTAAGTACCAATTTGAGATAAAACGTATAGTTTAAGTGCCAAATATATATTTAAATTGAATAATTGACTATCAATCAATGAATAGTATAATAATTATCATCTTTCTACATCATTTTGCAGGAATTTTTGAAGTGACAAATTATTCAACAACGGATCCGCTTATTAATTGCTTAGCAAATTTGGAAGATTAAAAGTAAGTAATGTTAAACAAAGATGAGTATAACTTTTAAGAGGAAAAAGAGAGTTGCTTTGATAGTTGATACCAATAATGGAGGTCATGTCGGAGATTAAACATCACTATTTCCCCCTCGATATCATTGAACAAACTCCAAATTATGAAAATATAATTTCATTATTATTGTATAGAATAAATCTATATTTCTTTTATTAAAATTAGATCAAATATAAATTTAGTACTTGAATTTGGTTTCAATGTACAATTTAGTATCTAAAATATTTTTCGGTCTAATAAGTAAGGGTGTGCAAAAAAATTCAATCCGATTAATCCGTTGATCCGATTTGAAATTTTAGATATCCGATGTATTTTTTATTTTTTGGATAATTCGGATTAGATATTCGAAAATTTCAGATCGGATACATATAGTTATTTCATATTTGGATCGGATATCCGATTATTTGATATCCAAAAATTCAATTTTTTTATAGATATGAATCTTGTTATATTCAATATTTTTACTTGTTATATATGAAAAATTGAAATTTCCATGAATACAAATCTTGTTATACTCAATAATTTGTTGATTTTTATATTAAAAAAAACTAAAATTTTCATGGATAGGACCGCCAAATTTAAAAAATAATTAAATCAAGTCATAAATTCGGATATTCGAATATCCTATACAAAATTTTAGATAACTGAAAATCAACTATCCGATTTTTTTTCAGATCGGATACGAATCGCTAAATTGTCTATCCAAAAGTTTTAGATATCCGAAATTTCAAATTGGATATCCGATAGGTACTTGAAATTTGCTTTAAGTTTTTTTTTACTCAATTTGGACTTGGTTTCCCCATTCAGATCAGGTCAAATAAATCATTTTTCGTGTTTGGATAAAAAATATTTGAGTGGCAATTTGAACCAATATGATTAAGATAATAAATTGATTTGAATATGCATATTACAGCTATATTGATAAATTAACAGTGAAATTGTTAAAATATTAATTGAACAAAGAGTTATAAAAGCACCCCACCCACACATCAACAGCCCAGTGAGTCAGTGAGAATGGTGCAAGTCAAAATAATTTGTTGTCAAGATTGTGCAGCTCCAGAACAAAAATAATATAGAACATGGAATTTAGGTCTACTGTTATCTAACAAAAACTTGCGAACAAGCTTTGAATAAGCCAGATGACAGCTACAGCAACCGTCGAATACATCGCGGTTCTCGGCAGTAGCCTATTCACCAGTTGCAGTGCTGCTTTATGTGTAAACACGTATTCTACATCATATCAACAAATGATAAGTAACTAGTACATGGTCAATATAACATTGCATAATTCAAATGAACACCCAAGCTGGTGTATTGACAACTCATGAAACAAAAGGGCTCCTGCTTCCCCGGAAACATTTCATAGGAAACAAATGTGTACCTATATCTCACACCAGCGAAAGAGTTAGTGGCATCTGGTTATAGGCACAGCACAGCTTGTGTTGGCATCACCAATGGAAACGGTTGCAAGGGATTTAGAGGCCCATGCTCTAGCATTCATCGCGCCTTGCAAATTGCTTCTCTTGCAAGGTTCCTTCAGGGAACTAAACAGCTGAATGGCTCGTTTCAGATATGCCACAGGATGTTCCAACAAAGGCCCAAATTTCACATTTTGGATCAACCGTCTGCAAGTTAACTGTGCAATTACAAGCAAAGTTGGGTACAATAGGTAAAGCAATCTTAAAAGCACAAAAGCGGTGGCCAGAGCCAAATATGTCTCTTGTCGAAGTAAATTCTCCGGAGATCGTGCCCACGGGAATGGGCAGCTTTCCTGCTCAGTGCTATTATGCTTCTCATGGTTTGACGAGTGTCTGATTTTCTCCAGTGATATTTTATCCAGAGAGTTCTTAATGCCTAGAACAATGTAACATATCCATTAGGAAAAACAGAGAGAAAGTACCAGCTAAGATAAATGGCAAAGCAAATAGTTCTTATCACTCAGATTCTATAAAATTCATAATCTTAAGCACGGAACTCGCACACAAAAAAGGGAGCATTGTCAATTGAGCACCAGACAGGTTAATCACACAACACACCGGCTACAACCAGAAAGCATTTTTAACCAAAAATAAATAATTACATAAAAGGTAATGCCATTAGTCAAAAAATATGAACAGAAATGATCTCCACTTTAAATCTACTAAATAAATCAACTAAGTGAAACATAGATATCACAAAAATTCAAGAATTACAGAACAAAGGCCTTACCAGTCACATCACCATAGAATGCACCGAGAGATTCCAAAGACCGGTTTCCATGATAGCGTGCACGCATTGTAGAATTTAAAAGGAAAAGAGTAGGAAACCCGTGAACTCCATACTTTGAGAGTATGCTGAAGAAATCAAAACCCACAATTTAGTTTAACAAGATATACATACTCATGGCATGCACATACCAAATGACATATATTCGTATGAACCTTGGCCTGACAGCTGCTTCTTCTATGGAAAAATGAGGAATAGAAGGATAAGAAGAAGAAAGGATATCGAAGCTTGGTCTAAAAGACCTTGAGAAGGGGCACCAAGATGCATAGAAAAGCACAGCTACATATTCATGACTGTTCTTGTAAACCATGCTAAGCGCCATTTGCAACGAAACCTCATCTCCCTTCACCGAACCAAAGAAAAAGTGTATTAAAATTTGCACTGACAAAGTATAAATATAATTCAACACACTTTTTAATATGAATTTATTCAAAAAAATGTCAGTTCCATTAGACCCAATGCAATGAACTGAAAAATAAAAGATAAATTTTTTTAAGATATCTACAATTCCATCAAGATCGATGCAAGATTATTGAGAACTAATCCAGCTAATTATACAAAAATGCAAAACTGAATGATTTTTTGTTTTTGCGATCACATATTTCTCAGCTCATGCATGATAATTAGCGTGTTTTCTCTAATCTAAAGCAAATTTTGCATTTATAAGCAACCAAAATGAAAAAAAACCCTAAATCCATTCCCTTTTTTTACATATTATTCATCAGCTTATATAACTAAATAAAAAACTTCAATCTAATAATTTCCAAAAACCTAGTTCAGAAAATCAGCCAAAAAAGAGAGAGAATTTTCAAAGAGAGGCATAAAATGAATGAAAACAGAAAGGGAAAAAAGAAGGAAATGGAAGACGGAATCTGAAGGTACCTCGGTAACGCCAAGGAACTCGATGGATTCATGTGCAGAGGTAATTGGACAAAAGGAGTCTCGGAAGTCAAAGATCGCGTCGGAAATGGAGACCTTGGGACATAACGGAACCCTAAGGGGAACGAAGACGGCGGACTTTAGCCTCCACCAGAAAACCAATATCAGCAACCTCGTTTGCCATGCCTTCGTACCCATCAACTACCGACAATGGTTTGCCGATTGACACATATATGTATATGTAAACAGAGACGATAAAGTCTCAAACTTTTTCTTCTTTCTTTATTTAATGATAATTTGGGTATTAACTATGATTCCCAAATTATCATTGGGGGACTTTAATTCGAAGTTAACAAAAGCTGGAATTTGGTCATGGGTTGGAAATTGATTTTTTTTTTCCTCCATAAATTTATCTCCATCATTATCCTATGTTGTTTATGGATTTTTTGGTAAATTATTACTTTAGCCATACATTTTTGACGTGTTATTATTTTAGTCATCTAATTATAAAAATTTCAATTTGATTACTAAATTTATTAATTTTGTTCATTTACGTGATCTCACCATTGCTTCTTTAACGTCTTTTAAAAAATATGTCAGAAAACGAATTTTTTTTTGGTAAACTTGTGGTAAGAAAAACCTTGAAACTTTCCTACATCCTAGTCTTAAACACATTTTCATATTCTATTTTATTCACTAACATCGAAGTATTTTCTTTCAAATCTTAATTGTGTGGAGATTGAGGAGGAGGTGAAAAACAATATATCCCGATTCCATATTGACAGGACGCTCAAGATTACAAATCATACTAAAATAAAGGGTGAAGTTTTTATTTGAATTTAGTCGATTTCGAGGAAAAAAAAAACAAAAAGAGAGCAAATAAAAAATATTTTAGTGTCAAATCAGTTATGTTGCCAACGATGAATAACAGGAGTCAATCGATGATGAAGAAGAATATTAACCGAAGGGAACAAACAAGCTAAAATATTAGATTAACTTTAAAAACAAAAGGTCCAAAATACAAGGTTTTGGTGTTGCAACATGACTTTGTTAAAGAATTAATGTTTGAGACTTGAGTGATTGAAATGGGTAAAATTCAAAAGTTTAGATCAAACTGAATTTTGTTTTATAATTAGGTGATCAAAACAAAATCATACTAACTAAACAAGCAGTTTCTCAACATAGTAATAGCTATGAATGTCATTTTGTGGTAAAATTCAATAGTTTTATGCCGACATCCCAGACCCAGACTTGTTGTATGTACATTATTATTTATTAAATAAATTGTAAAAAGTCTCCTTTGGATAGTAATAGCTATGAATATGTCATTTTGTGGGTTGGATTTCAAATACGAATGTTTGTTAGAAGAAAGAACGATAAATCCAAAATCAAATGTTGAATGAATTCCAAACATCCAACTCATTCTCCTTAACACGCTGCTGCTGCACATTGCCAATAGCAATCATTAGTTTTGTTCTGTCAACTTATTATTAACAATCTAAAGGCAATAGCAAGCAATGCTTTTAAATTCACGTTATGAAATCAAACACCTAAAGTCCCAACTTTGTCATGAAAATAGCAAGGTTAGTGCAACTAAGAAGCTACCTGATATTGAATACAACAACATAAAGTTTTTGAT
>CM033713.1:19543130-19824119 GCA_019671005.1 Hibiscus mutabilis | reverse complement strand
GACAATGATGTTTGTTTGTATATCATTTTTTAATTGTTTGGTTAACTTTTAACATTTTTTTGCATGATTTTATTTTATGCTTTAGTTGTTAGTTTGTGCACTTTAATACTTTTGAGAAAATTGTCAATTAATATGATTAGTCTACTCTAGTGTTTAGTATATTCTTTTTGTAACTTTATTATATTTTTTTATTCAAAAAAAAAACTAACCGTTATTATTTATAAAAAAAGTAATGCATCTACTTAGTAACTTAGTTTTTCTTTGTTTAACCATTAGTTTTCTATCCACGACAGACTAATTTATATCGGGTTTTACAGATGCTCATTATGAAGGCGGCCTTTTCAACTTAGTTTTCTTCATTCACAGCGTCAAAATTTAGAGTTCGTTTGGTTCTAGAAAATATTTTCTATTTTCATTTTCAGAAAATCATTTTCATTTTTAAATTTTCAAAAAAAAGGAAAACATGTTTGGTTAATGTAAATAAAAATTTATTTTTAAAAATGTAAATAGTAAAAATATGTTTTATATCTAATTTTTTTAAAAATGAAAATGAACAAGTAATTATCAAATAATTAAATTAAAATTTAAAAAATACAATAAATTAAATATAATCACTAATGATTATTTTTGGATTTTCAATTTTGCCTATAATTAATCCGTAATGATGTTGCAATTTTATCTCTAACTTGAACTTTTGTACAATTGTGATTAAGACGTGAATCTACTTAAAAATGACAATACAAAGCTAAATCACACTAAAAGACATGACGAAACTTCTCTAATATAATTTTTTTTCTTAAATCCGGTAATTCTTCGAAACTGATAATGAATCTCAGATTTGTTAAAGTTGAACCAAAGACAATGGTTTGACCAAACACAAGTGTATTAAGAGAAGGCTCAATTTAAGAGATATGAACTTTGAAGCGAAATTTTTTTATTGTTGAGTGCAAACAAAGGTTTATGGTATATTACGATATGATGAAGAAAACCTCTCGTCTAAGAAAATTTGCTCTTCTTTGTTCATTAATAAGGACTAGTGCAAAAAAAAAAAAATGTCTATAGGAGATTTTAGGCTGAGGTTTTGTGTTATTTCCAAACATGTTCTGAAGGCTTAGACAACTAGCCCATTATAGAAGTCTCAACACTCTTCTTCGAATTTGTGACTACAAAATGGATTATTTTAGTTTTTAAAAAATTCACAGACCTATAAAACGAATACATAAATATTAAAACTAAAATACAACAAAATTATCACAAAAAAATTTCAAATAAAAATAAAAATGAATACTCATATTTACAAGTAGTAATAATAAAAATGAGAAATAAAGTATGTTTAATTGTTTACCTGACAAAGAAGAAGAGGAGAAGAAGAATTCAAATGATTGATGAGTTAGAAAATGGAGAGTTTATGTTTGAAGACTAAAATAAATTGATATTTAAAGATTAGAAAAGGGTTAAAAATATGTTTAAAATGTCATAGAAAGATTCGATCTCAGGTTAAATAAACTTAAAATTTTAAAAATCTTTTGTTTTCTTAGTTTTCATTTTTTTTAAACATTTTAAATGAAAATAGTTAAAACATATTTTTAATGTTTTCAAATTTTCACTCATTTTTATTTTCATTTTCTATAAATCATTTCCTAATTTTACAACCAAACGCGTTTCCTTCAACGTTTTCTATTCTCCAAAAAAATGAAAATAAAAATAATCTTTGTTCTCTTTAGTTGCTAGTTTATGCACTTTAATACTTTTTGAGAAAATTCCCATTTAATATGATTAGTATACTCTAGTGTTTAGTATATTCTTTTTGTAATTTTATTATATTTTCTTTTATTCAATAAAACTAACGGTTATTATTTATAAAAAAAAGTAATGCATCTAATTAGTAACTTAGTTTTTCTTTGTTTAACCATTGGTTTTGTATCCACAGGCAGACTAATTCATACCGGGTTTTACATAGGCCTATTATGGAGGCGGCCTTTCCAACCCAGTTTTTTCCATTCACAACGTCAAGATCCGAACAGTTCACATTACTTGAGAGATTTAGTGTCTCATCCCACTAGACCGGTTGTTAGTTAATAAATTATAACATTTAACTTAAGTAGCATATCAATTGTTACTCTCATAGCATACTCGCCTACCAAAAGGTCATTATATATTAATTACATACAATACAAAATTCTGTTAACTAATTCTCTAACCCGCATTTTTTTGCTCAGTCAGAACAAAAAAGAAAAAGAAGCATATTAAAGATAGTTACATCGGAAGGTGAAAAGTTAGCTGAGTTTCTTTCCATGAATATTAAGAAATGGATACATCAGAGTTTGGTCGACCACTCGAATTTGCTAAAGAGGGAACGGACTGGGACTTCTTGTTTGGGGTTATTGTGTGAAATATTTGGTTGCACCGCAATCAAAGAGTCTTTAATCCATTAGTGATAGATCGGGAGACGATCTATGAGAAGAGTGTTGGATTAAAATCTGTAATAGTGGGCACATATGTATAATGTATATTGCTATTTTAAAGTATGACACAAAATTAAGTGACCAATTATGTTAGGCGTGTCATGGGTATTAAAATGTCATGGAAATAAAAGTGTAGATACCATAAGATGTATTTATAATTCGATGAGGGGCAGAGTTATAAATACTTAATAGTTGATTATTAAATCAACTATATAAAGAGGTAGTGGTCCCCAAGAAATAGGTTAACTTATTTTTCTCTCCTTCCCCGTCAGAGAGTTTTACGTCAAGAGAAAACCTATCTTCTTGGAAGATCAATACCAAAGATTTGGATTTCAACATCAAGATTCAAGGTTTTCAGTCTATCAATTAATTTAGGTACGCTTCCGCAATTCAGTTCATTCAGTTTATTGTTCTTGATGATTTGACATGATAGATCCTGGGTTTAGATTTCAAAATTATTTATGGTTTAATTCTAACAAAGAGC
This sequence comes from Hibiscus mutabilis, assembly GCA_019671005.1. Lineage (NCBI taxonomy): Eukaryota > Viridiplantae > Streptophyta > Magnoliopsida > Malvales > Malvaceae > Hibiscus > Hibiscus mutabilis. Next base: position 19,821,170 of record CM033713.1, on the reverse strand, counting down.
TGTCAGTATGCAGCGTTAGGGAATTGTTGTGATTGCCTCAGCAGCAACCAACTTCCCGATCTCGTCAGGGGGAGCATTACATCAGGATACTACATGGCAGCCGTCTTCAAAGGGGTGGTGAAAACTCAACTCGGACGGAGCAAGACGCTCAAACGATGGAATGACTGTTTGTCGGGTGTGATCAGAGACGACCAGGGGCAGTGGTTGATGGGATTTGCCAAAACGAGTGGGGTGTATTCAGCACTTGGGTTTTTATGAGACAAGGGATGCAATGTGCATGAATTTGGGGGCAATGCGGTTTGTGGTGGAAGTGGACAACAGTGTAGTAGTCCGCATGCTTCAGGGACAAGATCAACATGGTGTGGCAATGTCTATTTTTACAGCATATTAAGTCATTGATTAATGTAGCCGAGAGATTCAGGTTCCTCGTGTATTTCGTGAAGGAAATATGGGGACCAACGGATTAGTGAAGATGTCGTGGTCACCTGACTTTAATTGCCTTTTTTTTTTATCATAATCCTCTTGACATGATTCTACCTCTTCTATATGGAATAGAAATCATCTACTTTTTTAGTGCCCCTTTCTATGTTTCTATACTAAAAATTAGGTTTAGGGTATACGGTTAAGGTTTAAAGCTAGTGTTTATGGTTAGGTTTAAGAAATTAGGAAAACTACATAAATGGTCCCCGACTATGACCCAATTTTTGTTGAGTACCCTAACTATGAGAAGTTACAAATAGGTCCCGACTAATTGCGACTAACAAATCGGTCCAACTCCATTTAAAAATAAACGGCCGATGTCATGGCAGTTAACAAAATTTGTATAATAACAGATTTAACCCTCAACTGTTACATTTTATTTCAATTTAGTCCTAAATTTAAAATTTCATCTCTCAATATTTAAATATTATAACATTTTAGTCCCTTAAATCCTAAAGTTCATCTTCTTCCCTTCTTAAAACAACCTACATTAATGTTAACGATAACCATTCGCAACCCCATTTGTATGAGTAGTGGAAAATTGTTGGAGAATCAAAACCTCCATTGATGTTTACAGTAGCCATCTATGATGAGCTACCCACAACAGGAGATGCATACCTTTTGTTTTTAGAAGGGAAGAAGATGGAGTTTAAGATTTAAGGGACTAAAATGTTGTAATATTTAAATGTTGAGAGCTAAAATTTTAAATTCATGACCAAATTAAAATAAAATATAAAGGTTAAGGGTTAAATTTTTTATTATACAGATTTTATTAACTGCCACGTCATTAGCCGTTTAGTTTTAAACGGAATTGAACCGATTTGTTAGTCGCGATTAGTCTGGAACCTATTTGTAGCTTCTCATAGTCAGGAGACTCAACAAAGAATTGGGTCATAGTCAGGGGACCATTTATGTAGTTTACCCTAAGAAATTATGAATATGGTGTATTTTTTATAATTTAGGGTTGTGGATTAAGATTTAAAAATTAGGATTAGAACTTATAATTTATTTTTTTTAATGTTGAGAACATAAAAAAGGACACCCAAAAGGGCAGAGGAATTTTGTCCTTCTATGAGGATTATAATAGACTTACTCTGTGATTAGTCAAATAAAATTTCTAGTGATCTCTTTTTTACCATATAGGTTGTATTACAATGAATCTTCCTTGAAGCAGTACATTTTTCTCTCTGGGTCTAAGGATTTTTTTATCAATTCATCCCAAAGTTGCATAGACTTTATAACAATCACGTGCTCTATCCTAAAGTCTATTAATTCTTTTGTAGTTTCAAGCACTTTACATCCTAATTACATCTCAGCAATATCATAAAACTTCATCCTTCTCTTTAACATTCATTCGAATATTCATTAACCGTTGTTAAAAGAATGACATAACATATGAATAATATATCATTTGATCCTTCAACTTTAACCAAAATTGTATCTAATGGTTTTTCAAAATTTCTAAGCAATAATTAAAAAAAATCGATGCAACTCCACTGACCAAGCAATAGGAGGTTTCTTCTGGGATGGCGATTCCTTGTTATCATGCCCATATTGATCACGCTACTCATCCTCGTCTCTATTCTGATCCTTCCTCTTTTTGTTTAGCTTCCCAGTCTGATCAACATTTCTTGTCCATGCAGCATCACCGCCAGTGACGGACATGGATCTAAAAATTTAAATTTAGTAATTCACTGATCAGTGTAATAATTTAGAATCAATTTATGTTAGTGTTATAATGTATTAATTAGGGGTAATTGTAGTGTGAGCAAACATGATTTATAGTTATAGACATATTGACATTGAAGAACTAATCTATGCCGTGTAAATATGTTTGAGAGATTATAACTATTTTACATTGATGCAATTGTGTTTTATAGAATAGAAAAACTTACTCCAGTGAAATTAAATAGTGATAGTGGCAATTGTTGTGGAAGCAAGTATAATTTTTATATTTCAAAATTGATTTGGAGTTCTAGTATTTTTAAAAAAAGTACAAAATCAAAATCATTTTTGGTTTCAAACACTCAAATCAATTATAATTTATCGGAAACAAAAAAATTGAAGAGGAATTTAAGTTTCAAAATAGTTTGAATCAGAAGAGCTTTTCTAAATGAAGATGATTACATGATAAGAAAAAAAATGTTTTTAGAGGTAAACATGTTTATTTAGAACTAAAAAATATTCTACAAGTCTTAATTTTATTTAAATTAAATTTTAATTATTTTTAAAATTTCAAATAAAAATTTAGTTAAATTATTTGACATGACTGTAAATATATTTAACCAATATTTTTTAACATGGCTGAAGCAAATCATATTTTGTTTGATTGCTTACATATGCGGGTTATTTGAGGATGGTTTTTGCGTTGGTGGCAGGTGAGTTTAGTTCTATGACCGGCTCTTTTTAGTCGTATATCTAAGTGCAGGCTGTTGTCAAGTAATAATTCTCGGAAGTCCGAGGTCGAATCCATAGGAAAGTTTGTTTAGAAATTACAAGATTATAAATTTAAATAAAATTTCTACAAAGAGCATAATTGATTAAGAATAAATAAACAACAATATAAATGAAAGATGCTGGGGTTTTGAGAATCCACTCTTGGTATTAAGCTAAGGTTATTTTTTATTTATTTTATTACTCAATTAAAGTCCACGTGATGAAGGAAAAATCCAATCGGAAGGCCCTGCAATGAAAGTTTAAAGTCCATTGTCCAATGTCCATAATCAAAGTCCAAACTGCAATAAACAATGTCCAAAAGCGCAAAGGTATAGCATATGGTGTTATATGGATTGATGCAATCAAAATTAATAAACAAGTCCAAGTATTCACTATGTCAATTTGTTTTGTCTATAATAAATCAAGTTAATTAAACCAAGCATTTATTGTGCCAAATCATTTGTCTATAATGAATCAAGGTTCTTAATTTACTAATATGAACATTAGCCAAATGAATTTAACATCATATACTAATTTAACATGATTTAGTTATATGTTGAGAATTTTAAACTAACCTTTAGTATATATCAAGAGATTCATCCTTTCACCTCAACAACTTGACTTAGAAAGACATCATAACCATAAGAAAATAAAATTTGGTTTACAAAAACCAAACATAAGAAAGAAAATATAAAGATAAAAAAGAAAATTAAAAGATGAAAGAAAGAAAAGTGATCTAGATTTCAAATACAAAGCTGCAACAAAGCTACCAAGATGACTTACAAGGGAAAACTAAAGCCCAATTATAGAAAATTTGTGATGCTAGATGACAATGGAGAGTGAACTTTCAGCCACTTTTCTTGACTTAAAAAGTCTTTTTTATATATGATGATATCTTTAAAATGTCAAAAGTTGTCATCATATAAGATTCCGGTTTCAGTATTTTCTAGGCATTTCCATATTTGTTTTAGCTTCCCAATTACTTTGAAAATGTAGTAGACTCAATAAGCTTTACAATGGTATCTTATGGGCCAATTTTTGAGTTCTAGAGCTCAAGTTATAGTCAAAACCGTGCAACATATTGGGTATAGAAATTTAATATGAGTTTATTGAGTCTATTTTCTGAATTTAAGCATTTACCCAACTCCTTTCACCTTAGATCATCTTTGGATTCAACTTCATTTGTTTCATAAATGCAATCACCAAAATCAACATATCTAAACCTACAATTAATACAAAATACACTTTATTAAAAATAACTGAAAACATAATAGAAGTACTAAAATCGCAACATATTTAAAATACAAACCACAAAATATGAAATAACTAAAAACCTACAAATGTCAATAAAACACTTAATAAACACTGTAAATGTCCGTACTATAGATACTAAAATGAGACTATATTAAGGACTCGTCACTCTACCTAGGATGTTAAAAGACTTTTTGGTGTTGGGCTTTCATTGTTCCTTTGGTGGACAGCTCTGACAGTGGTGGTGTAACACCCTTAACGTATACTCATAGACTAAATATACACTAAAGATGTTACAGAGTTGTTAAGAAAACTTAACTTGAATATATATATATATATATATATATATATTATTTTCAAACTTTATCTTGCAGTTTAACCCTTTTTCGGTTTGGAATTAAAAACTATATCAGTCTATAGCAGCTAGTTTTAACCTTGAATTGTTTTATAAAATTTATAAATGTGTTATTGAAATAAAAATATAATTCAGGGTGAAAACTATGTTCCCTGCCTAGACCCTTTCTTGATTTTAAAATTACTACGCGATTAGGGTTAAACTATACTTAACTATATCGAAAAATATAACTACTTGTAACAACCCATTTTTCTAAATTCATACATTCATAATACTGCATAAACACATTATAAACTTAAGATTGCAAAACAGTTTGTCTCTTTAAATCCACTACATATCTGTACATACCCACTAGATATCAAACTTACAACTTAAGATGTATATATCGTGATTATTAATGTAACTTGATTTTCCAATTTAATAGCTTATTCTTGCCATTCTACTTGGGAGAACCTACATGTGAAATAACACACGCTAAGTACGAACTTAGTGAGGCAATAATCTTATTTCTCAAAACATAAACTAAAGCAATACATGTTATACATTAATCTAGCATAGTTTCTGTCTAAGGTAGTATCGTACTAACAAGGTTTTCATAGTCAGTCAATATACATGTGCAAGTCATAATTTTTTCAACTTAGTCTAGTTTCCAATACTTCATCATTATCAAGTAAATCATATACATGGCATAGTTCACCTACATGGCTTATTTCATACACATGGCATAATTCACATGCATGACATGATTTATATATATATATATAACATAATTCACATACATGACATACTTCATATACATGGCATAATTCATATATATGGCATGAATTATATACATGGCAGAATCCATATACGTGTCATAATTCATATACGTGGCATGATTCATATACATGACATCTTGAATATACATGACCTAATTCATGTACATAACATGATACGTGTACATGACATAATTCATATACGTAACATAATTTGTATGCATTTCATGATTCATATACATAACTTGATTCATATACATAACTTGATTCATTTACATGACATGATTCTTTTACCTGACATGATTCATATACGTGATTTAATTCATATACATGGCATGTTCTGTATTCATGACATGGTTCATATACATGACATATTTCATATACATGGCATGGTTCATATTCATGACATGATTCATATACGTAACATGATTCATTTATATGACATGATTCATTTACGTGACATGATTCTTTTATCATTGCCCAAAGTACGCTATATGAGATCGAGGTACGTGAGTCATCTTGAATTGACATCGTAGTGTCTAACGTGAATGTGAAGATTAGTACGTACTCGGGGACGCTCTTTGCTCCCCATAAACATGAAGCAACTCGACAGTGCACTCGGGCACAGTGGGCGTGGATCCCCAAGGTACATGTGACACAATCATTTTGTCACAATATATGTCTGATAACATGAACATGAGGGTGCAACTGCTAAAGACTCTATGGCATGCCAATATACCATGGGCTCTCATACACAATACTTAGGCATTTCTTTTATCATCAATCAATCATCATAATCAATCATATAAATAAACATTTCATGTTTCATACTTTATCATAAATGTTCATGGTAAACATAGATCATCATATAAATAAACATTTCATATCTCATACTTCAACATAATTGGTTATGGCAAACATAAATTAACATATATATAGATAATGCAGTATCATTTTAATTTAAGGTCGATGACAAGCGTTGTATTTGTCAAATAAAATATTCCTTAATCTCAGAATAAATAAATAAGAACGTAGTATAGAGAAGAAGGGTCGATCCGCAGGGACTAAGGAGTTTCCAATATTGGTCTGAATCGATCTTTAACCAAGAAACCTGCAAGTAAAAAAGGGTTTAGCGAAATGAGTTGAATAAATCTAAGCAAACGAAAATGATAAATAAAAGAAAGTAAATAGTTGAAAGTAGTTATGATAAAATTATAGCCTCCAGCTCTGCGTCGCCTCAACTCGTTTCGATCACTGAAATAGATTTTACTTCTAGTTCTTGACGGTTACAGTCTACAAGGCCCAACCCTTGTAACTTGCTCTTCTCTATAGTGAACTAATTTTCCAAGGTCAATCTTTAGAATTTAGCACTTTTTTAGATTAAAGACGGTAATCGATGCTAATGCCAATGTTGTATTCTGTGCTGGAAAAGCCCATGCTCGGATAATTTTGTCTCAACGAGAATCGTATCCGATCTTGATTTCCCTTAGCAGACTGCCGCTAAGTTTGTTCTTAGGGAGTTGAATTTGCTACAAGCCTACTCTTGTCCCCAACGGTAGATCAAAACGTCGATCAAACCAATGCGCACTTTTGGAATGAAGGAGTTGAGATGTTTAAAGGAAAAGCCGATTGCCAATCAATAATGCCGAAAATCAAGAAAGAAGTTTGAAGGTATGGAGAGCTCTTGCAATTCTCACGAAATTAATTGGGTTTCGCTTAGCTATCTGCTAATGGTAAATTTAGCTAAGCATGACTATGGAAAAAATCATACATAGCATTAAAATAAAGAAAAATAACTTAAAAGAATAACGTAAGAGAAAGGAAATTTATAAAGCTTTAAAAACATAAACAAGCCAAGAACAAGATATGAATGATAGCTTACCCCATAGGGGGTATTTATAGTATCTTAAAACCCTAAAAATAACCCTAAAAGATAAATCTCAAAATAAAATTCAAATTTTAATCCTAAACAAAAGATAATCCCAAGTTTAAATTTTAAATCTGTCTGATAAACTATCAAAACACGGCTTGATAAGCTATCCGACGTTGCTGACATCATCTTCTAAAATTGCTGATGTGGCGTCCAGTCAGCCTTTCATGCCCAGATTCATGCCCACTAGCCTAGCCTTGACTCCAGATAAAATTTGTAGAATTTTGCCTCTTTTTAGTATTATATTTGAATCTTTAGAGGCATATTCGAATCTTTAGAGGCATAATTAAAGATGAAAAAGTGATCATTTAAACTACTCATCAAATTCCCCATCACTTATTCAATGTTTGTCCTTAAGGATTTCTCAATTGATGCATCGAGAATTTCAAGTTGCTATCTCAATTTCACAAAATTCCCAAGATTTCCAAGTAAATCAAAATCATAGCAATTGATAAAACTCAATAGCAATCAAGCTAAAGGCACAATTAAAAGCAAGTAATAGAAAAACATGCCGTTCCAATTATTCATTAATCTCAAAGAAGCAAGACTTAGTACCTCACACTGGTTCACTCATTCCACTCAAGTGTTTCGGGTAAAAAGAATCGCTCAAGCCTAACTAATCAAAGCATTACCATAAGCTTGGAACTAAATCTAATCTCCAATACTAAGTATGAACATGATACAATAATCAAGAGGTCTTTAAATGAGTTGTAATGGGGCTAAGGTTCGGGTAGGATAAAGGCCAAAGACCGGGTTAAAAATTCAAGACAAAGAGAAAATTATTCCAAAGAAGTACTCAAATGGAAGTAAAAATGAAAGAAAGGAAAATCAAACAATCAAAGCTTAGTTTTTCTTTCGAACTTCTCTCTTTTTTCTTTTTTTTCTGCTACTCAAACCAAACTATTTTTTAACTGTTCGAATAGTTTATTTGACTTGTTCTGCACTGTTTGAACCAAACTGTAATGTATTTTTCTACACTGTTTGAACCAAACTGCACTATTTTTTCCTGCACTGTTCGAACCAAACTGCACTGTTTTTTCGAATCTCTCTTTGTTCACTTCAGAATAACCTTAACTTTGTCCTGAAAATTGGTGATAAAAAGAGGGAAAAACAACAAAATCGGTTCGAGTTAAAAATGTGGTAAATCAAAGAAAAGGACAAGGCTCAAAATTGGTTATCTAAGGGGTAAATAAACAAAGGGTAGGCCATTTTTTGGGGAGAGAAAGGGGTTAAAACCTAATGCCTCTATCACACTAAAGCATCACATTCAATCGTGTAGTCTCGACAAGCATTATGCTATAAGTTCTAGAATGCAAAGAATTAGTCCGCACACTCAAAATTAACAAAGAGCAAGAATGAAAATGTATGCTCATTAGGCTCAAAACTCACATGAAAGGTTAATTGCACTAAGTCATGCTATCAACTTAACCAACAAATGCATAGAATGTCAAAAATTTTAAATTAATCATGTAAATTGCCATCATGCTTCTAAATTCTAACAAAAGCGAGATTAAAATTCACAAGAAAAAAATAAAAAAAATAAGGTGAAAATAAGATATGCAACCATCAATTTCAATACATCAATTAAAGGAAAACTCAATTCCAACCAATTGAATAAGCAAAGTGAAATTTGATACAACTTTCACCCCTCACTTAAATCGTAATGTCCCTATTATGGAAAATAAAGCAAAAGAGAGGGAATAGAATACTCCTCGTTCTAACGACGACCGAGGAGGTGCTGGATAAAATTGTCATTGGCCAGCGAGGTTTACTGGTGCTTGAGGGAGCCGGCGAGCTTGCTCTCTGGTTCGAACCATGTTGGCAAGGTCGAAGGGGCTAGGAGTGTTTGTGCTGACCGAAAGTGTTGGTAGAGATGGGGTTGGGTGCGTGGCTAGGGAGATAGATGAAATAGGGTATGGGTTTTTTAGGTTATAACGTGAGTGTATATGAATGGGGGAAAAGGTTGGTCAAATGGTGTGGGGCCCAGGGTATTTAAAATTTGAAAAAGATGTGATAAAATAATACAAAAAAGAAAATGGCTTAAAATAAGGGTGAAGATAAGTGACGGGTGGGTTGGGGTTGGCTAACATGCACCTAAATTGGTGGAGAGTTTTGCTAACATGCACCATAATAAAATGGTCTTTCTACCATTGGTCTATGCGTGGGATGTTGCCTTGGACTTGGACGTTGCGTCATATTCAATTCAAAATATTTGGGGTACCTAAAAATAAAAATAAATTTGAGACCAAAATTAAATAAAATAAAATTAAAAATGAAAAGAAAAGAAAAAATAAAATAGAAATTTAAAAATAAAATGGGTTGCCTCCCATTTAGCGCTTTATTTAAAGTCGTTTAGCTCGACGACCTGAATCAGACTACAGGCACTGCGACAAATACTTCTTCCAATTCTTGCGCTTTGTATAACTGGGAATTTCCTTATGAGAAATTTCAGCATTGTAAGTTTCTTCATTTTTTCTGACAAAATATCTTTTTTACTCTTCAATTTATCCGGCGGTAATTTTAACTCCAAATTTGGTGCCTGCAAGATGGAAGGGAAATTTTTAATTTTTGAGGGAGTTAAGCGTAAATCAGAATTAACAAATGAAATATTTTCCAACTCCCTTATATCGTTATCTTCATCTTCTAATTCCCTGCACATATCATCGGATACGTTAGTTTCAACAGGCTCATCCACCAAAGGCTCATAAATACCAACGAAGCTAATGTTTGCCATATAATCTGGATGTTTTATCGCCTTATAAACGTTAAATTTAACAATCTCACCATCAAACTCCATTGTAAGAATTCCGCTTCTTACATCGATTTTTGTATTCGCCGTACTATAGAAGGGACGACCGAGAAATATTTCTGAATAAGTGTTTGATCGGTCGTTTTCCATATCGATGACATAAAAATCCGCCAAAAAATAAGTTCATTTACCTTTACTGGGACATTCTCGATGAGTCCTTCTGGGTATATCACGGATCGGTCAGCCAGTTGTATCATCACTTTTGTATCCTTCAAAGGCTCAACAGAAAGTAAGTTGTACAAGGCAAGAGGCATAATATTTATAGAAGCGCCTAGATCACACATGGCACGTTTAATCCCAATCTTACCGATTTTGCAAGGAATAGCGAACATACCTTGGTCCTTTAACTTTGGCGAAAGCTTTCGTTGGAAAACGGCTGAGACATGTTCCCCCAAATTTACTTTCTCAATTCCGGTAAGTATTCTTTTATTTGTGCACAAATCTTTTAGGAATCTGGCGTATCTTGGTACTTTTCGAATTACCTCAAGAAGAGGTATGTTTATCTCCACCTTTCGAAAAATGTCAAGAATCTCATTTTCCTCAGCTTGTTTGTCGCGTTTAATCAGCCTCGAAGGAAAGAGAGGTGGGACATCATAGGGAGATGGCGTGGGAGGAGTTTGTAATTCATCTTTATTTTTCCTCTGGGATCTCGATTCATCTTCTTTTTGGGATTCTACGGTAACATTCTCTAGGATTGGTGGTGCAATAATAGTGCCGCTCCGAAAGGTGAATGCACTAACATTTTCTCATGGGTCCGCCTCGGTTTGCGATGACACTTTTCCTCTGAATTCTAAACAACTCACCGCTAACATTAATTGACTCATTTGTTTGTCAATTTCTTAAAAGTGTGCTTCGGTTCTTTGTTGAAACTTTTTCTGGGATAACGCCAACCTTTCATCAATCGACTCCAACGACGGTTTTTGCGGTTGATATTGCTGTGGTGTAGGTGGTTGATAAGCTTGATTTGGCCTAGGATTTGGTCCATAGTTGAAGTTTGGATGGTCCCTCCACCCTGGATTATAGGAGTTAGCATTGGAATTGTATTGTCTTTGGGGAGGTCCGGGAAAATTGCCTATGCCATTTAATTGGGCAGCAATCCGTTAGATGTTCTAGACTCGTGTATATCCCGCAAAGTCTAGTCGCGACTTTTTTATCTGCAAAAAGGGATTGAACAATTTCAGCCAATTTGTCAATTTTATTTTCTAATGAAACATTACTTACCTCGTGAACCCGCCGAGAGGGTACACTAGAAGGGCAAAATTGCTGGGAGTTAGCGGCCATAGTAGAGATTAGAGTTCTTGCTACTATTGGGGTCATGTTTACAAGTGCCCCTCCACTTGTTGCGTCGATCATCTTTATTTCCATCAGAGATAGGCCTTCGTAAAAATACTGAAGAAGTGTTTTTTTCGATAGCCCGTGTTGAGGGCATTTACGCATAATTTCTTGAATCTCTCCCAATAGTCGTATAACGACTCAGTATCCTTTTGTCGGATACTCAAGATGCTCTACCTCAGTTCGCTTGCCTTAGCTGGAGGGAGAAACCTGTCAAGAAAAAGTTGAGCCATGTCAGCCCAAGTTGTAACAGAATTGGAAAGTAGGTCAAATAACCAATCTTTGGCAATATCGGCTAAAGAAAAGAGAAAAGTACAAAGTTTTATTTGGTCTTCAGATACTCCATGTGGTTTTGTAATAAAACAAACCATATAAAATTCCTTTAGGTGTTTATGCGGATTTTCACTCGGCAAACCATCATAGGTAGGTAGAATATGTATCAAGCCCGTCTTTAAATGTGAATGGTGTTTCTCCATTCGGGAATGTAATACACAACGACTGTTGATTGTGTGGTGCCGCGACAAGTTGGCGAATGGTTTGATCTTCGTCAGCCATTAGAATTTGTTCGTTGTCGGTGTCCTCAAAGTATATTTCGGCTGTGGAGGATGATTCTAGTTCTTGTTGGAATTGTTGTTGTCACTGTCTTCTTTCTCGAAGTGTGCGTGCGTGCAACCTTTGCGCAACTACTTCCATTTCCGGTTCAAAATCTGCAGATTCGCCTGAATTCTTCCTGGTCATAAATCAAAGCAAACAATATTAGCAACTTTGCCATAGTCCCCAACAACGGCGCCAATTTGACAAGCGTCATATTTGTCAAATAAAATATTCCTTAATCTCAGAATAAATAAATAAAAATGTAGTATAGAGAAGAAGGGTCGATCCGCATGGACTAAGGAGTTTCTAATATTGCTCTAAATCAATATTTAACCAAGAAACATGCAAGTAAAAAAGGGGTTTAGCGAAATGAGTTGAATAAATCTAAGCAAACGAAAATGATAAATAAAGGAATGTAAATAGTTGAAAGTAATTATGATAATATATAGCCTCCAGCTTTGCGTCGCCTCAACTCGTTTCGATCACTGAAATAGATTTTACTTCGAGTTCTTGCCGGCTACAGTCTACAAGGCCCAACCCTTGTAACTTGCTCTTCTCTATGGAAATAATTTTCCAAGGTCAAACCTTAGAATTTAACACTTTTTTGGATTAACGGCGGCAATCGATGTTAATGCCAATGATGTATTCTGTGCTGGAAAAGCCCGTGCTCGGATAATTTTGTCTCAACGAGAATCATATCTGATCTTGATTTCCCTTAGCAGACAGCCGCTAAGTTTGTTCTTAGGGAGTTAAATTTTCTATAAGCCTACTCTTGTCCCCAACGGTAGATCAAAACGTCGATCAAACCAATGCGCGTTTTTGGAATGAAGGAGTTGAGATGTTTAAAGGAAAAGCCGATTGCCAATCCAGTAATGCCGAAAATCAAGAAAAAAGTTTGAAGGTATGAAGAGCTCTTGCAATTCTCACGAAATGAATTGGGTTTCGCTTAGCTATCGGCTAATGGTAAATTTAGCTAAGCATGACTATGGAAGAAATCATACTTAACATTAAAATAAAGAAAAATAACTTAAAGGAATAACGTAAGAGAAAGGAAATTTATAAAGCTTTAAAAACATAAACAAGCCAAGAATAAGAGATGATTGATAGCTTACCCCATAAAGGGTATTTTTAGTATCTTAAAACCCTAAAAATAACCCTAAAAGATAAAAGATAAATCTCAAAATAAAATTCAAATTTTAATCATAAACAAATAATTACCTCAAGTTTAAATTTTAAATCTGTCTTATAAGCTATCAAAACGCGGCTTGATAAGCTATCCGACGTTGTTGGCGTCATCTTCTAGAATTTGCTGTCGTGGTGTCCAGTCAGCCTTTCATGCCCAGATTCATGCCCACTAGCCCAGCCTTGACTCCAGATAAAATTTGCAGAATTTTGCCTCTTTTTAGTGTGTTTTCCAGAATTAAAGGTCTGCACGAAAAACACATAATAAAGCCCTTATCAGTATCATATTCAAATCTTTAGAGGCATAATTAAAGATGAAAAGTGATCATTTAAACTACTCATCAGTCGACTATTCGCAAGTCTTCCTAATTACATTTTAAAACATGTAAATGCACTCACCTAGGTCATGTAATAGTATGCCTCACTAAGCTTACTCGAGGTTCTTATTTTTCTTTTTATCACTTGGTTCTTCTTCAATCTCTTTTGGAATTGTATAAGACCAGTCGAACATATACATTACCATTCTCATATTCGACCTAAATCTAACATTGCTAATTTGATTCTTAAACATGACTATTCGAATATAAAATTTTTCTAAAAATTTCCCCAATATTCTTCAAAGTTGTCGAATTGGTCCCTAGGTCCTTAGTGACCATTTTGAACATTAAACAATTGTTCAAGCCTAATTTGAACAATTTCCATAATCATTTACTAATTTTGGATTATTACTTTTTAGTCCTAAAACTTTATAAAAGTGACATTTTAGTCACTACATTGCTTTTGTACATTAAATTAATGTACACTTAAACCATTTATTTATTTCTAACATCCTTAGAATTTTTTCTTCAACTTTTAAACTTTATTCAATTTAGTCCTTCATTATACTTTCATTTCGAAATAAGTCCCTCATATTTCCTTTCTTGACATATCAATCCCTTAACTTTCATAACATGCTTGAATCTTCAATTCTATCAATTTTCCATAAATTCATAACCAAACCCTAATTTTTCCTAAATTGCCAAATTAGTCCTTGAATTTCCAAAAATTTTCATTTTGGTCCCTAATCATCAATTCAAGCTACTTTCACCATAATTCAAGAATTCCAATACTAAAAATAAATTTTCAATAATTTCCCTTAATTCTTTAAATAATTTGAAATAGTCCCTAAAATATCATCTTGGGAAATTATTCAATCTAACATTAAAATCAAGCTTACAACATCATATTCTATTCAATTGCATCCTCAATTTAATTCCCTAACTAAAATCCCCAATTCTTAGGGTTAGGGTTTATAATTTCAAACAAGAAATTAATCCAATTTCAAGCTTGATTTCATGTCTATATCGTCATTTCTACTAATCACAACTTCAATTCCATCATCTACTATCAATATCATAATCATCCTCATCCATAAACATAACTTATACTCAACTTAATCAAACAAAATTACCATCAAAATGTAGAGAATCAAGCATAGATCACTTTACCTTAATCAATTTTGCTTGAGAATTAGCTTTGATTCTTCAATTTTAGACTTGAAATTTGAAAACTTTATTTTTCCCCCTTCTTTCTTGGTTTCGAACAGCCCCCTTGGAATAAAAATGATTTTTGTTCATCTTTTATTCTATTTAATCCATGTGTAAAGTTAAATGAATTTTAGTGAAAATACTAATTTGCCCTTTTTTATCCAATGGCCAAGATTTAATCTTATCAAAAATCAATAGCCAAGATCAAATCCATGTGTTTTTCACCTTTCAAAATTGCCCTCAAAGTTTCAAAATATTTCAAATATGCCATCCATGGCAAATGACCAATTTGCCCTCCAACTAGACTTTATTTACTTACATGGCTTAAAATTGCCATTCCATAAAAATTGAACCAAATTGGTTCCATTCTAACCAGCCTCCTTCCCAAAATATCATAAAATTTAATTTATGATATTTATTTGATCCAATTATTCGAATTTCACTCAATACGATTTCCAAATTTCCTTTCTTTGAGCTTTATTGCTTTATAGCCATTCCATCATAATCTAACTAAATCTAGTTAGAATCCAACAAAAAATAATAAAATATTCATAAAATAATATTTTATGAATTTTCCATAATCTTTGGAATTGTCTTTAAATTTTCAATTCGATCCGATATACCGATAATTACCGAGAATTTTTATCGGATACATTTCCTCTTAGAAATCTTATCTCAACAATCCATTTCGAATATTATTGACTTAAAATGAATCCTTTTTATCAGTCAAAATATTGAATATGAGACCTTCCCAGTAGGTCACCCATCCCTGTACTTCTCTGGTTTGAACATGCTTAATAATTTTCATTCGATTCAAAAATTCTAATAATATAGACCTCATATGAAAAATTCGGGTAACACAGAAATACCACTCTTGGGGGTGGACTATCCATTTACGGGGTTAAATTACATAACTTTTAAAAATTACATTTTGGTTCCTAAACTTTTTCAAAGTTTACACTTTAACCCTTTCAAAAATTACATTTTAGTCACTAAGCAAAAATTGGGATATTACAATTCCCCCTTAAGAAAATTTGTCCTCGAATTTTCAACGTATACTCTTTTCAAACAATTTTGGATACTGTTTTTTCATTTTCTCTTCGGTTTCCCAAGTGGCTTCCTCAAGTTTATGGTTCCTCCAAAGGACTTTAACCAGTGGAATTTTCTTATTTCTTAATTCTTTAACTCCGTGTGCTAGGATTTTCATTGGTTCTTCTTCATATGCCGGATTCGGTTGTAGCTCGATTTCCTCAGAAGTAATTACATGTGAAGGATCTGATCGATACCTCCGTAGCATGGACACGTGAAACACATCATGAATCTTACTCATATCCAGAGGTAATGCCAGTTGGTAAGCCACTGGTCCAACTCCTTTTATAATTTCATATGGTCCAATAAATCTAAGGCCCAGCTTCCCTTTCTGCCCGAATCGTAGCACTTTCTTTCAAGGAGAAACATTTAGGAACATTTTTTCTCCAACCTCATACTCGATATCTTTTCTCTTTTCATCTGCATAGGCTTTTTTGTCGATCTGTTGCGGCCTTGAGATTATACTGAATAATCCTTACTTTATCTTCCATGTCTTGCGTTAAGTCAACTCCTCCAATGTTTGAGTTATTCTAAACATTTCGATCTTGCAATTCGAATCAATTAAAAGAAGTTCGGCATTTTCTTCCATATGCCATCTTGATACTTTCTTGATAACTATTTTTATATGCAAATTTGGTTAAGGGCAAGTATTTTTCTCATGATCCCAAAACTCGATTACACAAGCTCGTAACATATCCTCCAGAATTTGTACGATCCGCTCAGATTGCCCATCTGTTTGCGGATGAAAAGATGTACTAAAATTTAATTTAGTACTTAAAGCTTCATATAACACACCCCAAAATCTCAAAGTAAACCTTGGGTCTCTGTATGATACTATTGATATTGGAATGCCATATAGTCTTACTATCTCTTGAACATAGATTTCTGCATATTTATCCAGTGAATAATTTATTCGAACTGGGATAAAATGAGCAGACTTTGTCAGTCGATCCACAATAACCCATATTGAATCTTTTTTGCTTGGTGTAGTTGGCAATCCAGATATAAAATCCATCGTTACTCGCTCCCATTTCCATTGAGGAATAGAGATAGGTTGGAGCAATCCAAAAGGTACTTGATGCTCAGCTTTTACTTGTTGACATGTTAGACATTTCGCCGTGAATTTCGAGATTGCTCTTTTCATACCTAGCCACCAGAAACGAGTCTTCAAATCTTGATACATCTTGTTACTTCCCAGGTGCATAGTCAATGGACTATAATTAGCCTCTGTTAATATCTCTTTCTTCAGATTGCCATCGTTAGGAACATATACTTTACCTCGGTAATATAACAACCATTAGGCTTGATCTCATAATCTTGTGTTTCCCCAGTTTCAGCTTGTCTTCTCTTTTCAGGACATTTTTCATCTGAAGACTTCAAATCTTTGAATCTATCCAATAAAGTTGACTTTAACTAACATTCTGTTGTTCAGGAACCATCTCGTCCCACAGACAATTGTGCATTCATCATGCCCAAGACAGACAATGTCTTTCGGCTAAAAGTATCTGTCACTACATTAACCTTCTCAGGTGATAATCGATAACCACATCATAATCCTTTTTAAAATGCAATCCATCTTCATTGTCGCAGATTCAGATCTTTTTGTGTCATCAGAGACTTAAACTTTCATGATCCATGTAAATGTGACACTTTTTACCATATAAATAATGTCACCAGATTTTTAAAGAAAAATCACATTTACCATTTCCAAATCATGTGTTGAATAGTTCCTTTCATAAATTTTGAGCTGCCTTGATGCATAAGCTATGACACAACCTTCTTGCATCAACACGCAACTTAAACCATAAAGAGATACATCATTGTACAGAGTATATTTTTTCTGGTTCTGGTTGAATTAGAACTGGTGCCTTAGTCAAAACTTTCTTTTAACCTTTCAAAACTTTCCTGACAACTAGAACTTACATTTAGAAAACTTGGCATAAAGCTGTTTATTTCATAAAGTTTGTAGTACCACACGAAGATGGTAATCATGCTTAGCTTCGGTCTTCGTATAAACCAAAATATCATTTATGATGACCACTACAATCCAGATAGGGTTGAATTACCCTATTCATCAAATCCATGAATACAACAGAGGATTTGTAAGTCCAAATAACATCACCAAAAACTCGTAGTGTTCATAACGAGTCTTGAATGCTGTCCTTGGTACATCTTTTTCCTTGACCTTAATTTGATAATAACCCTGATTGAAGATTTATCTTTAAACATACTCATGTATCTTTAAGCTGATCAAATAAATCCTCAATCATTGGTAGGGGATACTTATTCTTAATGGTTACTTATTTCATTGTTGATAATCTATACATAATCATAGGGAACCATCTTTCTTCTTTACAAATAATATCGGAGCACCATATGGTGATACATTCGGTCGAATGTAACTCTGGTCCAGCAATTCTTGTAATTGAACTTTTAGTTCCCTTAACTCAGTTGGTGTCATCCTATATAGTACCATTGATATCGGCTTAGTTCCAGGATAGACATCAATCCCAAACTGTATTTCCCCATCCGGAGGTAACCCTGGTAACTCATCCGAAATTATATCAGGAAATTCCTTTACGGCCAGGATGTCTTTAATTTCTTTTTAGGTGACTTTTGAGTATCCATCACCTAAATTAAACATGTTTCACATCCATTGCATAACAGACTTTGAGCTGTCGTTGCAGAGATTACTGACTCTAAACAGTCATTTCTTTCTCCCACAAGGATTACTTCAAAACCGTCGAGTCCATGAAGTACTAACCTTTTCTTATTACACTTCATATCTGCATCATATGCAGATAACTAATCCATTCCAAGAATGACTTCAAATTCATGGAATGGGAGTTCCATTAAATCTGTCAGGAACTTAATTCCTTGAATTTCTAATGAACCTTTCTTGCATATTCTAATTACTTGTGCATTGTGTCCAAGAGAATTATAGACAATCACATTACTAAATATTCTCCACAGAAGTCTTTCTTTGTGCTACTATCTTAGTACTGATATATATATTAATCGAACACGAATCAATTAAAACAATTACAGGTTCTTTCCATAGCCTTCGCTTTGTTCATAGCCTCTTGGAAATTTGATAAGTTCATGCCTAATATAATATCTTTGGGCCTTGGACGAAGCTTATCTATAAACCAATCACATCGAGACCTTTCGATCGGCATCAATTTAACTGTGTACCGACTTGGTCTATTAAAATCTATCTCGTACTCATAGACAGTACGAGTACCTTGTTTCAAACTTAGGACTGTTGTACATTTCTCTTTTAACTAGTTGCCAACATACTTGGCTTTAAACAATCATCTTTCTTCTTCTGATTCCTATAATTAAACATTTAACGCAGTCCATCGATACTTAACATCATATATTTCTACTGAAACTTATTCTTGTTATTGGGGAGCATAATCAAGTTACACAGTAGTACATTAGTAACATGACATCTTAGGGGCATGTATTTAACATTAAATCACATTAAACTCGATTTAGACTCTAGAATCGGCTAAACATGTAGCTCTGATACCAATAAATATAACACCCTTAACATATACTCGTAGACCGAATATACACTAAAAATGTTATAGAGTTGTTAAGAAAACTTAACTTGAAATATATATATTATTATTATTTTTTCAAACTTTATCTTGTAGTTTAACCCTTTTTTGGTTTGGAATTAAAAACTACATCAGTCCATAGCAGCTAGTTTTGACCCTGAATTGTTTTATAAAATTTATAAATGTGTTATTGAAATAAAAATATAATTTAGGGTGAAAACTATGTTCCCTGCCTAGACCATTTCTTGATTTTAAAATTACTACGCGATTAGGGTTAAACTATACTTAACTATATCGAAAATATAACTACTTGTAACAACCTATTTTTCTAAATTCATACATTCGTAATACTGCATAAACACATTATAAACTTAAGATTGCAAAACAGTTTGTCTCTTTAAATCCACTACATATCTGTACATGCCCACTAGATATCAAACTTACAACTTAAGATGTACATACCATGACTACTAATGTAACTTGATTTTTCCAATTTAATAGCTCCATCTTGCCATTCTACTTGGGAGAACTTACGTGTGAAATAACACACGTTAAGTACGAACTTAGTTAGGCAATAATCTAATTTATCAAAACATAAACTAAAGCAATACATATTATACATTAATCTAGCATAGTTTCTGTCTAAGGTAGTATCGTACTAACAAGGTTTTCATAGTCAGTCAATATTCATGTGCAAGTCATAATTTTCTAACTTAGTCTAGTTTCCAATACTTCATCATTATCAAGTAAATCATATACATGGCATAGTTCACCTACATGGCATATTTCATACACATGGCATAATTCACACGCATGACATGATATATATATATATATAAAACATAATTCACATACATGACATACTTTATATACATGGCATAATTCATATATATGGCATGAACTATATACACGACAGAATCCATATACGTGTCATAATTCATATACGTGGCATGATTCATATACGTGACATCATTCATATACATGACCTAATTCATGTACATAACATGATACATGTACATGACATAATTCATATGCATTGCATAATTCATATACGTAACATAATTTGTATACATGTCATGATTCATATACGTGACATGATTCATATACATAACTTGATTCATTTACATGACATGATTCTTTTACCTGACATGATTCATATATGTGATTAATTCATATACATGGCAAGTTCCGTATTCATGGCATGGTTCATATACATGACATATTTCTATACCTGGCATGGTTCATATTCATGACATGATTCATATACGTAACATGATTCATTTACATGACATGATTCATTTACGTGACATGATTCTTTTATCATTGCCCAAAGTACGCTATATAAGATCGAGGTACGCGAGTTATCTTGAATTGACATCGTAGTGTCTAACGTGAACGTGAAGATGAGTATGTACTCGGGGACGCTCTTTGCTTCCCATAAACATGAAGCACTTCGACAGTGCACTCGGGCACAGTGGGCGTGGATCCCCAGGGTGCATGTGACACAATCATTTTGTCACAATATTTGTCTAATAACATGAACATGAGGGTGCAGCTGCTAAAGACTCTATGGCATGCCAACTATACCATGGACTCTCATACACAATACTTGGCCATTTCTTTTATCATCAATCAATCATCATAGTCAATCATATAAATAAACATTTCATGTTTCATACTTTATCATAAATGTTCATGGTAAACATAGAGTTTTCAATTTTTGGACTTTAACAATTACTTAACCTAGTTTTAATGTTACTAAAAAAATTCCATCCCACCTTTAGAGTATCCAAGTTGCTTAGATTTTTCTATTTTTTTAGAGTATACATGTTCGAGAAATATTCTAACAAGACATGAAAATATGGTCATCTAAGATCCTCTCAATGCATTAAAAAGTGACATGCCAATATTATATATATCCATATCTAATTCCACTCCCCAGTTTTAAGTACCTTAACCACAATTATGGTAGAAGAACAAATAATATTTATTTTTGTATCACTTTTTCCCAAAATTTTCAATTAGTTTTGAAAATCGTTGAAAAATAGAAGGCAAAGAATGAGTGGAATGTTATACCCTGCCACCTTATTATTGTGTTTTTGAGAAAGATTGTTCTCCAAAGGATGAATCAACCTAAAACTATAGACAAAACTTGGCTTTGCAATAGTGAATCTAACATGAGTTGAAACAACACTCCAAATTGGCTTGCATGTACTTCATAAACTCAATTGGAAACCAGTCGCATGGATCTTCTGAGAAGAACCTTCTTAATAAAATGTTTTGTGCTTCTTAAAATCTGGTATTAAGCATGATAAAATCAATTTGATCACCAACATATGCCCTATTTTTGTTGTGTCCATTAGATTTAACATTATCAAGCTCTCCACAGTCATTTTGATCACCATTATATGCACTCTTTTCTTAATGGTGCGGGCAGTAGGACAATTTCACCCGCAAAGGCTATAAGATTACAAAGGAGAAATGAAGGAGGGAGAGGAGGGAAAAAAGAAAGATAGACATGTATGAATTAAAGGAAATGAAAGAAAATAATATGGGGAGAGAAAATAGGGTGGGAAAATGTTTATTTTTAAACTTAACATGCCATATCAGCTTTTTTAACGGTAATGAAGCAAATTAAAAGTTGAGTGATTGTAATGAGAGTTTTAAAAGTTTGGTGACTATATTGAAAGTGCCCTAAAAGTTCAGTGACTACCATTGTAGTTTACCATTAAATTTAACATGCTACGCCAATTTTTTTCAACAGTAGTTAACGACAGTGACCGTAATGAAAGCGAGTTAAAAGTTGAGTGACTGTATTGAAGGTTTTAAAAGAACTATCAGATCAACTTAATACTAAATTATGTTAAACATGTGGCAAAATGGATCTTTCCCAATGTTGGGATTTATCGACGACCATTCCGTTAATCGAAATTTTGCCTTGACAATAGCTATAAATTTGGAAAATTAAGGTTCTCTTTTAGAAGAATATTTTAATGTGTCACGTCAACATTTCTTAACAGATTAATGACAGTTATTATAATGAAAGCAAATTATAAGTTTAGTGACCAAACAAGTTTAGTGGCTGTAATAAAAAGAATGATTTCAGTGACCAAAGTAAAAGTGTCCTAAAAATTTAATGATTACCAATATAATGTATAATATTTTTAATGGTAGATCACTTGACCTACCATACACAATAATCATATAGTGAATTATCATGTTTGCATTCAATTTAGGGAATAAAACAAATCTAATAATCTAATAAATAAATAAATACGAAATCAAAAAAAATTCATATCGAATTCGAAGTGCCATGCTATTATTACTTACTAATTCATATTTCATATCGAATTTCTTCAACGATTCTCCGTTGCTTGTTTTATAGCAATAGTAATTAATCGTTGTTGTTTTAAGGTCAATCTATTTACTCGCCTAGATAATATTTTTCCTTGTTCACTAATAAATCGACTAATTAAACTCATGTTTCTATAATCAATTCGATCCCCCGATTGGATCGGGGGCAAACGCCTACGAAAAGATCGCTTGGATTTAAGAAAGAGTCGTTTGGATTTATATTTTATTTTTGTTATCATTCATGATTGTGGATAAACATCGCCAGAATTGTTTTTGTTATTTTCATAAACAAAATTTGTTTATATTTTATTTCCTTTATCATTCATGATTGTGGATAAAGGTCCGACAAGTACAAGACAAATGGTTTGTATCATCGCATTGATAACATAAAGATTTTAATATGATCTTTATCACTTTTGTCATCCTTATAATCTCACTTCAGGTGGGTATAAGAATTCTTAAAATAATCATCTTATCCATGTCTATTTTTATGGACTCAATCTCGACCACAATTGCTAATGTGGTATTTATTCTTTTCACTATAAAATGTCGCATTCACTTCAGGGAATGGAGCGGAGCCAATACGTCTTTAAAACCTTTTTTCACGATATATTATCTACATTACAACAATAATTGTGTGAGAAGTGAAGTATGTTTCTCTAACATATCCTCATCAGTGATACTCTAACCATAAATTTTGAATTTAATTTGAAACATTCATGTAACTGAGTTTTATTCACTAACCATATAGTGAATTATCATGTTTGCATTCAATTTAGGGAATGAAACAAATCCAATAATCGCATGCAATAAACATCATGCTTGCATTCACTTCAGGGAATACCTCCCATAAAAATTATTATCAAGATAAATTTTTGTAACTTGAACTTATGAGAAGTCTATACTCGAGTTTTTTGACAAAAAAGAACTATTTCTTTCAAGCAAATATAGATTTTATAACAGACATATTATTAAAGAATAATTGATCAACCAATATATATAATACTTACCAGACTTAAAAATCAAGATGCCAAATAAAAAAACTTATAGGTATTGAATTTGCCTTCAGTCTTTTTCTTTTGATTGAGGCTTTCAATCCAATAAAGAACCGCACTGGAACATGGTTCATCCTCGGCGAACCATGAAACAATCACATTTTCATCATAATATTTTGTGAACCTTAAAAATCAAAATGCTAAATTTGGACAAATAATAATAATAATTAATCTTAAATATATGTTTGTATATATATAAAGCAAAATTAAATGAAAAAAATTGTTGAGGTTCATGTAGCCTGAGGAACTCGAAAAACATCACTGTCAAGTGACATATCCAATCCACCGCTTTCTTTACTTTTGTTAAAGTAGCGGTTGGTCATTCTATCACCATAATTTCCAAACTAAGTTGATCATGTAGGTTTCGTTGAAGGCTCGATATTTTTTCCTAGAGTTATATATATAAACTCGGTGCAATAAAACGTCACTGGTTATTAGAATGAAATAATAATAAAATAATAGATCAAAATACACTGACCTTAATATGAAAGTGATTAACCAACCACTATATCAATATATAAATAAGAAAACATACCAGACTTTCTAAGTTAAGTTGAATATACGGTAGATGTAGTCACCAATATCTTGTTGAAATCTTTTTCGGGAATTGCCGATAAAACCACGGTTATTGAGCGAGATCGTGATGAAAATGTTGTAAATAAAGTAAAGAAGAACATGAACAAGAGAAAGACAAGAGACAAAGAGAGAGACTTGTATTATTCTCAATGTAGTGTTTTATACAATACTTTCTCTAAACTCTATATTTATAGGTATAAGAGGGAAACCCTAATTTCAATGGGTATTAAACCCTAATAACAAAGTACATTAAAGTCTCCTTTAATACATGGATATTCACCGTAAATAAATATTCATAACAGATTCACAATTCTATGCGATTTCTTTGGATAATAAAAACAAAGTTTTTTCCTATATAAAAACACAAATATGCTACTTTATTAATGATATCAATCATAAACATATACTTGAAATATAAATTAGGGAAAACTATATATTTAGTACCCAACTATGCTCGCGTTACTGTTTAGTACCCTAACTATTATTTGTGGCAAAATGGTATCTAACGTTACATTTTTATTTTGCTTAGGAACTCCGGCCTTTAAAAACTAACGGAGATGATGACATGACTTAGTATAATCACAAGTTTAGTCCAAAACACACACAAACACACATATATTATCAATTTATTCGAAAATCCATCAATTTAAAACAACATATTAATTTTGATTGAGTTTTGTCTCATCCCTTTCCCACCCCCTCGTATTCTCGTCAGTATCTTGATCGTTGAGTTTGAATCCTCCAGTGGACCCTGCATTAGCCCCCAATTGATCCGCAAATCCTAAAGTTTTGGTTGTCCCTAACGTGTTTTTTAAACTCTAAAACCAAAAAAAATGTTCGACTAGAAGAAGAAGAAAATGAGAAATTTACAATTTTAATCTAAAAAAATAATGTTTAAATTGATAGAATTTTAGACTAAATTGATAGATTGTATAAGTTTTTGGGCTAAAATTGTTATTAACCCAAGCCACGTCACCATTTCCGTTAATTTTAAACGGCGGAAGTACCAAAACAAAAAAACGTAACATTAAGTATCATTTTGCTAAAAATAATAGCTGAGGTAACAAAACAATAATACAGACATAGTTAGGGCACTAAATAGGTAGTTTTTCCTTTAAATTATAGAGGGGGTAAGTTAGTTTTCTGGTTTAAACTCTATAGTGATTTGTATAGAGTCAAAACTAGTGCAGTGTAGTGTCACATTATGGGATTCCAGAAACATATGGTAGCTCAGATTGGGTTTAATTTATAAGAAATGGATAGCACAAGTGCACCCCCTCCCCCCATCCATGCTGTGGGACGTAGGGTCGCTCTCAGATGCCATGCCTCATATTGCCCCGGGCCCCGACATTTTATCAATACCTGACCTTGAGAAACAATGGGCAAAAACCATTACAATATCAAAACATCCCCGCCAGACGGATCTTGAAATATTTTTGTAGATAAACACATATATTACTCAAATTTCAGGTAGAGACAACTAGTAAAATATATATAACTAGCATAAAAAATTCAGATTTCATAGTGCATACAATCAATAAAATAGATTACTAACCGAAAGAATTTCAAATTTTAAGGTGAGCACACACAGGTGCTCGAACCCTTTAACAACACACATGTGCTCGAATACGAATCTCCTATGATAAACAACATACTCTTTTCTGTTGTAGCCACTTATTAAGTTCATCAATTATGTTTTTTATTGGAATACATCTCATGATTCATTTGTCTCGTGTGTACGGAATTATACTATGTTAGTGTATTAAATATAAATTTGTATTTTTATCAAATGAATCATTGAATTGAAGGGAAAAAAAGGATATATATATTATGGGATAAGATCCACTTACACATAATGTAAATGTCATAATTTTATACGTTTTTTGGATCGTTGGATGAGGAGAATGCATGGCTGATATTAACTCATTACTTTTTTTTCAAGTGACAATCTACACATATCCTACTGTTAATCTCAACCATTCGTTTCACCCATCCAACGAACCAAAAAATGTGTAACTAGATCATATCCCATTTATTATTATGATCATATATGAGAGGTCTAGATTTTAATATATCAAAAATAATTTTTATAAATAATATATTTATATCACATTTTTTCTCCAGTTATATTTGTATTGTATAAAAAAATATATGTGTACTTATGATCAACGTTTATCTCTGTATGGACAAACAGAACACAAAAAATTAGTAATGAAATTCACTCAAGTGAATACCTCGGAAAAAATATGTTATTGGTACTACTTAAATGACTTACAATTTTGTATTAAGTGTGGTATATATTTGGCCCTTACTTTGTTATGTAAAAATATGGTTATACTATTTTTCTTTATTCTATATTAGTCCAATAGATGTTGAGACTTGTATTTTTGGACGTACAAGTTCGTCTCAAAGATTTTGTCGTGATTCTACTTCAAGGGCCTTTGAGAGTTTATTTAAAAATAAAATAAGTTGTCCTTTTTTTGTTGGTCGAACAATATTTTATCAGAATTTCGTCAAATTCTTCTAAGATTCTTAAAATTTTGAAGAAAAAACATTTTTTAGCTTGTGAATTGATGTTAAATGGTTTGGAGATGATCCTTTTAATCTGCGTGAGGTAAATTCGCGTTTAGCTAAAAGCGAATTTTAAATTCACGCTTAGCTAAACGCGAATTATGTGTTGAGTAGGTAGATAAGAAATAAAAAATAATAACTTATCAATTTTTTTACACAAAACTCGCTTTTAACTAAATACAAGTTTAAAACTCGTTTTTGTCTAAACTCGAGTTTACCTCAGGTGAATTGAAAAAGTGTTTTGTTTACATAATCATTAATGAGGGTGTTTTTCTAGATAAATTCCAAAAAAAAAGCATATTCATTTCCCTTCCCTTCATGTTTTTACTTTTG
This sequence comes from Hibiscus mutabilis, assembly GCA_019671005.1. NCBI lineage: Eukaryota > Viridiplantae > Streptophyta > Magnoliopsida > Malvales > Malvaceae > Hibiscus > Hibiscus mutabilis. The sequence goes on along the minus strand of CM033713.1, from coordinate 19,793,976 downwards.
AGCTCACCATATTATTGGTTTTCTTCCGGATCTTGTGGTTAGATAGCGTTGAGTAGGGGTGTTTGAATCTGGGTATTCAGGTCTTTGGGTAGTGGTTTAGCCAGTCCGTATTGGTCGGGTAGCTGCAAAATAGGATAATTGAGTACCTGAATATAAAAATATGTATTTTTTAAATATAAAAATATTTGTATTAGTTTAATATAAAATATATATTTATTAGTTTAATATAAAAATATGCATTTATTAAATATAAAAATATAAAAAATTTAAGATTTTTTATTAGTTTAATATAAATATATATATTGAATATAAAAATATTAATTTCAAATATATCTAGGTACTCGGTTACACAAAAATTTCGAATTTTGTGATCCGGGCCCTCACAAGGAAATGGCAGGTCGGGTAACCGACCTGGAAAATGAAAAAAAATCATAAAATTACCCTGATTTTCTTACTCGGGTCAACGAGCCAGGTCATCTGGTCGAGTATTTTTTAACGCCCCTAGTATTGAGACTCCATTCAACTCCAAGGTTCGAACCCCGATAATCCAGGGAAATATATATTCATTTTTAGAGTATTTTTAATTAAATATTTAATTATAATTATAATTATAATATTAATTTTAGAGTATTTTTTGTGACGATCGGTATTCAATTGATTAATTCATATTAGACACTGTAGATGTTTATTATGAGAGTGATCCTTCAAGCCTAATTTATTATATTTACAACGTCAAAATTCAAAATTCTATCATTGTTTAATAAATCTAAAAATATATTTTAATATTCATATAGATACACAATAATCATGTGATTCAAGTTAATTATTAGTCACAAATTACAATCTCTCGTGATTGATGTTTGGATTTTGGATAATGTTTACTTAAGCTCGGGAGCTTAGGTTTAGATAGGGTGACTTTTAATCATAATATCATATACTCAGGCTTTTACTTTATTTTAATTGTACTTTTAATTTGGTCTTGTTAGATAATATCGTTTTTGAAAGAAAAATAAAAACATTTGTTAATTACCTAAAAACTAATATGTATTCTGTAAACAAATAATGTTATGGTGCAAATAACTGTTTTAAAAAATATATTTTCATTAACGTCAATGAAGAAGTTTGTCATAAAATAATATATTTTACGACACTTGTTACCGATAAAACTTTGTCATAAGTAGTTTTGTACAAAATTCTATATAAATAGAAGTGGTGCCACGTCAGTTTATTAATGAAAGTTTATTTTTTTATATAAAACAGTGAGTTTTATTTAAAAGGGAAAATATCTAAAATTAAATGAGAGTTTACAACAATAATCGTAAACTAAACACTTAATTTGAGCATCGGTAAACGAACCATAAAAGGAGATCAATGTAACAACCCGGGTTTTGGAACTCGAGAGTCGGGTAAACCCGAGTCGCGGGCCTTGCTTGTTGGATCGAGATGTTGGGCCGAAATGGTGCTCCATGGGAGTTCTAGTGGGCTTTCTTGTGTTGTTGGGCTTGGATGTTGGGTTTGTGGGTGGATAAAGAAAGTGTAATGAAGGGCAATAGGGTAAATTGCCCCTCAAGGGAGACAAAGGCTGATGCCTCTTTAATTTTCTGCATTTTAAAGGATGGTGAAGTCATCCTTGTCTCTCATCTCATTTATATCTTTTTCCCCTCCAAAACACCCACCCCAATTCAAAGATAAAGTTGAAAACTTGATGTTGTTGAGTGCGAATCCTGGAATTGTTGTCAATAGAAGGTAGATCAGCAATCAAAGATCTATCTTCCAAGGTAGATATCTCTAGGGCTTGTGGATTTTGAGTTTGAAGCTTGAACCAAGGAAAAGAGGTGGAAGAAGCTTGGTGGGTGCTTCATTTCGAATTTGCTTGCTTAAGGTCAGTACATTTCTGACTCCTACATTTCATGATGATCCTAAAATGATTGCTTTTCTTACTATATGGTTATGATTTGCTAAGGTTGGGTTTTAAAAGCTTTAAACCCCTTTAATGGTAAATCAAAGATTGGATGTTGATAATGTGTAAAATTGGTAGGAATCCACCTAATAACTTTCCTATAACGTGTAAGCTTAATTTGAGGTTTAGTTGTTGAGTTTAGGGGGCAAAATTAGAGAAATTTGAACTACAAAAATGGAGTTTTGGGCACGTGTATCGATACGGGCTGGGCCAGTAGCGGTACGCTATCTTGGAAGTGAGCTATTCTATGCATTTTTACAAGGGGTATCGGTACGGGCCAAGGGCGTACCGATACCACTGTTCCATTGCCAATTCCACTAGCGAAATAGTGTATTAGTATGCCAAGGGGCGTTTCAGTACGAGTATGGTGTCAGTACGTAAAGTATGCGTACCGATACATGGCTTTGGTACGCAAAGAGGGCGTATCGATACGGGGCCGTGATTATTTCTTTCGAACCTAAAATGGAGAGTATCGGTACCTAGAGGGGCGTATCGATACCCATCTATGAGTATCGATACTTGTTGGGCAATCTACCCAAGAAGTTTGAGTTTGCGTTCGGGGGTCCTATAATTCGAGGTAAAGGGCCCAATGGGTCTCTAAAGGTGTCAAATGAGTTGTAAAGCCGAGCAATCGAGATTAATACCCCATGTGCGAAATAAATGGCTTGGTAATCTTTGGGTGAATTGATTGTATTAATAACCTATAGGGATCCTTGGTGGATCAATCGATGTTGTGCGGCGTGTAGGGTCCTTGCTGAGTGCTGAAGGGACCCTTGTATAGTCTAGTTGCTTTGAATAATCTAATGAGAATGTCATGAATGAACTTGAAATACATGAATTAATAATTGTAACGAATTAAAATATGTCTTGGGGCATTTGTAATGGTTCGGCTTGATGCTTATTATCTCTTGGTGAGATGTATGGATGCTCGAGGAGCATATGTATCTTGTGTGTTATGGTAAGGAATTCGGATGTACTAGAGTTAGTGCAAGGGCATTTATATAAATGGATATGTACTTCGGGCTGTGTGATCGAGTATATCTGACGTATCCACGGGCCATGTGTTGTGGGCGCGGTTAGAAACATATCTGTGACTATGGTGAACTGGATAAGGAAACATAACTTGATGGATTGTGTGAGCTCGAGTAACTCGATGGGCTATGCGAACTCGAGTAACCTGATTGGCTGAGGTTAAGTGACCTCAGGTAAAGACTGTTTATGGCTATTATGATCCAAGTATGTCTGGGACGTATTTGTGGCTATGATGATCCAGATATAGTCCAACTAACCCAACGGCTATGTGATCACGGGTGACCTGACGGCTGTGTGAGCACGGGTAATGTAGGGCTTCATTGACCAGTGTGTAGGGCATGTATGGTTATTTATACTTGATGTGTGGATAGTAGTTGATGGCTATATTACCCTAGAGCTATGTGATCAGGGTACGATACGCTTAACTCGGTGGGCTGTGTGAGCTTGAGTAACTCGATGGGCTGTGTGACCTCGATTATGGTAAAGCATGGTGATGACGGGTGAGACTTCTTTTAACTAATGGTGCCTTAAGACAAATATTCTGAACTCTAGCTAGGGTAGGCCTAAAGACGATCTCATTATATGCGAAGCCTTATTTGTGCACTCTTGACTATATCATCATGCATGATTGTTTTGTGATATTCATGAATTACGATAGAGTAGAAATGTACCACTGAGCTTTGTTAGCTCAACGTGCAGAATTGTGGTTTTTTCGTGCGTAGGTTGACATGTTATCTTTTGGAAGAGCACATCGTGAAGGACTTCCCATCATCGAGCTAGTTTTAGAGTCCAGTACTTGATATTTTAGTTTGGACTGAATTGTATTCATAGGACCTTAACACAGTCGAGTCTGTAACTCTATTTGAACAATTATTTGTATACGGTGTATTTTAAATTGGAGCACCTATTTTGTAAAACTCATTTCAAATTTTATTTATCTATGTGGATTTTTTAGAAATGTCAAAGTTGTAATTTTTAAATGGAAAATTTGATGGGTAGATTTTTGGGAGACTCGAATGTAGCACTTCGGATTCGGATCGAGATCGGGGTGTTACAATCAAACTATTGAAAGGCCACCGACACCACAAATTAGATCTGAGCATCGTAGGAAAACTATCCACCAACGCAAAACTGAGTATTCAAATCTAATCCGATGGTTCAAATAAGGAAAGATCACCGGGATAACAAATATGTGTCATATTGATCAGTCAAGGCGACGTTAAATTCAACCATGAGAAAAAAAAACAAATGAAAAAAACAATCAAATGACTGATAAAAAGGACCGAAAACATGTCAAAAGATAAAGAAAAATACGTCATAAAAACAGAATTATTTTTATTATACATTTAAAAAATGAAAAAAATAAATGTGATATATAAAAAAGTAAAAGAAAAATAAAAAAATACCGACTATCATCAATTGGCATTAAAATTAATGCCGTCGTAGGCTAAAACAAAGAGGAAGAAAAAGATGAGTTGAGCGGCGCTAGAGTTATTTATTAATCATACTCGTAAACATGTTTCTATAGTTATTGATTCTGTTATAATTAATGAAAGTTTAATTGGTTCTATGCATTTCTATCCTTTTTATATAATATGATTTATGTTTTTAAAAAACAAATGTATTTAGTAATATTATTATATATTTTGCGTATTTATATATACCGCAGTGTTAAATAAGTATAAAATAAGAGTACAAAATAAGAGGCCTACCGCTTTAGCGCGATAAATTTGTCAATTGACATTCTCATTTCTTCTTTAGGTCGTGGATTCGAAATTCATTAAGTACAATTTCTTTCTTTCCCTTCTTTAGGCAAAAATTAATTAATTTTTTTCAATTAATTTGAGAACTAATTATTATAAAAGTCCTGTCTTAAAATTTTTGAAAATTTATTATTACAATGAGTAGAATTTTGTTATTATTATATATTTTTTGAAAATTTTGATTTTATTTTTCAAAACCTTGGATTTTTTTTAGTTTCTAAATAATGTTTTGAAATGAGAGAGAGGGATCATTGAAATTCAAATTCAAACGCGGGAAACCACAACAACGTTAACCAACGTTCACCTGCAGGGAATGCGAAACTATTCAAGTGATAAGGGTTGGGACTGGCTGGCAGTCAACAGCTGTAGATCAGCTCCTGTTAGCTTGATCCAGCTCATCCTATTTCTAAATCAACTAATAATGGAGTATTAACTAATCCCTTTTCCTCACCTTCACGAACCTCACTCTTTTTAAAACACCCTGCCAGCTTTACTCAATTCCATTTCCTTATCCACTCCCCTCTTCCAGCTGTATCCCTCCTCCTTTCCCAATAAAATTAACTCAACCCTCACTTCCCCCTTTTTTACCCTCCAACATTCCCTCATGTCCTTCAAACTCAAGGCTATTTACGTCAATCTATATATTATGCTAACTGTGACTAAGCTGTAAAACAGCTCTCTCACGCGCTTTCTTTTGCAACTATTCACACGCCTATATGCCATTGGTACAACTTTTAGGTTAGAAAAAGCACAAGCTTACCGGAGAAGTTGCAACTCGTTAATGGGAACAATAAAGACAACTCTCTTTTATTGTCGGTTTCTCAGCTGGTTCCTTAGGTTTTACTAAACCCCATAAAAAACCCCCTTTTTTTAATTCGTGAAATTAATTAAAGATTCAATTGTTAAACTCATTTTCAGGCCTATATATACATCCCTTTCTCCTTGAATCAAACACATACTCAAAGCTATCTCAGCTGCTTAGTCTTTTTCCTCTGTAAATCAAAAATGGGTTCTTTTGTTGCTCAATGTTTCTTTAATTCTCTCCTTTTAACCTCCTTGTTTCAAATCTGTTTGGCCGGAAGGAAATTAGTGGGAGAAGTGGTAGAGGAGCCTCAGCTCTTGAAATACCACAACGGCCCTCTTCTTTATGGGAAAATCACAGTCAATCTGATTTGGTACGGGAAGTTCAAGCCTTCAGAGAGGGCTATTATATCTGATTTCATCACTTCCCTTTCATCCAAAACCACCCCGGTATCTCAAAACAAGCATCCCACGGTTGCTCAGTGGTGGAAAACCACCGAGAAATACTACCACCTCACCTCAAAGAAATCTTCTCTTTCCCTGTCTTTGGGAAAACAGATTCTCAACGAGAAATATTCACTCGGAAAATCGCTCAAAAACAAACAAATCGTCCAGCTGGCTTCAAAGGGTGACCAAAAGAATGCTATCAATGTCGTGTTAACGGCATCCGACGTTGCCGTCGAGGGGTTTTGCATGAGCCGATGCGGGACTCACGGGTCTGCTTTAGGATATAGCGGTGGACACATCAAGGCCAACAGGTACACCAAATTCGCCTACATTTGGGTCGGCAACTCCCAGACCCAGTGCCCGGGGCAATGCGCATGGCCGTTCCACCAACCGATCTACGGACCACAAAGCCCTCCGTTAGTAGCACCGAACAACAATGTGGGTCTCGATGGCATGGTGATCAACTTGGCGAGTCTCTTGGCCGGGACTGCCACCAACCCTTTCGGGAATGGTTACTTCCAGGGCTCGGCCGAGGCGCCGTTGGAAGCTTCATCGGCTTGTCCGGGGATTTATGGTAAAGGGGCATATCCGGGCTATGCTGGAAACCTGTTGCAAGACCCTACGACCGGTGCTAGCTACAATGCTAATGGCGATAATGGAAGGAAATACTTGCTTCCTGCTTTGTATGATCCTGCTACATCATCTTGCTCAACTTTGGTCTAATCGCTAATGGGTTGAAGCAGTGATGTTAGCAAATTAGTGTTAGCTTGAATGTAAGATTCTTTTATTTGTTCATTTATTCACTTAATTATCTTAAATAATACAAGATGATTATTAAATTTTTAAAAGTTATATAACGTGTATTTAATTTTATTTTTTTTATAAAATGATCATTTAGTCGTTAACCGCAGTTAAAGGAGTGACACGACAGTTAAAAAAATTGTATACTATCACATTTAGATTTTTAAATTTGCAAATTTATTTAGTTCTAATTTAAAGATTAATAAATAAATTTAACCTTTACAAATTTTACATTATTTCAATTAGGGTTAAATATATTAATTTTTTTAATTAAGACTAAATTAATTGAATCTCTAAATTTAGAGGATTAAATGTGTTATTATAATTTTTTTTTAATTTTCATGTCATCTCTTTAAAGGTAGTTATTGGCTCAGTAATATTTTGTAGAAAAAATTAAAATTTAATATCTATTATTAATTTTAAAATTTTGATGAACTTTTTGTATTATCTAGAATAGTTTAGTGACATTTATGTTCTTTTTTGTATTATCTAGATCACAATCTACTTTGTTGTTGTGCTTTTTTACGTTATTGGCTGTCCTGCTTTCTCTTGGGAAAACTTCCCTTCTAAATTTCTAGATAAAAAATAATTTTAATTCAAGTGAAAATAAATATGAAAAAATATATACTGATATGTTAAAAGAAAAGAAAAAACAATACACTGATACTAAAATCCGATTAATAATAATAAAAGATTATAGATTAAGAGAAAAAGGCAAGTGGGCAGCAGGATGGACCCCAGTAAGAAAATTGGTCATTTTCAAGCAATTATGCATAAAAGGGGGTATTGTTGCAATTATTCACGCAACGGCTTTTCTTTTATTTTCTCCGCAGCACATGTCCTGTTCTAAAATTTTGGGAAATGGAAACCGATGCTGCTTTATCCAGGATATAATATATGTTCTTAAAATGCTAACATGAACGGAAGTTTTAAAAAGGTAAAGATTTTAAGTTTGAATTCCGACCGTATAAATGAAGCATGATGGGTTGAAAGTGTTATTTTTACACGGATTTTTTTAAAAAGAAATATATAAATTTTAGGGAAAAAATTGATATACAGGCCGTGTAAATTTTAGTTTACACTCTTTTAGTTTTAGGGGTAGGATTTTAGTTTAGATTTTAAATTTTAGGGGTTTAGGTTGTATAGTTTAGAATTTAAGGTTAGTGTTTAGAATTTAGTGTATCAAAGTTTTACCCATTTTTTAGTGGGTATGAACAAGCTGTGAGTGTCAATTTTCTTTAGGGAGGTTAATTATTTATAAAGTGGTGACAATATTCTTTTGAAGTAGTGTTAATTTTATTTTTAAGGTACGAGTAGACAGTTGAAATCAAATAAACCAAAAACATAATAAACTAAACAAGTAAATCGTCTGGTTCATTTGGTTAGTTCGATTTAACCGAATTTTTGCTCAGCTCTAGTGACTTTTAATTGTTTTTTAATATTATAAAAATATGAAAAAATAATAGCTTTGCATAAATATTGCTCTTCCTTTTTTTATTTTCACAAGTATGATACAGTTCAGTTTATTTGCAAAAATGTTGCAATTGTTACAGTGTTTTAAAAGTCTCTAGGAGCTGTATCTGACTTCAAACGGTGTTTAGATTTTTCCGATTAAAAAATCTTTCTTCGATAACAGTTAAATCAATAAAAATTTGCCACGTGGTAAAGTCGAAATGTAAGCCCACAGTCTTCAACATTTTTAATAAAAAATTAAATTACTGTTTAGAGTCAGATTTTAACCATTCCGACTTCAAAAATACCGAATCAAATGCTATATTTCTGAAAATAATTTGAGGTTTGTTATAATTGTGAAAGTAAAAAGGTAAGTATAATATTCATGCAATTTATCCAAAGAAAAAACATCAATATTAATAATATTAGTTATCATTTTGAAATAGCATTTTTTATGACTTTTCTTGAGTGAATCGATACTTGTTTAACTCGCGACATCAATTTAATTGAGATCTTATTATGAATAGTTGTAGGTAAATCTGTTTTTATATAATTATTTGATATATTACCAGTTGTTTTTTTTTATCCACAAACAATTTTAATTCATTGGCATATTTTTAATTATTCATTTAAATATTATTTAAAAATATACATGTAACGACCCAAATTTTTGAGCCAACAGTTGGGCGTTGACCTAGGTTGTGGAACCTCATACTAGATTGGGTAATCGGACCCAACGAGCCAAGTTTGGGCCTTATTGGATGAGAATTTGGATGGTTTGGGCTTGGGAAGTGACCATAGTGTAACAAGAGAGAAAATGGAGGGCTTTATGAGGCGATTATACATTTCTTCAAAATAAAAGACTGATTTCCTTTATTTTCTTGGTATATCATGTGGGAAGAGGGGGCAAAGTGATATCATACTCTTCCCCCTTCATCTTTTCCCCAAACACCTTCATTTTCTCTCTTCCTCGAAACCCATTTTCTAAGCTTAAAGATCCAAGCTTTGTCCACCAATTATTCCATCCGAGATACAAGATTAAAGTATGTTAATCTCTTATTCAAGAGCTTCATGAAAAGCATAATTTTGGGGATAAGAGGTAAGCCTTTATTTATGGGTTTTTGAGTTTAAGGCTTGAAAGATCTTTGATTTGTTGTCCAAAGTTATAAATTCGTAGCTAAGCTTACCCCTAGTTGTTATCTCAAGTCCTGATTCATTTTTCAATGATATGGCAAGAGGAAAGTGGTTGGGAGGCTTCTTCAAGCTTGAGACAAAGATGAGGGTTTAAGGAAGCTAAGGGTAAGAGCACATTTCCGAATTTTTGGCTTAAGGTTAATACATCTTTGACTCCTATATTTCTTGAGGATCATAAATTAATTGCATTGTTTGATATTATGGTTTAAGGTTGTTAGATTTGGTGTTTGGGTGGATAAGACTTTAAAATAGCTTAACTCGGAATTGATGTTGATAATGTGTAAAATTGGTAGTAAACCACCTTAAATAACTCCCATATGATCAAGTTAAATGGTTGTTGGTTGCGTTTTGGGGCTTGGAGGGTAGATTTTAGAGCCTATGAAGCCTTTTTTACGCTTCGATACCGGTACTCGGGGAGCTCATATCAATACCTTAAGTGTTCTAGGTTGAAGAACATTGTTCGATTGAGTTGAGCCGAGAAAGGGGTATCAGCACGGTGTTTAACCTTTACTGATACACCGGACATAGCTGTAACAGTATAGGTCAGCCCATTCTGGTACGCAAAGGCTTGGGGAAATTCTAGTAAGCCCTTTTGGTATCGGTACACTGTGGGTATTGGTACCCAGGGGTACCGTAATGGTACACGAGGGCCAATACTGGTACCCACTAAGCATTCTGCCCGAAAATGTTAAAATAGAGCCCGAGGGGATAAAAATTATGGAATATGTTTAGTGGGTCCTTAATGAGATAAAAAGAGCTAAAAAACTGAGAATTGTGATTTTATCCCTTTATACGAGCAAAATGACTAACAACTCGGTAACTTAATTGGGCGACTTGTTTATAATAGTAACTATAGAGGTTGGTAAATGTAATAATGTTGTCCTTGTGTGCTGGGTGGGCACTTGAGAGGCTGTTGATGATAAATCGAGAGATAACCATATTGGTTTGTGTCATGCCTTAGGGCATTTGCTTGATAGCTTGGCTTGGTGCCACTTACCTATTGGTGATGTATATGAATGCTCGTAGAACATGCCTTATCTTATGATGGTTGTATAGGAATCTGAATGTCCTAGACTTAGTAACAGTACTTATTAAGGGGATGCATAATTAGGGATATGTGAACAAGTACATACGACGTGCTCAAGGGTTGAGTGATCTGAGTGCAGTTGATATACGCAATGGGCTAAGTAAGATCGAGTAACCAGATGGCTGAGTGACCTCAGGTAAGGGCTAATTATGGCTAATGTGATTCAAGTACGTGAGGATGTATCCGTTACTATGGCTATCCGAATATGGTCTGTAACCCCTATGGCCCGGTCTAGTCGCAAGACCGAACCAAGCGAGCTATATTAGGGTTTATCGAGATAAACCTTGAAGAAAATACATTCAAAATGATCCATCTTTTTTTCTTTTATCTTTCCTAGATGCATTATTAGGTCCTACGGTGTACATACAAGTCATCGTTAAAATCTCAACTCAATCGAGTGTCATTTCGACATCCAATTGTTCGAAAACGCATTCTAGGGACTAAAATATAATTTCTGATTTTTACAAGGGATTTTACAAAATTGAGGTTACTGATCCTCAATTAGTCATATTTCATGCCTTCATATTAAATTGCAACTCAAAATAATCATTCAAACACATTTAATTTCATAAAAAAGAATCAAGGACCAAAATGCAAAGATTTAAACTTCAAGGAACATTCCCAATTGAAATAATGTCCAGTGTTTCGGTATAGCTATCCACCGTATCAATACGGTACAATGAACCATTGTGTACCGATACGGTCATCAAGCGTATCGGTACGGCTATTATAATTTGTAAAGACCGGATTCCAATGGCTATAAACCATACCGGAACAGTAGTTCGCATACCGAAACACTCCTTATTTTATGACTACACGTATCAATACGGTTACCAGGCGTATCGTTATGATAAGGCAAAATTGCACCAGTTGAGCCTATACAAGTACGATGAGACCTGTAATGACCTCTAGGTCCAACATATGACACTTTGGCTCAATCTAACACCCTTTAGTCAACCTATATACATCATATGACATCAAGGACATCCAACCATCAACCATAGCAACATAACGAGAGGTCACACCAAGCATGTCATACTCAAACATTCACCTAAGGCATGATCTCTACCCAAGCATGCTTAATGTTTGCCAAACCCCTCAAACACAAGTAATAAGCATCATACAAGTCCAAAATAATAATCCAAACTATTACAACATGAAGTATCTCAAAACACAACTCTCAAAACAACCCAGTCACATTGCCTTCTTATTACTACTTAGTACGTATTAAAACCATACTTTGGAATGTACCAAATCATTGGATCCTTCTTGCTCGCGTGCAACCCGATAGCTATTTCTCTGCATTGATGAGGAAAAGAGATCGTAAGCAATATGTTTAGTGAGGGAAGCTGCAAAACACTCATTAATGTATTTAAAACCATTTAGTTCAAATCTCATGTAAACATCTCATGGTAAAACATCTCATGCTTCTCATGTCATCTCAAAATATGCACATTTAAATTATTTTCAACGCATGTATCATGGATTCAATCTCTACCTCAATTTAAGCTTCACACCACAATACCTTAATATCAAGCTTAAAGAGTAACACATGTATAAAATGACATTATACAACATAATCCATTTCTCATGATACATTAACTCATATATTGGATTTCAAGTGACTCAAAACCAGAAACCTTACATTTCATAAAACACATCGGATACACGGATTCTCAAGTGGTTCACACAACCACTTCACATACATACATCAACCGGAGCAACGACACACTTTCTCACCTTAACGATTCAAACCGGAGTAACAGAATATTTACCCACCTCTACGGTTTGGATGTATTAATTCACCAGTAAGAGAAAATGAAACATTTACCCACCTCAACTGCTGCGGTTCTCATGGTGGAGATTACAGACACTTTAAAACCCCTCGAAACACATGAGACGACTTTTTATAGTGCATTTTCAATCCTATGACCGGTCAACTATATCCGATAACATTTTAAACACAGCCACTTGCTAATATATTTAATAACCAACATTACCTCACTATTTTACATATGCATCAAATCATTCCAACACGAATACATTAAACCATGTATTTTCATATTCTCAAAATATTTGCATAAACCATATGCTATTATCAAAAGTCATCATCAATGATTATTTGCATCATCTTTCACTTTCAAAACATGCATAATACAGTGAGTAATAGAAACCATAAACACGTGCATGATATTTCATTTAAAAAATCGAAATCGAGAGAAAGCTCAACCAATACTTACTTCCGAGCTTAGATAGGTGTATCAAACCTTATCTGAACCCCCACAACTCCTTTTCAAACCTTTTAATAGTAGTAAAATACTTTTCCACTCACCAACAGACCAACGCTTGATTGTCGATGTACGAATTAAGCCTCTGAAACTCACGCACCTTCTTCGACTAGCAAAGGATTCAACTCCCCTGTTTTACGAAGCCAAAACAGAGGATTAAAACACATCTCTATATTGAAACATTCCAGAAACCAACAAACTCCACAACACCTCTCAAGAATCAACCAAGCACCTTCCTAAAACTAATAAGAACACAACCAAACCTTACTCAAACAAAGCCCAGCCAACATCTAACGATTCTAACACATTATTAACTTCAATTAACATCCAAAAACAACCTAATCACGTCCTTAAACCTCCAGCAAAACCACAACAACCAGATCACACCAGAAACCAACTATAAACAACCTAAAAACTAGCAATACATATATTTTCAAGATTCCATTGATTAATCAATCATTTCCACATCAAAACACATCCAAATTAAAATGTAAATCAATTAAATTCATCACCAAAATAGATCCAATTTAGTTTCCATAAATTTTCCAAGAAAACTCAATTTAATTAACAAATCAATGTTTAAAACATAATTCCATAATATAAATCAACAACAAATAATCAAGAACTTGAGAATTTCATTAAATAACCTTTAATTAGAGGAGATAAACGAAAATCACCTCTAATTGCTGATTTCTCCTTAATTGGCCAAGCTTTGATGAAATCCAAAAAGATTTTGCAAAGGTAATTGAAGAAATCAAGTAGAAATCAATGAAGATTGATTCCTGGAGATTTAGAAGTAAAAATCTCAATTTGGTTGCTGAGAAAGTTGAGAGAAAATATTTTGAGAAAAGTAGTTACGTGAGAAAGTATTTTTAGGAAATAAAGATCTTTTTAATTAAATTCTCATTTATCCAATTATTAAACTCATTAAAATACTTTAAAATAGCCAGAATTAAGAAAGAAATCTGTTGAAAAAGAATGATCAAATAGCTCCTTAAAGATTCTAAGTTTTGATCCTTTTTTTGGTTTAGTCACCAAAAATAGTTTTGGAAACTTTCAAATTAGTCACTAGACTAAAATGTCTTAAAAATCAGATATATTTCCATCAAATTGAACTTAACAATTTATTTAAAATATTATGTAAGCAATTTAGACCATTTTTCCATATTTTATTTTCCCTAAAATCACTTTTATAAAACTATTTTCCCAAAACTATTTGAATTGCCTAAATCGATTCTCCCGAACCTCCGGTCCAACCCGGTTCACATATAGGCCCATTTTTAGGGCGTTACATGGTCTGTTGAACCCGACAATTGTAAGAGCATGAGTAAAGTAAGGCTTCGTTGGCCATTATGTAGATGATGTATGAATTTATTTAAGTATGTTGTGTGGATACTATAGATGATAACTTATGTACCCGATGGCTAAGTGATCCAAAAATTTCAATGTTCTCTAGACTATATATATACAGTATACTTATTTTATGATATTCAAGAATTGTAGTAGAGTAGAAATGTACCGCTGAGCTTTGTAAGCTAAGCATTTTGAATCGTTTTTTCAATTCGTAGGTTAGTAGGTTGATCATGGCCGAGAAGCACATCGAGAAGAGATTTCCCAGTATCTCATCGCTTTATAGTACAATAATGGTTATTTGGTTTGGGCTGATGTATCCATAGGACCTTACAAATGTTGAGTCTGTAAACTCTAATTGAATTATTATTTTTGATATACGACGCTTTAAACTCGAAGCTTCTATTTTGTAAAATAATTTATACTGTTATGTAAGTACGTTATATTATGACTGGTTTAAGTGATTTAAATGTTGGCTAAACTTATGGTTTCAAACGAAAATTTCTGGGGTCAAATTTTGAGTGACCTGAATGTGACACTTTGGATTCGGATTAGGATCGAGTGTTATATTTAGTCGTATTAGAGCCTAGGTTTAGCCAGTTCTAGGAAATTCTAGGGTGGTATAGAGGTATTGGTAAGTTGTCTAGTGAATACAAGAACCTAAATTTAATTTGTACACTTCTAAAACTGGAAATCCTAATAAAGTTATCTTATTTCCTTGTGATTTTAAAATTCGATGGCTGGTGACGCCGTTCATGACTATAAAATTTGTGAAGAGAGCTATGCATCTCAAGTGAAAGACATCAGTAAAGAGTTTGTCCCGGATGTTAAATATACGAGTCTTCTAGGAGATACCAATAGTGGATGGGTGAACCACCTCCATGATCTTACATCCACTCTTATACAAGTTGTGCAAGCTATTTCAAGGTCTTTTGACATACCTTGCAAGATCCCTGTGGAGAGACTTCATCGATATGAACTTAATAACTTTGAATGTTTGGGTGAGGATGACCCAATCAAACCTGACCAGTGGTTAAGAGATATCGAGAGAATTTTGAGATAGATAAAAAGTAGTCTGGAGGATGACCTCAATTGCATTGTTTCCCTCTTTAAGAGCAATGCCCATGAGTGGTGGGAGACCATCGAGTTAGGGTTGCTGCTTGTACTTTCAACCTAGGATATCTTCTTGGACAAGTTCAAGAAGAAGTACATCAATGAGGTTCACATGGATGAGATGAGAGGTCAGTTTATGCACCTGGTTTAGAGAGATCGATCAATGTTTGAATATGAACAAGATTTTCTATGGTTGAACAGATACGCCTAGGAGTTGTTACCACTGAGGGGTTGAGGTGTAAGAGGTTTAGACATGAATTAAAGATTAACCTTCAAATGTATGCAACAGTGGGTCTACTTGGGATATTTTCAAAGTTAGCCAATAGTGTGAATGTACTTGAACGACTTTAGGGTACGATACCGACATAGATTGAGGGTTTTAGGGATCAGATTTCGGGAGCTCAGAATATCATAGGTTCTTTCTAGGCTCCGTCTAGGAGGTTTTTTGCTTCGAGGGGTTCAAAGAGAGTTACTTCAAATTAACTACCAAGAGTTGGTCATAGATCTAGATCGAGAGTTCATAGAAGTTCTTTGACTTTTACTTTTGATGAAAATACTAATGGATCAATTAGAACGTCGCTTCTATTATTTTGTGAGCATTGTAACTGATGACATCTTGAAGTGTGTTTCTTACTACCTAGGGTTTACTATAGGTGTCGGGCACCAAGTCACATTGCAAAAGACTACCTAGTTATGGATGATGCTACTCTAGATCAGTCTCAGAGGTTGACTTCTTCTTGGCATGGTCAGAGTTTTGCTAGATGTGATGCTAAGACATCGTTAGAATATCAGGGTAAAAGTACTATAAGATCTACCGCCATTGGCAACACTCGAGTTATTGCTAGACAGTCTGTCATTTAGGCAAGAGATGACGACTTTACCATCGATGATATGTTAGTTTTCTTTATTTTGTTTTAGTTTAGTTGCTACATTGATGGAAATATGATTTATCGTTCATCCAGTGATATTAATTTTCGTTGAGTAAGAGTTGCAATAAGATCTAGAGGTTGATGTCGGATTGATAAATCTATCATATTTGTAAGTGTTAGTAGGTAAGATTTTACCATGGATAGTGAGTGAAGATTAAGAGTATTTGTCCCCATAGATTTGTTAGATTTACTCTCTCTCTAGTTAGTGGATGTTACCTTAAGTATAGGTTGGTCGGTTGAGTGTAAGGTATGCCTTGGTTTTCGAGCATGAGTCTTAAAGCTCCAGGGTTCAGAATAAACCAATTTGTTGGTAATAGACGTAAGGAACTGTTACCTCTCTAGCGTGAATATTGTATTTTTTATGTTAGTTCAAGAAACAGTTTTGTAAGTTGTGAGACGTTCTTAGCCTACGTACGAGTTGTAATAAAATCTAGAGGTCGGTGTCGGATTGATAAATCTATTATATTTGTAAGTGTTAGTAGGTAAGATTTTACCATGGATGGTGAGTGAAGATTGAGAGTATTTGTCCCCATAGACTTGTTAGATTTATTCTCTCCCTAGTTAGTGGATGTTACATTAAGTATAGATTGGTCGGTTGAGTCCAAGGTATGTCTTGGTTTTCGAGCGAGAGTTTTGAAGCTCCAGGGTTCTAAATAAACGAATTTATTGGTAATAGACGCAAGAAACCGTTACCTCTCTAGTGTGAATACCGTATTTTTGGATGTTAGTTCAAGAAATATTTTGTAAGTTATAAGATGTTCTTAGCCTACGTAAGAGATACGAGGGTTGAGCGAGTTCAAGCTTTAGAGCCTATGGGTGATTAAAGAATCATTGATGTCCTGATCGAGGATTGATTGAGTTTAGCTCTTGTTCGGAGATATGATGAAGGTAACATTGAGTTTAGTGTTGATGTTTGGTATGGCACCGACTGAACTGGTAACGTAAAGACTCATTTTTAAAAGTGAGTCTAACGTGGGTGTTGTCGCCAGGAGGTTTATCTTGGGGCGTGCCTATATTGTTGTTAAGGGTGGCGTACCAAGGAAGCTTGAGGTTAGTTGTTGTTGGCTGATGAGTAACGATGAATGATCGTTACCCATTTCTTGAGGGCGATGACATTGTAATCAATTGACGAGTTTTAAAGTTTTGTATGATGGTTGGGAATCAGAGTATTGTAATTTGAACAGTAAGGAGAAACAACGATAAATATAGAAATCGGTTAAAATAGTTGTTCTATCAGATCTCTCAATGATTGTGTTCATGTGTGGTGAGTCAGTGTGTATCTTACCAGAGTAGCGCAGAGAAAGCATGGTTTATCGTCTATGATTTTGAGTCCTTGAGGGAGAGTTGAAACTTCAGCACTTTTGTTCGTTGAAATTAAGAAATTGGCTTAAAGGAAAATGTTCAAATCTTCGAGGGTTATTGGATGTATTTTAATCTCTAATTAGAGTTTGTGTGAGGTAACAATTTTCGTATTGAAATCTAAGTAGATCGATATTGCGTTTGGTCGTTAGAAATTTTGTGTATTTTTAAAACGTATAGGGCATCAAGTAAGTAATAGATATTGGAGTGTTCTTGGTAGCACGTCAACGAAAAGTGTAGCATCTTGGATGCTTGTAGGATTTAAGATAAAGGTTTTAAACTGCAAGTGATAGTTGAGAGTAGTGAATCGGTGTTTTACTATTAAACATTGATTTCTGAGATGAAGCCTGTTTGAAATGAGTTTCTTATGTTGGTGTTTGAACAATATCATTTGATTTCATCTTATATTGTCTCAATTTTAAGATTGATGCGAGTGCTATTCAATTGTAAGGAATGAATCATTAAAGGGTTCACGAGAGAGGTATTAAGGAATTCAGTGTTAAAAGCTTCGGCTATAAAGGTTTTGTAAAAGAACCTAAGAGTTTGTGGTGGCTGTATGTGTGATTCGAAGGAAGGGTTAGGTATTATTACGGACGAAACCTCATTTTTTAGTTATTTTTTAGGTGAACATGTATGGGATGAAAGAATAGTTGGATCTAAGATAATTGTATCTCCTTCCTTTGTTTAATTTCGATGACAAATTTTTTTAGGATGAAGAGTTTTAACGACTTGAATTTTTGAGTCAACAATTAGGCGTTGACTCGAGTTATGGACTCTCGTGTTAGATTAGGTAATCGGACCCAACGGGCCAAGTTTGGGCCTTATTGGTTGAGAATTTGGATAGTTTGGACTTGAGAAGTGACCATATTGTTACAGGGGAGAAAGTGGAGGGTTTTATAAGGCGATTATATCTTTTTTTTCAAAATAAAGGCTGATTTTCCTGTATTTTCTTGGTATGTCATGTAGGAAGAAGGGAGAAAGTGATATCACCATCTTTCCATCTTCATCTTTTCCCCGAACACCTTCATTTTCTCTCCTCCTCAAACCCTATTTCCTAAACTTAAAGATCCAAGCTTTCTCCATCAATTCTTCCATCCGAGATACAAGACTGAAGTATGTTAATCTCATATTCTAAAGCTTCATGAAAAGTATAATTTTGGGGATAAGAGGTAAACTTTCATTTATGGGTTTTTGGGTTTAAGGCTTGAAAGATCTTTGATTTGATGTCTAAGATTGTAAATTCGTATCTAAGCTTACCCCTAGTTGTTATCTCAAGTCTTGATTTGTTTTTCATGTTGATATTGCAAAAGGAATGTGGTTGGGAGGCTTTTTCAAGCTTGAGACAAATATGGGGTTTAAGGAAGCTGAAAGAGCGTATTTCGGGATTTTTGGCTTAAGGTTAGTACATCTTTGACTCCTATATTTCTTGAGGATCATAAACTAGCTGCCTTATTTGATTTTATGGTTTAGGGTTGCTAGATTTAGTTTTTATGGTTATTGGGTGCATTTTGGATGGGTGAGACTTTAAAATGGCTTAACTTGGATTTGATGTTGATAATATGTAAAATTGGTAGTAAACCACCTTAAATAACTCCCATAAGATGTAGGATCAAGTTAAAGGTCTGTTGGTTGCTTTTTAAGGTCTTTGAGGGTGGATTACCGGTACTCGAGGAGCCCGTGCCTGTACCCTAAGTGTTCTGGGTTGTAGAACATTATTCGATTGAGTTGAGCAGAGAAAGGGGTATCAGTACGGTGTTTAATCTGTAATGATACGCTAAACAGAGTTGTATTGATACGGGTCAGCCCGTACTGGTGATCAAAGGCTTGAAGGAATTCTTGTAAGCCCTATTAGTATCGGTACATTATGAGTATCGGTACACAGGGCTACCGAACTGGTATGCGAGGGCCATTATATGTACCTACTGAGCATTATGTCCAAAAATATTGAAATAGAACCCGATGGGCTAAAAAAATATGGAATACGTTTAGTGGGTCCTTAACGAGATAAAAAGGGATTTAAAACTGAGAATTGTGATTTTATCCCTTTATAAGAGCAAAATAAGTAACAACCCAGTAACTTAATTGGGTGACTTTTTATGATAGTATCCATAAAGGTTGGTAAATGTGATGATGTTGTCATTGTGTGTCGGGTGGGCACTTGAGAAGATGTTGGTAATAAATCAAGAGATGATCATGTTGGTTTGTGTCATTCCATGGGGAATTTGCTTGATAACTTGGCTTGGTGTCTCTTACCTCTTGGTGAGGTGTATGAATGCTGGTGGAGCATGTCTTATCTTATAATGGTTGTATAGGAATCCGAATATCCTAGAGTTAGTACTACGGTACTTATTAAGAGGATGCATACTTAGGGCTATGTGAACAAGTACATTCGACACGCTCAAGGGCTGAGTGCGGTTGATATACTCGATTGGTTGAGTGAGCTCGAGTAACCTAATGGTTGAGTGACCTCAAGTAGGGGCTACTTGTGGCTAATATGATCCAAGTGCGTCCAGGACGTATCTGTGGCTATGGTGATCTGAATATGGTCCATTTAACTCGACGACTGTGTGAACATGGGTAACCCAATAGTTTTGTGAGCACGGGTAAAGTAGGACTTCGTTGGTCATTATGTAGATGATGTATGAATTTATTTATGTATGTTGTGTAGATGCTATAGATGATAACCTATGTACCCGATGGTTCAGTGATCTGGGTGCAGTACGAAACATACTCGATAGGCTGTGTGATCTCGAGTACTGTGAAGCATTGTGAAACATGTAAGACTTCTTGTAGACTTACTGATGCCTTGAGATAGGTGATCTAAGAACTATATCTAGTGTAGGCTAGACGATGACTCATAGATAGTGAAGCTTATCTGTGCTCTCTAGACTATATTTATCTCGCATGCATATTTTATGATATTCACGGATTATAGTACAATAGAAATGTATCACGGTTAGTATGTTGACTGTGGTCGAGGAGCACATCGAGAAGAGATTTCCCAGCAATGCATCGGTTCAAAGTATAATACTTGTTATTTAGTTTGGGCTGATGTATTCATAAGGCCTTACAAATGTTGAGTCTGTAAACTCTATTTGAATTATTATTTTTTATATACGTTGTTTTAAACTCGGAACTCTTATTTTGTAAAATGATTTATATTGTTATTTAAGTACATGAAATTATAAATGATTTAAATGTTGACTAAATTTATGATTTTCAAATGGAAATTTATGGGGTCGAATTATGGGTGATCCAAATGTGACAATCCGGATCAAGATTGAAGTGTTACAATACAATAATAAATTAAAATTATTTATAAAAAAATTCATCTTCTGTGCTTTTAATATTGTTACTGTATCGAATAATAATATTAAATGAGTTTTCTTTAATTGTAGCAATATATCGATAAAACAAATTCCAACCTCATTCAAGCTGATAATGTTATGCACCGAATAAACATGACATGGTGTTCAAAAGAAATAAATAACATGACAATGCATGACATGTTTTTTTGTTGTTGTTTTATGTTTCTTTCCGTTAATGATTCAAAACTATAAAAACGTGATATGTAAGCAACTTGCACTGTTGTTTTATATTAAAAAAAAGCAACTTGCACTGTTGCTTTTTTTTTTCCTTTCATGTGGGTATAATTAGGGGGGAAAATAGAGGATTTTTATTCGTTATTAATAGAAATATTTTGTTTCTTTTGGTGTCATTTTTTATGTTTTAATATTAAAAAAATAGATTATAAGTTATAACTTTAAATTTGAAATCCTAAACCCTAAGCTCTAAAAAATATACACTACCTCTAATTTTTTAAACTCTAATACTAAATTGTAAACCTAATTTTTTTCGTGTAGGATATAAATAGGGCACAAAAAGGGTAGATGATTTCTATTCGTTAAGAACAAAAATTATCTGCTCTTTTTCGGTGCCTTTTTTATGCTCTATTACTAAAAAATAGATTCTAAGCTATAACCCTAAATTTTAAATCTTAAACCCTAAGAACTAAAAATATACCCTACACCTAATTCTCTAAACCCTAACATTAAACTTTAATCCTAAACCCTAAACTTATTTTTTAATGTGGATCCCAAATAAGGGGGAAAGGAGGAGGAATTCTATTCCTTGGTTACATCAAGCTTGACCTTGTCCATTGATCCATTTTATTACTTAAAATAACAGAGGAAGTGATCAAAAGCTCGAATTATCATTCGGATAAAAGGAGTGGACACTAAAGAGAAAGTGATGGCCTTATCAAAATCTTAGATGATTGAAGGGGTGAAATACAAACTGAAAAAGATTTTCCCCCTTAAATCCTACACCAAATAAGCAATAAAAGTTATATTACTCATAAATCCTACGACAAATAAATTTGTATAAACTAAAGTTTACGCATTTTGTGTATCAAATATCTTTTCATATTTTGTTGGGTCTAATAATTAAGATTTTTATATGATTTTAATCTAAGTTGTTCTTTAAGTTTTTTCGGTATCCAACTAGGTAATTGAATTTATCTTTAAAGTTTAGTTTGGTTCACAAACTCTTTTTTGCTCAAATAGGTATTTGAATCTGACTTTTTGGTTCAAATTGAATTATTTGGTTCAAATAAGTACTTGCAATTTTTAACCAATTTAAACCGAGAAGTCGTGTCCATGTACCTATTTGGACAAAAAAACAAAGTTCATGTACAAATTCAAACAAAACCCAAGTTTAAGTACCTAATTGGACCAAAAAAACACTTAGATATCAAAAATGAACATTAAAACCAAAATTAGATACCGAAATGTAAATTAACCTATATTAAGGCCCCTTTGGCATTGCTTATAAAAGAGCTTTTGCCTAAAAAAGTAATTTATCACACGTAAACAATGCTAAAAATTTTAGCTTTTGGGGGTAGAAAATCACTTTTGAGGTGAAGTTACTTTTTACCCTTAATTATCGGTAATATAATAATATACTAAAATAGTAATACTAATATATGAAAACAATATTAAATATGATAATTATTAATATACTAATTAATATTTTAATATGAAATATAATAATTATTAAATATATTAATTATACTGATTATTAAAATAATATTAAGAATTTAGTATTTCAAATAAAAATAAATAATAAAAACTATAATATTATAAAATAATATTAAATATAATAATTATTAATATATTAAATTAATATTTAGTTAGATTACACTAATATAAAAAAGCATAGTTTAGAGACTAAAGTTCTATATATAATCTAAAAATTTATATTAATTATTTAAAAATATTTAAAGTTTATATTTTATATAAAAAATTACTAATTAATTGTAAATATTTTTATTATAATAACGAATTTAAACACTAATAAATTTAAACATCATTTACAATAACGAATTTAAACCCTAATGAATTTAAACATCATTCAAAGCATAGTTAGATTACACTAATGAATTGTCAATATTTAAACTTTATGATAACGAATTTAAACATCATTTATGTTCATTTATTTTTACTTTATAATATCATGTTTTAAATGAATATTTTATTTTTTCAAAAGTATTTTTTAACAATAATACTAACACTAAAATCTTACAATCAACTTTTTAAAATCAATTTCTAATTACACTTTTAAAATCATTTTTCAAAAATAATGCTAAACATGCCTAAATAACGCTACAAGTTTCTGAACTCTTTACCCGGACAACCCGAGGGAGCAAATAAAACCTCTAAACATGACTTATAGAGCATTTGAACATCTATAAGTATGCATTTTGGCCCCTTAGTCAAGTTGTCCTCTTCATCTCTCCTTAAGCACGTCTCCTTTGTCTTAATCTGCATTTAGCTGGCACGATTCTGTCTTCCTAGCGCATTGATTCTGTTGAGAGCGTCGCTAAACTCGTCATTTGGCTGGCAATGCCGATATGCCATGTCTCATACACTCCCCACCTCTCGTTAATTATAATTCCCACCCCTATAAATACATTTCTCTTAATCCCAATCCCCACAATTCATCTCGTCTTCTCTCTTTTTCTACTTCTCCGTTTCACCATTCCATTCATCGCTTCATGGCTTCTTTTGCAACTTCCGACGTTCTTTTCTTCCTCCTTTTCTTGGTCTCTCTGCTTCTCTTCGATACGGAGGCAAGGACGCTTACCGAGTCATCCGAGCAGCCTTTTCCATTCAAATACCACGATGGCCCTCTTTTATCCGGTAAAATCTTGGTTAACCTCATTTGGTACGGCAAATTCAAGCCTTATCAACGTGCCATTATATCCGATTTCATCGCTTCCCTCTCGTCTTCCAGCCCTGCCATTACTCGACCCTCGGTAGCCACATGGTGGAAAGGCATTGAAAAGTACTAGTCTTACCCAGAAATCTTCTCCCCTTGTCCTTTCATCGGGTACACAAATCCTTGATGAGAATTACTCTCTCGGGAAGTCATTAACGAATCAGCAGGTCGTGCAATTAGCAGCAAAGGGTGCTCAGCAGAACGCCATTAACGTCGTCTTGACATCGGCTGATGTTTCTGCGGAAGGGTTCTGCTCGAGCAGGTGCGGAAACCATGGTCCAGGTTCAAGCAAGGATTCCAAGTTTGCTTACATCTGGGTTGGCAACTCGGAGACACAGTGCCCGGGTAAATGCGCTTGGCCATTCCACAAGCCCATCTACGGACCACAGGTCCCACCATTGGTTGCACCGAACAACGATGTGGGTCTTGATGGGATGGTGATCAATCTAGCTAGCCTCCTGGCCGGGACTGCCACGAACCCATTTGGAGGTGGCTATTATCAGGGTCCAAAACAGGCGCCACTGAAGGCTGCTTCTGCTTGCCCTGGGATGTTCGGGAAAGGGGCTTATCCGGGCTATGCCGGCGACCTTCTGGTGGACACTACGACCGGAGCTAGCTACAATGCACGTGGTGTGAATGGCAGAAAATACTTGCTCCCTGCTTTGTTTGACCCAGCAACCTCAACTTGTGCTACAGTAGCATAAAACAAAGATTTATAGAACATGCAAACATGACAGTACATAGAAAAGCAGTATAGTATAATTTTTGTGAAAGATTCTTTTATTGTAATGTTTAATTATTCTTTTTTAATCAGGATTGAATAAAACATTTACACCTAAATTTTTTCATTATCTTATATTCTCAGTCCTGCATTTCCTCTCAATCCCCATTCTCGTTGTTCGATTAGAAAGAATGGCACTTTCTTTTAGATTTTAGATCATTTTACTTAACATCCACTCTTATTTACATTATAAACCTTTAATTTAATCAAATTATATTATTAATTTTTTATTAATAATAAACTATGTCTCTTCTACTAACATTGTTAAATAATTCTAACAAAAAAATTGAAAATAACGTATTTACTTAATATATTTTCACATATCATCATCAAATAATATTTAATTGATAATTTTAATATTTTTTCTATAAAAAATTTATGAAACATTTCCTTTAAATAAAATTAAAGGAAAAATAACTAAATTTCCTATAATTTTAACAAAAATATTTAAAATTTTCAATTAAACATTATTTATTGATAATATGTGAAAAAATATGTTAAATAGAAGTGTCAATTTCATTTTTTTCATTAGAATTATTTAATGGTGTTAATATAAATGACTTAATTTATAAATAATAAAAGTTAAATATTGTAATTTGATTAAATTAAAGGTTTGTGATGTAAATAAAAGTGCATATTAAGTTAAGTGATCTAAAATGTAAATTTCTCTCGAGTATAGTTACAGGAATTTTCACAGTTATAATAAATACAATCAGAATAATAACTATATCAATCAATAATTGCAAGATACAAATTACAATAAAAACTGATAATAAAAATATCTTTTGAACAATTCATACTTAGGGGAGAAGAAAGGAAAATTTTGCTCCTACTGGGTCCAAAACTTAGGGGAGGGAATGTGTCAACTTGAGAGCTTTTAACTATTTGCTCTAGAGGTTGTTAACGATAATAAAAATATCCGAATCTAGATTATAATAAATTTAAACATGACTAGTACGAAATAAAATTTAAATCGATATAGAAATAGAATCAAAACTTCCTATAATGTTTATACCTAATGGATTCCAACTTAGTTTCTCAAATTTATAACATCTCAAATTTAAATTAATAAAATATTTTTTATTCCCTCACATTTCCTTTAGTCATGGGTTCTAGATCTAGTAGGAACATACCCTTCTCTCCCTTAGAGTTTCTTTTCCCCTCTCCTCTAAGTATGATTAGGATTAGAATTTGTCAAAAATAAAAATAAAAGTATAGTTTACTTATGCTTACAAGGAATATTCTTTAGTAAGTAATACTAGTAGTTGTTTTAAAAGGGTTTATGTAGAAGAAATTCTATATAGTTTGATTGAATAATCAATTTGGTCTCAATTATTTTTTTAAATCACTCCATCCTTAACGTTTCATTTTGAGACAAAATGACTATTTCTTAAATGGAGACCATTAATCAACTAACGGTTAATGCATTGCACTGGCGTGACATCGCACGTTGATGTGACAGTACGACGTATAAAAAAACTGACGTGTTATAATAAATGTCAACAAAAAATATTTTTTCTAAAAATAGTTATATATTTTTATTTAATAATTTTCATCAAATAAAATGATGACCCATGTAGTTGGAAAAGTAGTCGCAAACTTGATTCCTTCTTGCAATGCCTCTCACGTTTCGTAAACATCTTTTTTGTCTCTTTTTTGTGTTCTTATTTATATCCCAGCACTAAAAAAATAGATTTAAGATTAGCATTTAGAGTATTAAATGTTGCGGTATTTTTACGGTTTAAGATTTATGATTTAGACTTTAAAATTTAGGGTTATGACTAAAAATTTAATTTTTTAGAGTCGAAACATAAATTCAGAAAAGTATTTAGATATCATTTTCGATTTTATGCTTGTATTGGAACCATGTTGTTACGGTAAGTGGAACATATTGTATTTCTTTAATCAATCGAAATTAATATAAACAACAAAGAGGAACATTTTCCCAAATCTTTTACAAGAAGAAAGTAGATTATCAGTAATCGAAAATCTCAATATTTTTCGCACTACAACAAGCTCAAGAAAGTATTTTGGAGAGTTTGAGGCGTTAAAAACGTGTGAAATTAAATGTGCGAGAGACAATATACGTGTTAAATATTATTTTGGGTAAACTACATAAATGGTCACCAAACTTTTAGCATGCTTTCATTTTGGTCATTAAACTTTTAAAACTTACGATATAGTTGCCGAATATTTTGGTTTATTTTTAATATGGTCCCTCTCATTATATTCTGTTAGATGCTCACGTTAGTTTTCATTTCCCCTTAATAAAATAATGGGTAAACTATATCATCTATCTCTCAACTTTCTTCTCACTCTTATTTTGGTCACTAAGGTTTAAAATTTTCTAATTTAATAACTTAACTTTTAAATTATTCTTATTTTTGTCACTCTTGAATGACATGGTTATACAAATAAAAATTTAATTTATTCTTAAAAAATTATTTTGGTAAATTAGTAAATTCATTTTTCCTGTTTTTATCATTTTTTTATTTTGCACGCAGCCTTTTATTTTGTCTTTTTCATAATTTATTGTTTTTTATAGCTACAATTGGATATTCTCGGTTTCAAGTATGTGAGAATATAATTTTTTTAAATATTTAATGGAATAATATTAATATTTTTATAATCCTATCCGACTTGTCTATACTTCGGCCCTTAAATCTATAAGCATGGAATTTAACAAGCTAATATAATAAAATGGATAAACAGAGATGCCCATATTGTTGAAGCCAGGGATAGACCGAGAAGTGCTAAGGAAAGTCGTATCTCTTGAAAATTTTAAATTCTCACATATTTATTTTTTTATATTTTATATTGATGATTTAACTTCGCACTCATTGAACTTTCAAATTTTTATATAATTTTGCTAAATATAAAAATTTGCACCAATAATATAAAATATCGTGTCCATCTCCGTTAAAACAAAACCCTGAAATCTAATATAATAAAACCTAAGAAATAAGCATCCATCCGCCACTAGATTTTAGAATGGACCCAATTTGATGCTTTAATCATTGGCTTCAAACCTCATGGAGTGGCTTTTCGAAACCAGTGGGTAACCTAAAATTGGTTGATAATTATGCTTTATAAAATGAAACTAGCTGGAATACATCATAGATTATATATAATAAGGTTCACGGTTAGGTTAGATTATTGTTTCAACTATATAATAAGATATTCCAAGTTTTTTAATCAACTATATAATTAAAAGATCGGTTCATAGATTACATACGGTTTCTTTAATCAACATTTTATTCATTAAATAATAGTTTGATTAAAATAGTAAGGGGGAGATAAATGAGTAAATAACATATTAAAATTCTATAGAAAATAATAGATGAATTATTTTACTTTTATTTGAAACATATAGGATCAATTTGTACATTTTCGGTAGACAAATCAAAATGTTATTCAATGTATAATACAAGGTATTTTTATCTATCGAGAGACGGACAAAAACTCTCTGTCCTTTTTTTGTATCTCTTTTTATTCCTCAACACTAAAAACTTAAATTATAAGTTCTAACCCTAAATTTTAAATCTAAACCATAAACTTTAAACCCTAAAAATACAACATTCCCATAATTTGATTAAACCCTAATCATAAACTTTAACCTTAAACTCTACACCTAAATTTTTAGTGTGAGAGCATAAATAAGGACACCAAAAAGAAGCAGGAAATTTCTATTCCAAGCTCGACTCAATTCAAATCGGTGGTGGATCCACATTTATGTTTGGGTGGGCCCGTGCCCACTCTAAACTTTTTAAAGTTCTTACATTTGGCTTCAATTTTCTTAAATTTTTATGAACCAGTCCTTAAATTGTATAATTTGTGTCCACCCTAAAATTTTGAGATATTTATGACTTGTGTCACCCTAAAAAATATTTTAACTTGTGCTCACCCTCAAAAAATTTATGGATCCACCATTGATTTGAATTGAATCAGATAGTAACATAACCATTGGGT
Organism: Hibiscus mutabilis; assembly: GCA_019671005.1. Lineage (NCBI taxonomy): Eukaryota > Viridiplantae > Streptophyta > Magnoliopsida > Malvales > Malvaceae > Hibiscus > Hibiscus mutabilis. The sequence goes on along the minus strand of CM033713.1, from coordinate 19,765,371 downwards.
AGATATATCTAAAATGCTTTTAACTGAATATTGTATTAAAAGATGCCAACGCCAAATTACTTTCACATTATCACATTCAATTAGATGGGAAGTTTGTGGAGTTTGATGTTTATGATTTTATCAGCCTAATAAATGTGTAATTATTCAATTGAGTGATGAGGCGAAGACAGTTGTAAATTAAATTGAAAGGAGAAAACAGCGCGTAGGGGAGTTTAATAACCCAAACCAGACACTTAACTCTATCCGCGTTGTTCATTCAAAGCTAATCTTAGATTTTATTACACACCTCCCTCCTTTTTCATTTACATTAGTTGTCGGGAAACGCCTCTTCATTTAGCACTCTCTCAATTATTATTTTTTAAATAAATTCTACCTAAAAAAGAAAAGAGAAAATTTATTCCTAATTAATTAAAGAAAAAACTATCAACTAAACTTTTAACCACACACTCTAAAGATTAATAATTAAACAGTTTTTAATATATTAAGTCAAAATTTGAAATTAATAATTAAACAATTATTAGTACATAAAAAACCATTTAGTGTGTTTTATTATAGTAAAAGTAATATATTAACGAGTTCAAATTACCTTTAGACTATTCAAAAAAATTATATGCACCAATATCTAAAGGATAAACTATCTGATTGATGGGTTAAATTTTTTATTTTAAAATTTGAACTAAATTAATTGAATATGTAAATATGGAGGATTAAATGTGTAATTTTATAAATTTATCTTTCATTTTACTGTGCCAAGCCTGCACGCCGTCACGACAATTAACACTCAAGTGATAAAAGGTTTAAAAATAAAAACATAAATAATCACAATGTTAATTTTTTTGAAATTAGTGAGCAAAAGTGCACACTTACTAAAAGGAAGTAATCATCTCCATAGTTTTACCCTATTTAAAATACATCCAATTATAATTGAAACAAAATTACCATTTTATTAAATTAATTTGTCCTAATTCAAATAAAAACATATTACATTAATTATTGTCTTTCAGTGCTGTATTTTATTATGACGTTTATATATATATATATATATATATATATATATATATATTGCATTAGAAATAAAGAATAAAAAAACTATTACTAACGTTAAAAAATATAAACTATTACTCATAATATACATACATTGAAATGATATCATCTTGTTTGATGGGAAATTAAAAAAAATTATTAAAGGTGAAAGTGAAGTAATATACATAAAATATTATAAAAGTAGATATAAATTATTATAAATATCGCAACATTTTAGATATATTAATTTTTGTGTAAATATATAATTTTCTATAACTAAAAAATGGACACATGTACGCATGCACATATGTGAGGTGAGATTTTTTTGTAAGATGTAAAATTTATATATTTTAAGCTGTTGTACGAGGGTAAATAAATGACTGAGATTAACGGTAAAAAATAATAATTTTTTTAAAAAAATCTTGTAATTCATTTATACTCATCCAATTGTTCAAAAAAATACAAAACTAAATGAATTTTAGTTTGTATAAATGAATACAAACCCATGTATTAAGGCAAATGATCGGTTATCGTAGGTAGCATTGAAAAAGCCGTCTCTAAAGAGGATGATCACTTATGGAGGTATCCCCCCGAAGGAGTCAACCCTACGTTCCACTTCTCCGCCTACATTTAAACCCCAACTATCGAACCTATTCTTTCACCCTATATATACTCACTTCTCCTTTCCACAACTCCCAAACCAGCTAAGTTAACTACGAACATGGCTACCAATGGCGCCTCCTCTTCTCCCTCTCTTCGCCTTCCCCTTGTTTAGCCACCGCTAGAAAACCTTCAGCTCTCGTTCAACAACAACCCGTCCTTCTTAAATACCACAACGGTCCTCTCCTCAAGGGTACTATTACCCTTAATCTCATTTGGTACGGTAAATTCTCCTCTTCACAGCGGTCCATTATCGTCGACTTTCTCAACTCACTCACCTCCGCCAAGACGCTGTCGTCGCCATCGGTTTCCTCGTGGTGGAGTACGACTGAGAAGTACCGGAGGGGTGGTTCGACCGACGTCGTTGTAGGGAAACAAATCCTTGATGTTAAGTACTCTTTAGGGAAGGTTCTTAAAACATCCCAACTCAGAGCTTTGACTTCCAAAGCAGGATACGGAAATGGCGGAAGAGTGGTCAACGTTGTTTTGACTTCCGCTGACGTTGCGGTTGCTGAGTTCTGCGTGAGTAGGTGCGGGACACATGGTTCGGGTCGGGTTAAGAAGCACAGGTTCGTTTACACTTGGGTGGGTAACTCGGAAAGCCAGTGTCCGGGTTATTGCGCGTGGCCGTTTCATCAACCCGAGTACGGACCGCAAACTCCACCGTTCGTTGCTCCTAACGGAGACGTCGGGGTTGACGGGATGGTGATTAATCTGGCGACAGTTTTGGCGGGAGCCGTGACGAATCCGTTCAATAACGGGTACTTCCAGGGTCCGGCGGAAGAGCCACTGGAGGCGGTGAGCGCGTGTACGGGGATATTCGGGAAAGGAGCGTACCCGGGGTATCCCGGAGAGGTTTTGGTGGACAAAACCACGGGGGCTAGCTATAACGGCGTTGGGGTTAACGGGCGAAATTATTTGATCCCGGCGATGTGGGATCCTGAAACATCAACTTGCAAAACGCTGGTCTGAGCAAACGCAAGTGGAATGGAAGAGTGACCCTTTTTTTAAGAGAAATACTTCAATAATACATAGGTTGTATAAACTTTGTCTAAACAAAGAACGAATTCTTTCCATATTTATGTGAACTTTAAGTATCGTTTTATTTTAAAAAAAGCTTTTATGTCATGTACTGGAAGACAACACTTAGGATTTTAAAATTGCAAAAGTCATATCCAAAAAGGTAACAATAATCGACAATTAATTGGTCTAGTAAGATGATATATTAAATTTTTTAAACTAGGTTGGGTAGGAGTGTTCAAAATAATCCGATCTGAATAATTTGATCTATTTTTCCGATGAACTAATCCGAAAATTCAGATATCCGATCCGCTTTTAAATTTTTTGGATAATTGGATCGGATATCTAGAATAAAAATCGAATACTTGAATCAGATACGGAACACACTTTTTATGTTTTTGAATTATCCAAAAACCCGAAAAATTTATCGAGCTTTCAAGGCCAAACCTAAAGAAAATAGGTCCTCTCCTCACTTCCTCGACGCATCCTTTCTCAGTCACTTGTTTGTCTCAGACTCACAATTTCTAACTCCAGCCTCTCTCAAAACTTAATCCTTTGAACCTTCATCGGACCACCAGCGCTTCGATCGAAAATTCACGTCGGTGCCTCATGTTCATATTCTTTATCCATGTCGAGCCAAAAGCCTCAATCTGGAGTAAGTCATATTTATATACTATTTTATATTTTTATCACTGAATTTTTTTCACGATTTCTTCTCTCTCTAAGTTTTCAAAATTCAAACGATGAGTTCACTTGATTTTTTAGTATTTTATAATAAAGAGAGAATATAGTCTTAAATTTGAATTTTAGTTGCTTGTAATCTTAGAAAATAGTGATTAAGACAATAAAACAGACAAATTTAAGGTCAAATCATGGATATTGATTGAGAAGAGTAATAGGTAAGTTGTTTTTAATGAAAATGAACATTAATTTTGTGCATAACAAGATTGTAATTCTAGTACTGGACAAATAAATTTAACACAGTCTGTTTCTAAACGAATAATTAGAGACATTTTTCAGATTTGTGTGCTTAATAGGTGTTTTGTTTAGTGTTTAGTATGTTGTGTGCTTAACAAGAAGCATTTGGCACACAATAGTGATTAAGATTTAAGACAATGAAACAAACAAATGTACTATACAGTATACACACGAATTTGACAATTGACACACAATTTAGTGATTAATAGGTGTTCTGTTTAGTATGTTGTTTCAGTCATGGACTTTTTGTTCATCTCTTTGCTTTTATTTTCAGTTTGAATAAAACGAGGTGTGATTTGCAATCAATCATTTGCTTAGTTAGTTGTCTTGAAAACTTATGATTGTGGGACTTTATTTATGCATATTATTTTGATTAATACCCTGCTGAAACTAGGATAATCTTCTGTGTTTGAATAAAATTAGGTTTGATTTGTGAGTAATGCTTTGCTTAGTTAGCTGCCTTGAAAATTAACGTTTTGTGGGACTTTATTTATGCATAGTATTTTGAATAATACCCTACTGGAATTTGAACTCAATTTTCCAAGAATAATATTTTATTTAAAAAAACAAATTTATGTTGGGAATTCAAGTTTCTCCTTAGTTATAAGTCTTACAATGTAAAATTAATGTTATAATTTCTTGTTTGCGGAATATTCTATCGTCATTTGATGAGAATGAAGGTGCTAATTTTGCTTTTGTTGAGTTGACGATGGAGGAGCCTAAAGATAATTTTTTTCGATGAGAAGAAAGTCAAACACCAAAAAGGAAGAAAAAAGAGAAGGAAACTCTAGATGTTGCTACTCAAGGAAAAAGGAAGAAAAAATTCAAGTGGTGGGCTCATTATTCGTATACGGAAGATTTCTCTTTTGCTTCATGTAAGTATTGCAAAAAACGTATTGGTTGTGAAACTAAGAATGTCACGACTCCCTTAGCGAATCACATTAAAAGGTGCCAAAAGTATCTTCAAATTTATATTCAAAACAAAAGTTGATTGATTTTAAAGCCGAAACACTAGTAAGTGAAGATGGAACTGTTGAAACAATTAATGTTCCAAAGTTGTGGGAATTTGAATAAGATTTCTTTAGGAAAAAACTTGCTAGAATGCTTATTGTGGATGAATTGCCTTTTGTTTTTGTCGAACTTGAAAGTTTCCATGAATTTTGTAAAGCTTTAAATCTCCTCTTTAAGCTTTCTTCTCTTGTTACCGTTACTAGAGATTGTTATACCCTTTCCATTGAACAAAAAAATAAGCTGAAAATTTCTTTTAAGAACTTGCATTCTAGGGTTTGTCTAACCACAAACACTTGGACATCGGGTCAAAATTTAAGTTATATGTGTGTTTGACTGCTCATTTTATTGATGATGATTGAAATTCGCATAAAAGAATCATTAACTTTTGTCCAATTGTTGGTCATTCCGGACAACTTATTGGTAGAGCGGTTGAAAAATGTTTGAATAAATAGGGTTTGAAAAGTATTATTTGTGACAGTAAACAATGCAAGCTCAAACGATTTAGCAATTGATTACTTGAGGAGAAAACTTAATATTTGAGAGTCTAGTTTGTTGGAGGGTCAATATTTTCATATGAGATGCGCGTCTATATTTTGAATTGATTGTAAGAGAGAGTTTGAAATAACTTGATTTGTCAATTATGAAAGTTTGAGCTGTTGTGAGGTATGTTAGGTCTTCTCCCACAAGACTTCAAAAGTTTAAAACTTGCATAGAAAAAGAGAAAGAAGATAGCAAAAGTCTTGTTACTTTGGATGTTGAGACAATATCGAATTCAACATTTTTAATGCTTGAAACTGCTATCAAGTTTAAAAAGGCATTTGCTAGTTTATACATGAAAGACTCCTCTTGTTTTAAAGAACTTAAAAAATTTGGTGGTGGTCCCAAGAAAAAAGATTGGAAGACGGTGAGTAGTTTTCTACCTTTCTTGAGTATTTTTGTACGATGCAACACTGAGGTTATCTGGTTCTCTTTACGTGACTTGTAACTCTTATGCACATGAGATTTATGAGACTAGGTTAATGGGTGATGAAGACGAGGGTGTTAGGAAAATGACAGCCCAAATAATATTAAAATATGACAAATATTATGAGAATGTTGATGATATCAATGTTTTAGTGTTTGTGGCTGCAATCCTTAACCCTATGCACAAGTTGAATTATGTTGATTGGGTTGTGCGGGATCCGTATGATGAAATAAAAGCTACTCTCTTGTGCCTTAAGATTAAGGTTGTTTTACAATCTTTATTTGACTTATATGCTTTCTCAATGCCTCAATCAAAGACAAATGATACTTCTTCCTCCACTTCTATTTCTTCCTCAACTTTTCCTCAAAGTAGAACTCAAAGTGGAGGTAAATATTGATCTTCAACAACTTATGACTTTAAAATATGAGAGGGGTCCGGGTTGTTCATTAACTAGTGCCAATAAAAGTGAGTTGAATAAGTATTTAGAGGATGCATGTGAGCCTAATGTTTCAAATTTTCAAATCCTACAATGGTGAAAAGATCAAGCTAGAAGATATCATGTTCTTTATAAGATGGCTAAAGATGTGCTTGCTATACCAATTCCAACCGTAGCTTCTGAGTCGGCTTTTAGTACAGGGGGTCGTGTTCTTGATTCTTTTCGTACTTCATTGAGTCCAAAAATGGTTGAAGCACTAGTTTGCGCTCAAGATTGGTTACGCACTTCTCGATCACCTCTTATAATAGAGGAAAGCTTGCTTGCCTTGAAAGAATTGGAGAAAGGTTAGTTTAATTTTAACTGCTTTATTGTTGTTTATGCAATATTTAAACACAAATACATGTTTTAGTCTTATTTTATTTAATTTTATTTCATGTATTGTAGGCATAAAGGATCTAACTTTGGAGCAACCAAACATCATAATTGATGAAACAATTAATTCTTTGGATGACTTTTAAAGCTTGAACCTTGAAACTTTGGAGTCTTTTATGATCTTAGTATTTTTAGTATGTTTGTTATTTTGTAGTATGCTTTTTGTAATGCACCGTGTTTTAGTAATTTCAATTTAGTTGATGTGGCTTTGGAGCATAATACCTTGCTAAATTGGGGTTTTAATCTTTTGCTTTGGTTGTAATCCTGTTTTGATTTGATGCTGTGAGTACCTCTTAATACTTTAACCTTGTGTTTGGTTTGGATACATTCTGTAAAAGAATGTTTTTTTTTTTTTTTACTTTGCATACATTCTATAAAAGAGTGAATTTTTTACTTACAATATTATATAGTTGTTTTAATTTGATTATGCCAGTATCTTAAAACTTGGATCTTGTATTTGGCTTGGAATTGGATATATTCTGTAAAAGAATGATTTTTTTTTTACTTAAAATGGTTTTTTTTAATAGTAACAATGATTTTCTTACTCTAAATATTATATACTTATTTGAAAAAAATTAAAGGATAAATTCATACTCAGGGGTCTGGACTTCTCTGCGGGTTACTTATCGGATATCTGATTCGAAATCTGAAAATTTGATATCCGAAAATTTGGATATCTGGTTGAACTGGATTGGATACGGATCATTATATAGTCGATCCGAAAAACCGGATATCCGAAAAAACTGGATCGGATTCGATCCGATATCCGACAATGAACTGCCTAGTTGGGAGGATCGCCCCCGTATTGGTCTTCTACAAAGTCTTAATTCAGATTAGTCGATCAATGAATCTAATATCGGTGGTTAAACCAATAAAAAAATAAAAAGTAAGTGGAGCTCATTTTCAGCCTTTTAAGTCATGGACTAAATCTTAAATGTGTCAAAAGTATAAGGAATAATCGACACAATACTAAAACTATTCATATTCTCATACTATCCAGTCGAATTTTCATTTTAATATTCAATTCCAATTCAAAACATTATCAATTGTATGCTTATTACAATTATAGAGATGCTAAATATTAGGGTGATAATTATGATATGGTATTAACATAAGAAAAATATAACACTATGGAAGGTTTGTAAATAAGTATTAACATAAGAAAAAATTCATACTCATTATACAAATATTAAAATAATTTGTCATAATATAAAAAACATTTAAAATTATAAGCTTGAAAGTAAAAGTAAAAACTCGTATAAAATAATACACATTCAAAAAAATGATATATACTTATTTTCATTTTTTTCAAATTAAGTCATAGGATTGAGTAAATTTTATGAAATAAAATTAATTTACTACTAATCCACATATTAAACATAAGAAATAACACTTACACCGAATATAAATCTGGAATCCGAATTTCCGACCTTGTTATTGTTTTAACACTTTAACTTGGCACCAAATCCACAAGGGTCACTCATGGGTTAGTATTAAGCCGAGACCCAAGACAAAATAAATGGTACATTTGGGCTCAGAAAAGGCACATGAATAAATGGTTCGGCTTGGCAGTTTGGACCAATAAGTATTCTTCATGACTTGAGTTATTAGAGCAAGTGGGAGGTTGGAACAAAAATTATGTGTCCTTTTGCGGTGTATTTATATATGTTTTAATACTAAAAAAATAAATTTTATTTTTAATTATAAATTTAAAACTCTAAACCTTACAAATTAAATCATACACCTTAAATCTTAAACCATAATCCTAACCTCTAACCTTAAACCTTATTTTTTTACTGTTGGGTCATATATAGAAGTACTAAAAGGGGACAGAGAATTTTCTGTTCGTTTGGTTGAGGGAAGAAGTGAAAGGAATGAGATGAAAAATATAAAGAAAATAATTTTAAGTGTATTTGATAGGAAAGAGAAGCAAGATAGAAAATAAGAGGATAACCATTTAAAAGATATTTTGATATACAACTTTGTCAATTGTAGGGTCTAGAGATCCTATTTGGAGTATGAGTTTAGTGGTTTATGTTATAGGGTATGTAGAATTTAGGTATATGTTTAGAGTTTAAAATTTAGGGTTTACAATTTTAGATTTTGAAATTTAGGCATAAGATAGACAGATTGTGTAAAATAATTTTTACAAAATATGTGTATAAAAAAATAAGCCTAATCATTTTTCATCTCATGTGTGAAAATAAAGCATTTTAATTTGAAAAGGACATATGAGATAAAATATACGAGAGATGTAAGCTAGTTCAATATTGTATTTTTAAAAGTATTATTCTTTCATCTTATTTTTCAGCTCAACTAAACAATGAATGTGTAATGTCTGAAAAGTTCTGGTGTCAACTTTCGATAAGATGAGATATTTAATTGTCATTAATATCTATCATCAAGTCCATTATTGTATTAAGAAATAATAATATGACTAATTTGAGTTAAGATAATTGTTTCTAAGAGAAAAAAATGTTGAAATTCGATTTAGGACTAAATCATTAAGTTTAAAAGTTTGAGGGGCAAATGAAAATTTTGCCAAAATTGAGTAAAATAAGAATTAAATGGAGATTTTGATTCTAAATTGATCAATAATGATAATTTAAGATAGTTTTGAGTTTGGGGTAAATTTGTAATTAAAGAGAAGTTTTGGGGATTAAAGTGAATAAAATCAAATGTTAGAATTGTATTGGAATCATAGTTGAAAAATCACATGCAAATACTAGTATTATATGATAAATTATATTATATTATATATATATATGAGATTTTGAAATTTATGTATTAAAATAATGGAAAAAGTGGTGTCTTGTTGTAAAATTTGGATTCTATGGATATTAGAATAAATAGATAAAATAAGCATTATCATCTTCTTCTTTTTCTTCTATAGTTCTTTGATAATGTCTTGTAAACATGTTTATGGCTTTTGGGTGCTTGAGTATCATGTTTAGATTTAAGAACTTAATAGTTATATTTTTTTATTTAAAACTTGTTTTGATAGGAAAATTTGCATGCAGGACGTATTTGCTATTTGAGACTTTCTCAAATATATATAGACAGATCTTTTTACACTATGTAAAACTTAAAAATTTTACACTTTTTTAAACCGTTGGATGAAAGTAAATGGATGATTGCGATTAACAGTAGAATATGTGAAGATTAACACATGAAAAAAAATAAGGAAATAAACTTAACCATTTATTACCTTCATCCAACGGTCCAAAAAATATGTAAAAGTAATTGAGTTTTACACAATATAAGTCACACACACACACACACATATATATATATATGGGTTAGGATCAGTGGCGGAGCCACAATATGATTGGGTGGGCGCAGATCCACTCTGAACTTTTCAAAGTTCACATATTTGGCTTTAATTTTTTTTATTTTTATGAATTAGTCCTTAAATTTTATGATTTGTGTCCACCCTAAAATTTTGAGATTTTTATGACTTGTGCCCACCCTCAAAAAGATTTCGACTTGTGCCCACCCTAAAAAATTTTTTTGACCTGCCATTGGTTAGAATCCACTTACACACAATGTAAAAATATGAGTTTTACATGTTTTTGGATCGTGTGATGAGTGAAATGGATGACTGAGATTAACTCCTTAATTTTTGTTCTTACACACAATGTAAAAATGAGTTTTACACGTTTTTTGGATCGTTAGATGAGTGAAATGGATGACTGAGATAACTCTTTAATTTTTTTACAAGTGATAATCTTTATATCCTACTATTAATTTCAGTCACTCATTTCAATGATCCAATCCAAAAAAATGTAGAAAACTTAAAAAGTTTTGCACTACGTAAACAAATACTATCCTTATATATATATGTGTGTGTGTGTGTGTGGCTTTTGGTGGAAGAAAGAAGCCTTTTGAATTAAAGATGGCTTAAAGTTTGCTTTCAAGAACTTAAGGGGTCAGGTCAATTCATTGATTCCCAGTGTTTTTAATGTTTGAGATGAGTTTCTATCATTCTATGTGGTTTATCATGATTTGCTTAAATTACCATGTTTGAAGTATCGAATTGCTTTTAAATTTGTTTTTATGACCCTCACTAATTGTTTCTTGTTCAGAATGGTCTTTTTATTTTGTAACTTCATTTTTATAATTTCAAATAACTTGCAATAACATTAATATCAATTATGTCAATACTCAATTGGCAATCAACTCAAAAATTTAATTATTAGATATAGTAAATTAGACTAAATTATGAAGATCAGCGATTTAGATATATAATTTGATTATAAATGAATCTAATTATGATATTATTGACATTTTATCATATTATATTGTTTTAGTTGTTATTTAGTGTGATTTAAGTTGAAGAACATCTCCCTTATTTTGTAGTGTACTAATAAAAATCATACAAAAAAAGATGTTGGATTTAAAAATGTTATTTGGATGTAGGAATTCCAAGTACAACTAATCAGATATAATATTTAATTTACAGTTAATATATATATATATATATGTATATATATTGGCATTAAATATTATTGTAAATATATATGATCAAAAAAATCAAAACTAAAATAACAATAAAGGAATGAGGTAGTTATGATCAACATTGGAGACTCACAACCTTACTATGAACTTCAACCGACTGAGTTAAACTCCCATGTCCTCAAAATTCATAAGCAAACTACTCCAACACAGTCAAACAAATAAAGTTGAATGTTAGTTGATTAACAGCCACGTAAGCTTTTCGGTTAAAATTGTGTGTCGATTTGGGGAAAAAATTGGGAAAATAAAGTTGCAATTGATAAAAAAATATATGGGCCATATTGTAAAGATAGACAAACTTTTAGAGAACAAATGCAATTATACTAAATAAAAAAAAACAAGAAAGATTTTCAACACAGATGGCATTCGAACCGGAAGCTTTGAAGATCCAGAGCCATGGTAGTTTATAGGCCGATAATTAAGATTACCAAAACAGAGCAGAGCCGGGTCGTGTCGTGTCGTGTCGGTTTACTCCAACCTTTCTTTTTTGTTTTGCTTTTTTCACCTCCCCAATTACACTCTTTCTTAAATCGCACTCAAAATACCAAATGCTTCCGTCACCTTCGCTTTCAGCTAAAAAATGATATGAATCTATGGCGTGAAAGGTGAAAACCCAAATGCCTTTGCTGTTCAAAATCCGCCATTAAAGAACCCAATTCCCAGGGTAAAAAGTTACACATACTTTCATTTTTCCCCCTTAAAAACTCTGTTTTTACTCTGGGGTTCTTTTTCTTCTTTGCTGGCCTGCTTTTGATGCTTTGGTTTGGTGGGTAGATGGGCTTTCTTTTCTTTTCTGTTCTATTCCGGCGTTTGAGGCGGACCAATTGGGGCTCTTTTGCATATCAAGAGGACGAATTTGAGGTAACACCCATTTTTTATTTTCTTCTTTTCTTTCTACTTGTGTTTGTTGGAAAATCTTGAGCAAAAGAATTAAAATTTTATGCTTCGGGTTCTTAGATCTATGTACAAACTGTGAAATTCTCGTTTCTTTCACTCTGCATATTTGTTTTAATTCCAATTGACAAGTTTTTTTATGATTTGTTTCTTTGTTCCGTTTTTTCCCTTTTCTAAGCTCACCTTTGACAATTTTGCCGGAATTCTCCTATCTTTCTGAGCTTTTTGGATCTGAAGAGTTGTTTTGATTTTTTTTAATACCATAATCATCTGTTTCCTTACTTGGCATAAAAAGAAATCTTTTTCGTACAGTTGTGTTATTTCATGTGTCCATAAGCTTTTGTGTAACATCTTAATTTGTTAAATCTCTCAATTACTTCATTATAAATCCTGCAATGTTATTCTGCTACCCTTTTTTATGTTTTGTTAGCTGTTAATATTATTGGAGTTGCTTATTGTATTTCTCTTTTGCCAGTCATTAACCTGATTGAAGATCAGATGGAAGAGCAATGTGACTTTCCACGCTGGGATGAACTGATTCCGGATGCATTGGGGCTAATTTTCAGCAACCTGTCCTTACAAGAGATGGTAACAGTCATTCCTTGTGTCTGCAAAGCCTGGAGAACGGTAGTGACGGGTCCCTATTGTTGGCAGGAGATAGACATTGAAGAGTGGAGCAATGGTCGCGAACCCGACCATCTTGACCGGATGCTTCAAATGCTTATCGCTAGAAGCGGTGGATCTCTCCGCAAGTTATGTGTTTCCAGCCTTCAGAATGATACGATTTTCTCGTTTATCGCAGAGAAGTAAGTTCAACTGCCCTTGACGATTTTGGTAATTGCATTCTTCAGTTGTGTAACGAGTCTTGGCTCATCTGTGCAACAGTTTTTCTATCATTATTTCTTGATTTATTGGGAAATATTATAGTAATTTATGGTATGGTTTTGGTTAGCCTCAGATTTACTAGTTTGAACAGCCATTTCAGTGTTCATGATAAGATTTCCGATGAGACATTTGTAATTTCTTTAAGAAACACAGGATCACACTTTTTACTTTAAGGGATCATTGTTTAATGGACGCTTTTAACTGATATGGTATGTTTTGCCTTTTTTCTTTTCCGTTGATTTTGCAAGTTCTGATTCCCTCCTGTCTTTGCGACTGTCGAGATGTGAAATGAGTGATTCAATTGTTGAACAAACCGCTGGAAGGCTTTCGTCAATCACTTGTTTGGATTTGAGTTAATGTGGTAAAATTGGTGCCCATGCTTTAGAGGCCATTGGAAAGAACTGTAAACTGCTCGTTAGTTTTTGCCGCAACACGCACCCGCTGGATGCAGCAGGCAAACTCTCACAGGATGACGAGGCAAATGCCATAGCTGCTACGATGCCTAGGCTGAAGCGCCTCGAGATGGCTTATCGTCTTATCAGCACCTCAAGTGTTCTGAACATCCTATCCGGCTGTCCCCAGCTCGAATTTTTGGATTTAAGAGGTTGCTGGGATGTGAAACTTGATGATCAATTTGTGAAGGAAAAGTTCCCGAAACTGAAGATTTTGGGACCTCTGGTCATGGACTGCTATGAGATGGGCGATTGGGATGATAGCTCGGACTTCTCCGACAGTTTCGAGTATTTGGCCTGGGAGTTTGAAATGGGCAACTATGATGACGACGATGACGATGACATTTATGATGAAATGTGGTATGGTGAAGGAAGACTGGAGGAACTTGAACTGAGATTCTATGAAGGAATCGGTTGCGATGCCGGAATGTTTGGTTGGCCACCATCTCCTTAGGTTCTTTCTTTTGCTTCTATGCTCTACATAAGTGAATAGAAATACGGTAATTCTGAATATGAAAAATGAAACCATGTATTTCTATGTTTCAATGCGAACTTGGAATTTGTGTGATTTGTTTGTGTTTTTTATCTTCCTAATGAATGTCTTTGTATAGTGAACTGTGCATATTCGAACTTTAATACATAGTCCATGTAGAATCCATGAATTTCACTCCCGAATATGTATTGGCATGCTAAGGTGAATGAAGAACCCCCCCCCTCCAAACTCCATTGCTTGAATACCTCATGGTATCTAATTTATTGGATTGACTAATTTAGATTGAGTATTGTAAAAATTTATTACGGGTGATCACTCGAACAACTCAATTTATTTTATTCACAACGTTAATATTTGAATTTTTGACCTTAAAAGATTTTATATCTTATTCTGTTAGACCAATTGATAATTTGTTATTATAAACTTTGCCCCTTTGAGCTCACATTCCAAGTATCAGTATTATTGCTACTGGTAGCAATTACATAGAACATGAACAAAATTCACACATGAATCTTTACATGTTATTTATGTATATTGAAATTCAAACCTAAAATCTTAAAATTGATTGCAAAACAATTTGATCCAGAAAATGTTGAAAGATGTGATTACTCGTCTAATTTGATTAAATTGAATATGAAACTTGCAATATCTGAACTATTATTGAACTAGTAAATGATTATATAATTTGTTTAATTATTAAAACATTAGGGTTTTTTTAATGGAAACATTAGGAATTTTAATATAAAAATTATTAATTTAGATAGATTATTTCTAGGGTCCACCAAATCAAACCAACCTTTGGAAAATAAATTATTTCACAATCTAAATCACATCTGATCAAATACATAAACAAATGATTTGAAGATTAGTAGATGTAGTTAAGATTTGGAATTATGGTTGGCGACATCAAAGCCTAGTTAAGTCACATGTTAATGTAATCACGTGACTTTGTCTTTGGACCTTATTCTTCGGTGCTTCACTCTATTTTCAATTCAATGTTCCCTCCGACAGACTTCTAGGCCAATAAGGCAAACTACGAAATCTTTTTTGTTCGAACTTTTTTTTTGTATATTTTGTGTATGTTCATCTATTTTTTAAGCACATTTTAACTATGTTCTTGTAGCACGGTTTCTTTGTCTTATGGCACATTGTTCATTTATTTTTGTGGTAGATCTGTGATCATATAGAGATTCTCACGTCGTTCGTATTTGATTTGCGGTTGTCGATGATCTTTTAGATCCCTTTTTGTGGTCGTTAACTGATGTATTCAGATTTGTTTTGCGAAGCAACTTGTAAGTTTGCTTTGTTTTGCGAAGCCACTTCTCATCATCTCTAAAGCGTCTAATTAGATAGATAGAGGCGAATGTATTTATTAATTTTTAGGTAAACTACAACGGAAGTCACTCAACTATAAGTAATGTTACATTTGGGTCATTCAATTTTTAAAATTTACATTTGAGCTCAAATATGTGTAAGGTTACATTTGGGTCACCCTGCATACTTAAAAAAAAACATGCTACAAAAATTACATTTTGGTCAATCCTCAAATGCTCGGACTTTTTTTTGAAACTTTGATGATCTTTATTGATAAGTGGCACTAAAATAATTATTATGACGTACAAAAAACACGACACAAACCAAAAATTAAAAAAAAGTCCAAAAGAAAAAGAAAAGCCACTTAAATCGAAGGGGAAAGTTCATAGCTCTCATCTCAGTGAAGAGAAATCAGCAACGCATCTTCTACCTTTGTCTTTGAAATTCGGAAAAACTTTCTAGATATCACGCTTATCTCTTTAAACGTTTTATTTGACAAAAAAATAGTTCATCTTGAATTTCTCTACTCATCTATCAATTTAACTTTATTGTCACTTTTATCAATTGGAGATTGTAATTATTATTTTTAATTCTTTTTTTAAGTAGAGAGATTTCTTTAATAAAATATATTTTTTGACGCCTATTTAGTTTGTTGTAGTCAAATTGATTGTTTGGAGATATGAGTGTTCATTGTGGGATATCGGATCGGATCCGATATGGTTTTTTCGGATCGACGATATAATAATCTGTATCCGATCAGAAAAAATCGAGTATCCAAACATTCTTATATCGGATAATCGGATCGGATATTCAGGTATCTAATTATCCGAAAATATATTTTGATTTAATTATTTTTTCAACTTTGAAATTTGTATTTATGAAAGTTTCAGAATTTCAAATATAATGAACAACAAATTGCTAAATATAACAAGATTCACAACTATGAACATTTTGATTTTTTTAATTTTCGGATATAACAAGCACCAAATTGTTAAAAATAACAAAATTAATATTCATAAAAATTTGAATTTTCAGATTTTCAGATAATCCAAATCTTGAAATATTGTGATCCATATCCGATCCTAAAAATTTAAAACTGGATCGGATATCTGATCTGGAAATAAAAGTCGGATCGGATATCCGAATTTCCGGATCGGATCAACGGATAATCGGATTGGTAAGGATCAGACATTTTTAAGCACCTCTATCTGTAGAGATTCGAAGCCTTAAATCTCTAAATAAGGTAAATAGGTGAACCACCAAACTTAAATTCCTGGATCCGCCCCCTGTAGATAGAGATAAAGGAATATTGTTAACGATTACTGGGTTACTATGAATGACGGATGGCATATTCAAAAGAAAGCTTCGACTATCATTGTGCATTTGGGTTTCCTTTTTCATTTTATTTTATGTTTGAGTTTTTTGGTGAACACGGTTCCCAAATTTTTGATTGATTACATTGTTAATGTTTTTATCTTCTTTTGTTTAATAAAATTTAGTACCATTTTAAGATTTTAAAAAAATATTTGATACACTTGCTATACAAGTAGTTTAAATCCATCGACATATGTTTTTAGTAAATATTTATATAAACCTAAAGATTAATGAGTAAAGTCATTTATTAAAAAAAAGTAAAGTCGAAAGTCTAATTTTTTAAAATTTAGGGTAAATTATAGGATGATTTATATCAATGTACTTGCCTACTGCTCTAAACCCATTTTTTTTCTTTACAGTGCTGAAATCTATAGGATGATTAAAGACAGTGGGATAATCTGAAATGTTTAACTTCACCACATTAACAGGGTTGTTCAAATTTCAAAACCCAACCAAAATCATGTTGCATCAAACGGCTTTAATTTACTCCATTCACAATATTAAGACCCGAATCCTTAATCTTATTTAAGAAATATAATGTCTCATCCTAATAAACCAACTGAATGTTAATGTTCAAACTTCAATGGTCTCAACCAAATGCCTGTAACTAGAGAAAATTAATTGCGAAAATGAACACTTTCCAGATATCTTCAGCCCTGTATATTCAGTAAGATTTATATCTCCCATAGTCACCACTTGTTACAACCTCAACTTCAAAATGGATTTTATTTCTTTCATAAGTTCAAAAATGAGCACTTCAGTATTTGAATATAAACAAAAAAAAGTATTTGAATTGCAAAAAAAAAAAAAAAACTATAAATTTTCAACCTCGAATTCAAAACTGATTTAAATTTCACAATTTTCCATTGAGGTTGAAACTTTAAAATTTTCAATCATCTACTTTTTACAAATTTTTTAAACGTCAACAATTAACAATAAAATTAAGGCTTATATTACAAATAAGTACTTAAAGTATACCATTTTTTTATTTAGGTACTTAAAGTGTTTTTGGTCAAAATAAGAACCTAAAGTATACTTTTTGGTCAAATAGAAACCTAAAATATTTTTTTTGTCAAAATAAGTACCTAAAGTGTGTGTGTATATATATATATATATATATATTATCTAGGTTTCTAAAAGTTATCACATGACATTGATTAAAAAATATATTAGGTACCTATTTTGACAAAAGAAATATACTTTAGGTACCTACTTTGACAAAAAAAATACTTTAGGTACCTATTTTAACCGAAAAATATACTTTTAATACTTAATTTGACCAAAAAGTATACTTTAAGTATTTATTTTGAAAAAAAATATTTTAAGTACCTAAATAATAATATACTTTAAGTAATTATTTGTGATATAAACCTAAAACTAAATAAAAATTAGTAAAGAGATGGAGTTTTCAAATCAAAACTAGTACAAAACTCAATGTTGCAAAATTAAAGCATGTGGGTAGAATTTTAAAATAATACAAAGACTTTTTTAACATTTTTAAACACATTATAATTTCGTACCATTATATAAATTGTCATATTAAGTTATATATATAGTTCTTCATAATCTAACCACAAACTAAAGTATTAATAAGTGTTGCGTGTAATGATAAAATTAAACAAATTTGTTTGTGATTTTGATGATAACATCAACAAATATAATCTCTAATTTTCTCTCCTTATTTTCTTTCAAACCAAACGAAATTCAAAACTAAAATTAAACCTTCTCATTTTCAAACTCTTCAAATCCATTAAAGCCAATTTGTTCCTTTATCCTTAAGTTCTTTGGTTTTTTTTCCTCATAATTTCTATGAGATATATAATATTTGATTATGCCATGTTCTAACACCTGCTCGTTGACAATTTTTTTAATGTTTCGGTACCAATGATACCAGTCGGTGCGTCCCATTCAGGGACGAAGGCAAATGAACAATGGAAAGGACTCTTGTCTACCGACGCAAGGAATTTTTTTTTTTAAAAAAAATAGATTTCTAATGAATTTGCTCCCTCACCTTTAAGAATTTATATTTTACCTCTAATCTTAATTCCGTCCCAAATCTTATTCTAACCCAAAATTGGTACATCGACCTGCACTTTTCGTTTTTCAAATTTTGTGGTATACATACTGTACCAAATTGTTCTGATCTATTTTGCTTAATAAAGGTGATACCCAATGTACAAGTGCAACGATGAATCTTCTGAAATGAATAGTGGAAATAAAGGACATAAGCGTGACCGAACTCAAAATTATTTATTAAAAAATATAAATTTAAAGGAGAACTATAATGAGTTATATATATATTTTTAATGAATAAAAATATAATTTTATTATTATCTCAATTTTTTTTTTCATTTTCTTAATTTTTGTTGGGAGACCCTTACCTCACAGTCCTCACATAGCCCCCAAAAGGGTTTCACCTCTGGACAGAACACAAAGCAAAATGATTCATGAAATGAAGAAGAAAATAGTACGTCTACTGATAAAATATTGAACACTTTCGTTCAGATTGCAAAAAATATAAATTTAAAAAGAACACATAAATCAAATCACATAATTATACTTATCCAAAAAAATCACATAATTATAAAAAAATCTATCAAAGTTACAATAAATAATTTACAATTTTACTTTCAATAATTATAAACATGAAAAATATTATTTTTTATTTTTATTTCATTTTAAAATATGTATTATTTAATAATTATAATCACAAATTGTAAATTAAAAAAATCGAACATATATAAATTCATTTGAAGCTCTTTTGTTTAATGAAAAAAAAGTAATAAGTGTTTAGGACATTACAATTAGAAGATGTCTTTAATTCTTACAGTCATTAAGGATAAAGAATAACTAACATTATATGAGGTGGGTTATAAAAAAAATGCAAATCAGAATTATAAGACCAAACTAACTTAACCATTCTATCACGAAAAACTTAATTAGACGTTGACGGAAAAATCTATAGTTTTTTTTTATAAAAAAATTATAAATCTAATCTTAATTTTATATAGAGAACATATAAATGAGGACTCTAGGAGAAAGAGAGAGAGTATTTTTAGTGCGTCTAGAATTCATGATCTAAGGGAATATGAGGGAATAAAGATAAGCAGCTTGGTCAACCGGTCAAATGTGCTTGCTCGAAAAAATTTATAGTTAAATAAAATATCACGAGTTGATTGTATCAAATGTTCTTAAACTATGACTTGAACATAATCAAAACTGACATATTAATACTCAAGCAAATTAAATTTTTTGAACACAATCAAGCAAATTACTAGACCGATGAGATTACCCGATTGAAATAATATTTGATAGTTTGAAGATAAAATATAATGTTTTGAAGTCTGGAGACTAATATAAAATCTGAATATAGTTCAAGGATTCCCAGTGCAATTAATTCAAAAAAATATTTGAAAATAAAAAACGGAAGATTAACCAAGAAGAAACGATAGAAGGAAGGCGCGTGAGGAAATCCTGCGAAAGGCACACGGGTAAACTAGACTGCCCCCCAAAGAAGATTGGGCCGCCACGTGGGAACTCGCTCCGCGTTGTTTCCAAGCACATTTGTTTAATAGCCAAAACAAAACTATGTCTTGCGTAATCTGTTTGCTTCGATCGATCCCCATATCATTCCCGAAGAAGAAGATAGAACTCCCATCAATGGAAATTTCTCTCGAATCCCAGAATTTACAGCTCAAAGACCGTCGAGTCAATGCACTCGGCAACTTCAGCCGCCTCCCTGACGAGCTCGTCTGCTCCCTCTTAGATTACCTAACTCCTCCGGACATAGCTCGTCTCGCTTGTGTCAGCAGGTTTTTTATTTTTGCTCCTTAATTTCCCCAATTCCTATATTCTAACTTTTAATCTTCCTTTTTGTTCTAATTTTTCTTTATTTGGGTTTGAATTTGTTAGCGTTATGTATATATTCTGCAATGAAGAGCCGCTTTGGATGAGCCTTTGCCTCAAGAAAGTTAACGGTCCACTTCAATACAAAGGCTCCTGGAAAAAGACTACTTTGCATCTGTATTTTGCTCTTTGCCATCGAAACTTCAATTTCTGTTTTTATATTTGTTTTAATTTGCATTTCAGTATCTAATTTTGTGGGGTGGGGGTTATTTTTTTAATGCAGAGAGGCTTTGCCGAATGAATGTATTGACCACAGAAGAAAACCATTGCAGTTTGATGGTAACTAATCTCATGGTTTTGTTTTTTCATGAAAATATGTAGTTATTTTAGTTAAATGATAGTATTGATTTGAGTAATTGTTATTATCAATTTTTGGGTGTAGGATTTAGCTCTTTCTTCTTATACAAAAGACTATATAGGTGCCATACTACGTTAGACGGATTTGCTTTTGGCGATGGAAATGTCGAAAGACAAAATGATTTATCGATGGAACAGTTTGATCAGGAATATGATGTGAAAAAACTGGTATGCTATATATATATATATGTTTGTTTTCAGTGAATTGTGTTGAACTCACTTATGCTGCTAATGATTTGCTATGGTATCCCCTAGAAATCAGTCCTTTGAGTATTTAGAAGAAATCAGTTGTGTTATATCTGTAAATGAACAACTTCATGACTGCTTGTGCTTTTTGGATGGGGTTATTGCTTATTCATATTCCAGGTTTTGCTCACTGGATTAGCCGAGTGTTGGCCTGCTAGGAATAATTGGACAATCGACAAACTACTGCTCAAATATGGAGATACAGCATTCAAGATTTCTCAAAGAACCCCTGGAAAAATTTCAATGAAGTTCAAGGATTATGTATCATACATGAAAGAACAACATGATGAGGATCCTCTTTATATTTTTGATGAAAAGGTGAGCTTAGGGTAGGAATAGCATTCATACAGTTTTGTGCGTCTATATATGTGTGTTTCTTTTGCGATGGGAGCATAATGAAATAATGGCCATTTTTAGATAACTTGAAAGTACTTTGATTGTTCTCCATGTAGTTTGGAGAATCTGCACCTGGCTTGTTGGAAGATTACTATGTGCCCCAAATGTTTCAAGAAGACTTCTTTGATGTTTTAGATAGAGATAGCCGACCACCATTCAGATGGCTTATCATTGGGCCAGAGAGGTCTGGTGCCTCTTGGCATGTCGATCCAGCACTTACCAGTGCCTGGAATACACTTCTTTGTGGTCGTAAAAGGTATTTTTGAGATATTACCTCTGTAATTTTCTAATTATCTTTTCGTTACAGGAATTGAGTCTTTAAATAGACTTGGCAGTAATACAAAGTTTTCAGGACTCCTTGTTGAATAAAGAGTTATACTAAAGTACAAACTCTATCTATTAGATAAATTTTAATCTAAATATAATTCTAATCTATTTACAATAGCAGTGTTATACTTCTACACTGCCCCTCAAGCTGGAGAATATATATTATATATTCCTAGCTTGGATGATAGCCTGTCGAATGCTGGTTTTGGTAAGGCTTCTGTGAGCAGATCTTCCAGCTAACCTTCTGTAGGGACATAGCTCAAGGAGGCTGTCCCATTATAAATTTTTTCCGAGATGAAATGTCTGTCAATTTCAACATGTTTAGTGCGATCATGTTGGACAAGATTTTTTGCTATTTGAATTGATGATTGATTGTCACATAGAATCTCGAATTTTCGTTGTTGGTCTACATGTAGTTCCTTGAGTAACCAAATTCCCTCACACATCCCTAAAGCCAATGCTCGAAATTCAGCTTCCGCACTGCTTCTAGCAATAATTTGTTGTTTTTTGCTTCTCCATGTTACAAGATTTCCCCAAACGAAGGTACAGTAGCCACTTGTGGATCTTCTGTCAGTAAGCTCCCCTGCCTAGCTCGAGTCTGTAAAAACTTTGACAGTTCTATCTTGTGTCTTTGTAAACATCAAACCATGTCCGAGGGTTTTCTTTAAGTATTTAAGAACTCTATTTGCTGCAGCCAAGTGTTCTTCTTGCGGGTTTGACATATGTTGACTGAGAACATTCACAGGATAGGCTATATCTGGCCGAGTTAATGACAAGTAGGTTAGCTTACCAATTAACCTTTGAAAGTTGTCCTTATTTACTGAAATGGCAACATCTTTACCAAACTTCAAGTTGGTCTCCATGGGTGTATCGGCTGGCTTACATCTCATCATACCAGTTTCACTTAGCAAGTCTAAGATATACTTTCTTTGGTTGATCACCAATCCTTTGCTTGACCTTGCCACCTCCATACCTAGGAAATATCTGAGTTTTCTTAAGTCCTTTGTCTCAAACTCTTTGTTCAGAATATTCTTTAAGCAGCCAATCTCTTCTTCATCGTCTCCTGTCATTATTATATCATCCGCATACACAATTAAGATAACCTTTTTATTTTTGTGAGTTACCTTAATGAACAAGGTGTGATCTGCTTGGGATTGTTTGTATCCATTCTTCAAAATGACTTTTGTAAATCGGTCAAACCAGGCTCTAGGTGATTGTTTTAGGCCGTATAGAGATCTGTTAAGCTTACAGACCTTTTGTTCTCTCGCAGCATGTTTCAATCCTGGTGGTAGCTTCATATAGACTTTCTCCTCTAGCTTTCCATTTAAGAAGGCGTTTTTAACATCAAGTTGATGTAATTGCTAGTCACAATTCACTGCTAGACTCAAGAGAACTCGGATTGTATTAAGTTTAGCCACAGGTGCAAAAGTTTCAGTGTAATCGATTCCAAAAGTCTGTGTATACCCTTTAGCAACTAACCTTGCCTTGTGTCTTTGGATGCTGCCATCAGAATTAAATTTTACAGTAAATACCCATTTACATCTAGCGGGTTTTTTACCTTGAGGAAGATCTGTAACAGTCTAAGTGCCGTTTTCCTCTAGAGCATTTATTTCTTCCTCAACAGCCCTTCTCCATTTAGGATCTTTAAGGGACTCATCGATGGTTGTAGGAACTTCTTCCTGATCTAAGCAAGCTGTGAAGGCCTTGAAGGAGGGCATCAAACAACCATAAGAGGCAAATCTCTGAACGGGGTGCTTTGTACATTGCCTAACACCTTTCCTTATGGCAATAGGAAAATCATCAAGATTAGTAGAAATGAGAGGAAGTTCACTGATCTCATTACCTCCACTTTCACTATTAGCATCTGAACTGAAATCCAACTCTCGGCAAGTTTCTGATTGCAAAATGGGCTCGGATATTTTCTTCCTTCGAGTGTAAACCTGCAGCTTTTTGGTTGATTTAGGTGGAGATGTGGTAGGCGGATGTGAGGTGTCTATGGGTGTTTTAGTCGAAGTAGTAGGTGGATTAGAAGATTTGGTAGATGCAAACTATGAAGGTTCTGAAGGAAGATTAGACTCGAAGTCTGAAGGTTCAGAAGAAAACACAAGAGAGTCAGAATGTACCTGAAAAGGCTGAAAATCACTCCAAGTCTCCCCCTGAATTGCAGCCTTAGGAAAGTAAGGTTCCTGTTCAAAAAAGGTAAGATCCATGGTGATATAAAATTTATGTGGGGGGATGATAGCATTTGTAGCCATTCTTAAGTGATGAATAACCAACTAGAGCACATTTAAGGGATTTAGGATCAAGTTTGGATGTATGTGGGGCAGAGTTATGGACAAAAACAGTACAACCAAACACTTTTGGCGGCAGTATAGAAGAAACAGGTTTAAAAAATGGGTAACTCTTCAAGGAAATTGTTTGAGGTGTTTGAAACTTCAAAATTCTGCTAGGCATGCGATTAATTAAGTAGTGTCAGAGATTAGATTCCTAAATTAAGGAGATTGAGTAAGATTTGTAAATATCTTTTATATGTTAGGATCCCTATCTCTAAGGGATTGTTTTTACTAGAACTAGTCTCTTTCCTAGTTTAAAAGTTACCTAAGTTAAGACATAGGCTTGTATATTTATTTGAAAGTTTCCTGTATGTTATGTGTGAGAGAAATACAATAAAATTCATGGCTTTTGACATGGTATCAGAGACACTCGTTTTTGGATCTTAATTCTATTGTTGAACAGTTTCTTTTAGTTTGTATCGTCCCTTGAGAGAGTAGGGTATTTGATTGACAAAATATGGTCGATGGGGTTGATTGCAGCAGTACTGAAACTGCTCAAGGAAGCACAATGAGTGAGGGAAGTCACTCTAATCCGATAGGTGACTTACAAAACATACAAGCTGCCTATAGATTAAGTGGTAAGAACTACCTTAAGTGGTCACAATTGGTTTGAACCTTCCTAAAGAAGGAGATCCCAGATTCGAGGCTTGGGATGAACAAGACTCATTAGTTATGTCTTGGTTATGGAATTCAATGGTGCCTGAAATTAGTGATACCTGCATGTTTCTTAGAACAGCATAGGAGATATGGGAGGCTATAAAACAAACCTATTCGAAGGTTCGAGATGCTGCCCAGATTTATGAAATCAAGAGCAAGATTTTAGCCACCAAACAAGGAAACAAATCAATTACAGAATATTCTAATCTGCTGCAGAATCTTTGGCAGGAAATGGACCACTATCAATGTATTCAGATGAAATGCAGTGAGGATGCAGCAATTCTAAAGAGGTTTGTCGAAAAAGATAGGATTTACGATTTTCTTGATGGACTAAATATAGAATTTGATGCAGTGAGAGTCCAGATTCTAGGAAAAGAAGATCTGCCCTCATTAAATGAAACTATTTCTATCATTCGTGCTGAAGAAGAGGAGTGATGGTGGTTGAAAACAATCGGATAGAAAGTTCAGCCTTGGTTACTAGGGCGGTTCTGAAGGACCAACACGTCGGAAGAACAAAATATTGAAGGCAGAGCGAAGCAACAAGGATGTGAACAAGGACTCTTTATGGCGACTTCTTTGCAAAAAAACCTCGTCACACCAAAGAAAAATGTTGGAGGTTACATGGGAAGCCTCGGTCAGCAAGTAAGAACTTCACAGAGAAAGGAAGCTTTGCAAGGGGACAGAGCAGAGCTTATGCAATCAAACAGTGGCTAAGGAGTCGGATGAACAACTGTTGAGTTCAACCGAGAAGAAGTAGAAAAATTGAAGAACCCTCTGGAATCTTTAGAAAAACCATCCTTACTGGTACATGCAATCTGGTTTTTTTGGTATATCCTCTTCCTTTTCTCGGGATTCTAATGCCTTGGAATCATCCACCAACATACCTACCAAAAACTCTGGGTAATTGACTCAGAGCCACCGATCATATGACTAATTCATCACTAAAATTCCTCACCTACACACCTTGCCCTAGCAACAAGAAAATCACGATTCATGAGATGGTACTATGGTGACGATTCTTTGGTCAAGGAGATATAGCCATTAGTAAAACCCTACTGCTTAAAAATGTCCTACATGTGCCAAAACTATTTACTAGCCTTATTTCTATTCCGAAGCTTATCAAAGAAACTAACTGCAGTGTTTTGTTTCATCCTACTCAATGCATTTTTCAGGAGCAAGAAACGAAGAGGATGATTGGGCGTGCTAGAGAAATAAATGGCCTATACTACCTTGAAGATCTTGGTGGACCAGCTAGAGTTTTGATTACTCAACTATTGTCTTTTTTATCCGAATATACAACTAATAAAGACCAAATCTGGCTACATCATTTTCGCCTTGGTCACCCACCTTTTAGACTTTTAAAAACTATTGTTCCCTTCTTGTGTAAATCCTTAAATATTGAAGAATTTCATTGTGAAGTTTGTGAACTTGCAAAGCATAAACGTTCTTCTTTCCCGACAAGTAATAACCAGACCAACAGTCCCTTTACTCTTATTCACAGTGATGTTTGGGGGTCTTCTACTATCCCTAACATAACTGGAGCTAGATGGTTTGTGTCTTTTATAGATGATTGTACTAGGGTTACTTGGATTTACCTACTGAAACAAAAATCAGATGTTACCTCTACCTTTAAAAATTTCTACACCATGGTTAAGACTCAGTTTGGGACAGAAGTAAAGAGAATCGGATCAGACAATGCCAAGGACTACTTTAACCAAGTCCTATCCCCTTATTTCTTAGAAAAATGTATAGTCCATGAATCTTCTTGTGTAAATACTCCCCAACAGAATGGGGTAGCAGAAAGAAAGAATGGACATCTTCTTGCCATGACTAGAGCTCTTTTATTTCAAAACAAGGTCCCTGAAAGGTATTGGGGGGAGGCTGTGTTAACTGCCACTTACATAATAAATAGACTACTCACTAAAGTCTTTGCATCCCAAAGTCCCCTTCAAACCCTTACAATTTTTTTCCCAATTTCAGTTTAACCTAAAACTGAGGGTATTTGGGTGTGTTGCTTTTGTTCACATCCATTCTCAAAGCCGAGGTAAACTTGATCCAAGGGCTGTGAAATGTATATTCATTGGCTATTCCTCAACTCAAAAGGGCTACAAGTGCTACCACCCACCTGCAAGGAAATACTACACCTCTGCCAATGTCACTTTTGTTGAAAAAGAGAGTTATTTTACAGTCCCTTATCTTCAGGGGGAGATATCTTTTAGGGAAGATAAGGATGCATATTTGTTTTTACTTCAGCCCCTTATTGATCTTTCTACTCATACTCCTACCCCTATATATCCTACTCCATCTTCTCCTCAGTCAGAACCTAATACTCCTACTCCTCAAACTCTTCAAACAAACATTAATACCCCACAACCCAATATTCAAGGCACTACTTGTCCCCTAAGGACCTATTCGAGGAGGAAGGCACCTATGCAGATTCAATCATCCCCTTCTCCTGCTCCTGCTCCTACTCCTATACAATTTGAGGTACATTCTGAAACTCCCTTTGAACAAAATGAAGCTGAAAATGCTATATCTGCTTCTGATTTTGAATTTCCCATTGCTATTAGAAAAGGAAAAAGAACCTGCACCACCAAACACCCCTCCTATTTGTTTATAACCTACAAAAACCTATCTTCTAATCACAGAGCCTTTCTTACTAGCCTAAATGACATTACTACTCCTAAAACAGTATCTGAGGCATTAGAAAATAAGAACTGGAAAAAGGCTATGAAAGAAGAAATGGAGAAGAATAATACATGGGATTTAGTGAAGCTGCCAGAAGGGAAGAAAGCAGTAGGATGCAGATGGGTGTTTACTTTCAAGTATAAGTCAGATGGTTCTTTGGAAAGGTACAAAGCAAGATTGGTGGCAAAGGGGTGCTTTCAAACCTATAGAATCGACTATCTTGAAACATTTGCCCCGGTTGCAAAGATGAACACAGTGAGGGTCCTACTTTCCTTAGCAGCTATTTAGGGATGGAGTTTGCAACAGTTTGACATTAAGAATGCCTTCTTTCATGAGGACCTTGAAGAGGAAGTGTACATGGATATTCCACCTGGATTTGGTTCGAATACTGGATAGGCTGTTTGCAGATTGAAGAAAGCTCTATATGGACTAAAGCAGTCTCCAAGAGCTTGGTTTCGAAGGTTTACTAAAGTAATGCTAAGACAAGGTTTCAAACAAAGTCAGGGTGACCATACTCTGTTCGTGAAACACTCTCCTTCAGGGGGAGTAACTGTACTATTGGTGTATGTGGATGATATAATTGTTACAGGAAACGATTCTGAAGGAATTGATAGTTTAAAGAAGTGTCTTATAAAAGAGTTTGAGGTGAAGGAGCTTCGAAGATTAAAATACTTCCTTGGTATTGAGGTGGCACACTCACAACAAGGAATTTTTATATCTCAGCAGAAGTATACTTTGGACTTGCTGAAGGAAACTGGAAAATTAGGATGTAAACCAGCAGAAACTCCTATAAAAGTCAATCACAAGCTTGGAGAGACAAAGGAGGATGATATGGCAGTTGCAAGAAGTTCATTTGAGACTTGTGGGAAGGCTTATCTATTTGTCACACACCAGACCAGACCAGACATAGCATATGCTATTGGAGTTGTGAGCCAATTCATGCACAATCCTAAGGAATCACACCTAAGGGCTATAGTCCAAATTTTGCAGTACTTGAAGGGCACACCAGGCAAAGGAAATCTGTTTAGAAGAGGGGGAACTGAGTGCGGAAGCATACAGATGCGGACTATGCAGGATCCATAAGTGATAGAAGGTCAACCTCAGAGCTCTGCACTTTCTTTGGAGGAAACTTAGTTACTTGGAGAAGCAAAAAAGCGAGAATGTGGTGGCTAGATCCAGTCTGAAGCTGAATTTCGAGCCATGGCATTGGGAATTTGTGAGTTATTATGGTTGAAGATGATTTTAGAGGACTTGAAGGTAAAATGGAATGGCTATACTGTGATAACAAGTCAGCAATCAACATTGCTCATAATCGATTCAACATGTGAGAACAAAACATGTTGAAGTGGATAGACATTTTATAAAAGAGAAACTTGTGGTGGCTTGATCTCAGTACTCCCTATGTGACCACTTTGGAGATCAAGTTGCGAGATATACTTACCAAGGGACTACAGTAAGTGTTTTTGAAAGTTAACAGACAAGGCGAGGATGGAAGACATCCATGCCCTGACTTGAGGGGGAAGTGTCGAGATTAGATTCCTAAATTAAGGAGATTGAGTAAGATTTGTAAATATCTTTTATATGTTAGGATCCCTATCTCTAAGAGATTGTTTTTACTAGAATTAGTCTCTTTCCTAGTTTAGAAGTTACCTAAGTTAAGACATAGGCTTGTATATTTATTTGAAAGTTTCCTGTATGTTATGTGAGAGAAATACAATAAAATTCATGGCTTTTGAAAAGTAGGTGGCGGTTACCAAAGCCTCACCCCACAAGTATTTAGGAACGTTACCAGTGAAAAGCAAAGAGCGGGACTTCAAGGAGATGGCGGTTTTTTCTTTCAGCAACACCATTTTGCTGTGGTGTATGGGTACAAGAACTCATTTGAACAATCCCTTTTTGGTAAAAGAAGTCTCCCAAAGATTTAGCGAAGTATTCACTGCCATTATCAGAATGAAATAATTGAACTTTGGTTCCAAATTGAGTAACAACCATATTATAAAATTTTTCAAAAATTGCTTTGGTTTTGGATTTTTCTTTCATCAGGTAAGTCCATGTTAGCCGACTGTGATCATCAATAAAAGTTATAAACCAGCGGCTGCCATTAACGTTTTTCACTTTAGAAGGGCTCCAAATATCACTATGAATAAGGGAAAAAGGTTTGTATGGTGAAGGATAGTAAGAAGATTTCGTTTGTTTTGCAAGAGGACAAATATGGCATGTAAAAGAATCTGGATTTTTATGAACAAAGAGATTTGGATGCAATTTAGCAAGATATGAAAACTGGGGTGTCCTAGTCTGTAATGCCATAATAGAACTTCATCAATTTGTCCTATAGTAGTAAGAGAGCATGTAGGGGAATTTGGGAAAGAACTAGAAAGAATATAGAGCCCGCTTTGCAATCTAGCGCTGCCAATCGTCTTCTTCGAGTCCAGTGCCTGCAAAATACAACCAGAACCATTAAAACTAATTGAACACTTTAAAGTCTTCGATAACTGACTAACAGATACAAGGTTGCAGGCAAGATTGGGAACAAACAAGACATTGTGCAAAACTAGATTATCATTAATCCGAACAGATCCACAACCCAAGATAGTAGATAGGGAGCCATCAGCAGTCTTAATTGAACGAACAGAAGAGGTAGGAAAATATGTAAAAAATAATTCCTTGTGACAAGTCATGTGGTCGGATGCCCCGGAATCAATAATCCAAGAGAATTTTGATTGAGCCGAAAGGAGGGCGGTGGAGAAAGGAGTACCTTCAGCCTCTTTTAGGGTCAGATTTGCCTTGTTGGATGCTGGAAAGTTACCAAACAACCTCTGTAGATCATCAGAACCAGAATAAATTTCTGGTAGAGATGTAACTTCATTAGAAGAAGAAGATGTAGCAGAAACAGTGGCCATCAACTAGGTTTATTCGATCGGAACCTAAGCTGATACCATGTAGAGAGGTGAGAAACAGAAAGAATAAGGTTTCTGTTATTTTCTAATTATCTTTTCGTTACAGGAATTGAGTCTTTAAATAGACTCGGCAGTAATACAAAGTTTTCAGGACTCCTTGTTGAATAAGGAGTTATACTAAAGTACAAACTCTATCTATTAGATAAAATTTAATCTAAATATAATTCTAATCTATTTACAATAGCAATCTTATACTTCTACAACCTCTGTAATTATAAAATGCTTTCAGCGTGATTTTGGATTTCACATTTTGTGCCTCGAACTTAATATTAGTACAAGTCTGTTTGTGGAGCTGCTTTATTAAATGTTTTCTTTTATCCATTTTATTTGTCATTATACCGGTGTCCTGGTTATTGATGTATGGTGTACCATAAACTGTCTGATAATTGAATTTCAGCTGCATAAGGTTGTCTATTTTGTTGCTTTGTATAGCTGAAAAGCTGCTATCTAGGATGTCATATCTCAATTCTTTTGAACAGGTGGGCATTGTATCCTCCTGGAAGAGTTCCTTTGGGTGTTACAGTGCATGTCAATGATGAAGATGGCGATGTCAACATTGATACTCCAACATCATTACAGGTATATAAACTATGGCCCTCTGCCTGCTCTCGAAGTTCTTGTTACATTTTTCGAGGTTACGTTTGATGAATCCCTTTTTTGTGTGTGCATGTGCAGTGGTGGCTTGACTATTATCCACTTCTTGCTGATGAAGACAAGCCAATTGAGTGTACTCAGCTGCCTGGGGAGACGATATTTGTTCCAAGTGGATGGTGGCACTGTGTCCTGAATCTGGAAACAACTGTTGCTGTGACACAAAATTTTGTAAATCCCAGAAACTTTGAATTTGTGTGTTTGGATATGGCTCCTGGATACCAGCATAAAGGAGTTTGTCGCGTTGGATTGCTTGCTCTTGATGAAGACTGTTTAGAGAACATGGAGAAGAACATGTCCTGTGACAAAGACAATTCTAATTATTCAGATCTGACAAGGAAAGAGAAGCGGGTCAAAATTTCAAGATCTCAAGAGGGTGAAAATCACGAAGGAATTGCTAATGGTGCTTCTAAAAGATATAATCTATGGAAACACGGATTTTCTTATGATATAAGTTACTTGGCCATGTTTTTGGATAGAGAGAAGGACCACTACACTTCTCCATGGAGCTCAGGCAATTGCATAGGGCCGCGAGAAATGAGGGAATGGCTTTCCAAGCTTTGGGCTGGAAAACCGGAAATGAGAGAGCTGATTTGGAAGGTATGTTACCTTTTTAACACAAGTGTGTTCATCCCACCAATCCAGTCCTTTCTTTTTCTTCGTTTTCACTTCCAATAGATGAGTTGACTAGGAAAATTGTTATAGGGACCCATATGTTTTAAGAGAGATAAACTAGGAATATACTGAAAAAAGGTTGTTTCTGATTGCATATTGTTGAAAAAGGAAAAAAAAAGATCATATTGATTGTTTAGAAGATTTGCATGATAAGGAAAATCCTCTGCTGACATTTTTGTATTATTATGCCTGGCTGGTTTCTTCTCTCTTAAATGCTCTATGTTATGTTTACTGGAGACTCTTCCTAATGTTGTGTTTTGTCCAAATCTTTGGTGGCGTTCACTATTAATATATATATATATATATATATTTTATCTTGTTTTTAACATCTTTTTTTAAATTCCTCTAATTGTCTTAGGGAGCATGTCTTGCAATAAATGCAGACAAATGGTTGGAGTGCTTGGTGAAAATCTGCTCATTTCACAATTTGCCTTTTCCCAATGATGATCAGAAGCTTCCTGTTGGAACAGGCAGCAATCCTGTGAGTTCTTTTTTCATTTTTCGTTCATCTCATAAATTCTGTTTCCTTTTACATATTGGAAGTTAGGGGAACTGATTTTGAGAAATCAATTCTAGGATACTACAGAACTTGTCATTACCTTGTTGAGAGGCATGTTTTTCTGTAGTGTCATAATACACATGTTCCATTGGACATGTTTAACTTTGATATGGGATCTCAGAGCTTGGTAAGGAGTACTAAAGAATTGTGAATGATTCCTACATAGTGGCCTTCTTCAACATGTGATCTGAGTGCTGTTTATTTAGCATGGTGATAAGAATTGTGATGTATCTGATCTATGTCAACTGTTTTTGACTAAAGATTTTATAAGCAGTCATTTTATCAACATAGATATTTTTTGTAGTATTGATTGATTGTTCTATTCTTCTGCAACAGGTCTATGTCATGGATGAATATGTGGTTAAAATCTTTGTTGAAGAAGGGATGGAATCTTCAATACATGGTTTAGGCACTGAGGTAGGTGTATGTGCGAATTTATGCTCTTCGTGTCCATGGATCTTTTACATACTGTTGAGTTTTGTGTTTCCATCCATGCAGCTTGAATTCTACAACACTCTTTGTGAAGTTAATTCCCCTTTAAAAAACCACATTCCTACTGTATTGGCTAGTGGGATTCTGCACATCAAAAATGGATCATACAAAATTGATTCTTGGGATGGTAAAGAAGTTCCTGATGTGCTTGCAAAGTGCAGTTTGATTCCAGCAAAGGGTAAAGGTGATGTTTTCCCTTTCGGTGTACGGAGTAAGAAATTGTTTGAATATAGAAAAGCTGGGTCACCAGAATCTGGACCTGGGAGTTCTGCTGGGTCCTCTAGTATCTGGCCTTATCTTATAACGAAGCGTTGCAAAGGAAAGATATTTGCACAGTTGTAAGTATTCTTAATTTTACATGGATCTTAACTTCTAGAATGAGAGACGTGAAAAGTAGATTGGTGTTATTAATCTTCCATTTAATTTCTATTGCAGAAGAGATGAACTATCATTGGAAGATACGCTTAACTTAGCTGCCTTTTTGGGAGAGCAGCTGCAAAACCTTCATAGTTTACCCTATCCTTCCTTTGGTAATTCAACTGTTTCAGATGTTGAACAGGAGTTTTCTTTTGCCAATGGTATGGACATCGATTTTGTCTCCCACAAATTAGATATTCCAGCTGAATGGGAACTCGTTGTGAGAACTCTAGGTCGGAAGAAGAAGGATGTTTCCAGCCGCTTGAAAAAATGGTATACTATCTATTTGGGAATGATGTTTGTTGATAAACTTCTACACCAATAATGATTCTATTTAAAATACGTTAAGAGAAAATTTCCTCTTCTTTCTCCTAGTTGCAACCAATGATACTCTGTTTGATTCATTGTGTTCATACTCCATGTGTTCTGTAATCTTGAGAGCAAGAGCAATACCAGCCATGCAGACCTTGACCTGTCCTTTTATACTGTTATGCAGTCAAAAGCTTTTCTCCATGGTTAAATCTTCATTATTCTATGGAACTCGTTGCTACATTTTTTTAATATAATAGGAAATTTTCTCAACTCCCTTGTCTTATTTTTGGGAATACTTCGACATCAGTTCTCTTAAAACTGCATGTTTGTTATCTTGTTTTGTTATGTCGCCATTTGCCTATAATGTTCCCATAGTACAAGTCGGGCATAACAACTTCTCAGATAACGGTTTCATTTGCTATATATTTTTTTCACTTATTTGTTTATTTACTTTATCACAGCCTTTAATCATTAGATGCCTCTGAAATTCTACTATCCAAATTGTAGGGGTGACCCAGTTCCTGAGAAGCTGACGGAGAAAGTTGACGGGTACCTCCCTGATGATTTCCTGAAGCTGCTTTCTGTATCTGAGGTTTTTTGTAGTCCCACTATCTTTTTTTCTATATTTCTTATATTCCCGCTTGATATTATGTTTGGAACACATTGCACAGTTACACCTAACGCTGTTCGTTATTGATTTATTGATAGGAAAATGGCTTGAAAAGAACTCTTAAGCCTTTGTCGTGGATACACTCGGATATTATGGATGATAATGTTTACATGGAACCATGCTGTCCATTTGGCTCAAATGGAATAGCTGCTGCGACGGGTAATGGTTCAGTGAATGGGCATGATAATAGTGGAGAAGCAAAATCATGGCGCGCTAATTACATCCTTGATTTCAGCGATCTTTCTATAGGTCAGCGTACTTTCTTAATCTGATTACGTTCCTTGTTCCTATGATTAAAGCTGTTTTGTTTTTAAATCATTCATCTCTTTCCTGAAATTGAATTGCGGAAACATTGCGAACAGGTACTGAGATTAATGCAAATGATATCTTTAAAACTAATATGCTGTTTAGCCCAAGCACTTTCCTGTATTTTCGAATAAACCGAAATTAGTCTTTTTTTCCCAACAGACACGGCATGATTTGCTTTGTTATTTCTCATGCTAAGAGGAAGGGGTAAAGCAAAATTTTCTCCTTGAATTTGGCAACTCTTCCCAACTTGGTTCTTGAACTTTTTTGGCCCACATTAGTCCCTAAACTGACAACTTTTCTCATTTTTAGTCCCTGAGCTTGACACAATCTCGGAGTGTCACCTTATTAGAAGACAAAAAAAAAAAAAAATCCAAGTTCAAGGACTATTGTGGACAAAAAAAAGTTTAGGATCAAAATTGGGAAAACTTGTCAAGTTCATGGATTAAATGTTGCTTTATCCCTAAAAGGAATACACCCTTGGAACACTGAAAAAATGATTAACTATGTTATTTCAACTCTTAATTGTTCTTGAAGCACTCGTACCGTTGTAACTGACACATACCTAGACGAGTATATGGGGATAGTTCCCCTCCAAGGACCCTCTAAATACATGGAAAACTTAGACATAAGTAGACATACACGTGTTGGACACATAATAATCCAAATAACATGAGTATTTGATTTTATATTTGAACGTAGAGCAATTTGATTTCATCCGTCAACTTGAATTGGATTTTATTTTTCAGGTGATCCCCTTTATGACGTGATACCAATACATTTGGATATCTTTAGAGGCAGTTCATGTCTCCTTAAGCAGTTTCTACAAAGCTATAAACTCCCGTTGATGCAAAAAACACCAGAACGTGGATCGCTTACTGCTAGCGATAAGTTCAGACGGCTTTCGTACCATGCCATGTAAGTAACGATGAGTTGCATTCTTTCCTTGATATCAGTTTCTCATGCTGGTCAATTTTTGGTGCAAAAAAATATGTTTTGTTTTTGTATCTGCAGGTGCTACTGTATTTTACATGACGAGAATGTATTGGGTGCTATATTTAGTATATGGTCCGAACTTAAAACAGCCGAATCATGGGAAGAGGTTGAGCAGACAGTATGGGGAGAATTAAATAACTATGAAGGCGTTGCTTGACATGATAGTCCGACTCGTCTTTTTTCCTGAAGTTTCCGCATTCTACACATACCCAGATATGTATCTGAGGTACCATCTTCCAAGTTTATGAGGGAACTTCAAAGGATGAAACACTGTCGGGTGGGGCACATACTTGTATTTGACAATTAACTCGAGTCTGAATAACATAGATACATAGCATTGACATGATTTGCATATAATCCAATGATCTGATGTTTTGGCGGCACATTGCAACTGAACAGGACATTTGATTCTTTAGTATTCAAATTAATTTGATAGTGTTTGGTTTCCTTGAAATGTCATTCATTTGAATTAAACGTGGTCCTGAAATTGGAATTGTAAGGAAAAGAGAAGTTTATGTAATGTAATGAACATATTTTTACAGTATTTATAGCCCAGGTTGGGCTTATTGTTAAGTTCCCTGTATCTAAACTCTTATTAGTGAGAAATTATATCATGGGTTATTCATGCCACGTCATTTATGGGACCAACTAATAAAAATTATTTATTTTATTATTTTTTTATGTTATATTTTTATTAAGTGAATTTTCACTTGGTAAAAATTGCTTTTAAAATCAATTTACAGTAAATATGAGTGAATATTTACTTGGTAAAAAAATGACATAAAAAATATGTAATTTTTATTGATTGTTACTATAGATAACGTGACGGGAATGACCTATAATATAATTTTTTCTTATTAGTCATTTCTGTGACAATAATTTATATTTGATTATATATATATATTTACAAACATGATATAACAGTTACCATTATTAAAAAATAGTCTGAATGAAAACAATATCTTTTTTAACATTTAAAATGGAATCAAACTAAATGTTTATTTATTATCCAAATTGTGTTTTTGGACAAAGGGTGTCTAAACTATACATTTTTTAAATTTTAGGTGCTTAAAATATTTTTTGCTAAAAAAAAGTCTCTAAATTTTATACTGTTATAATTTTAGGTGTTTGGTAGTTAACTACTGTTAAAAAAATAGTTAATCAATCAATACTTGACACGTAAAAATAATTTATTTTTTCAAAAAATTAAGAAAAAAAACCAAAGTTTTTAAAATTTTTAAAAAATTTCAAATTCTTACAAAGTAGTCCCCAAAACCCTAAAATTTTTTAAACTCAAACCCTCAAATCGTTGCCGCTTCTACCGCCGATCACCACCCCTGAATCCACACCTTCGCTCGTCCAACTTAACTGTCATTTTCTTCAACGTGACATCATTGGAAACGGTGAACAACGTGCAGCCGAACGTGATTTAGCGTTCGATGTTTGACTAGCACACTGTTCACCGTTTTTGACGATATCGTATTGAAAAATTACCAGTTAGGTTCGACGAGCAAAAAAGTGAGTTTAGAGGCAGTGATCAGCGATGGAAGCGACGGTGATTTGAGAGTTTGTGTTTGGGAAATTTTAGGGTTTTTGTAAAAATTTGAGAATTTTGAGATTTTATGAAAAAATAATTTTTTTTTGTAAAATATTGTTTTAATTTTAAAATTTTGACAAAAAATAAAATAAATATGCCACATGGCATGTTTTGACTGGTTAATTTTTTATCGATAATTAACTAACAGGCACTTAAAATTATAACGATGTAAACTTTAAGTACCTAAAGTTTAAAAATAGTATAATTTGAGCACTTGTTTTTCATTTAAGACTTAAACAAATAAAAATTTTATTTATCCAAAAAAACAACGAAATGTACACCTCTCTATACGGCAGGACCGGAAAAAAAAAAACACCCACCCTATACAACCAAAACAGACACCCCTGCAACAAAGACTCCATTCTTTAGCTAGACAGTTATCAAAACGACAAAACAAAAACAATTACAATCCAATAATCTCGCTCTAGCATCGTGCTTAATAAAGAGAAGATGAGAGTGTCCAACCTTTGCCTTTTATTATGAAAGCCTCCTTTTTTTTTGTCAGAGGAAGTAATTAAGGGAATAGTAAGAGGAAATAGTTAAGTATGCACTAAGTTAATCGAAGAATGATAACACATAAAAAAATTTTCCTTTCCATGTTTTTGTACTCAATCAAAAATCTCAAGCCAAGAGCTATAAATCAACTGTACTTCATTTATTATCCAAATTGAATACTGTGGCTTTTGATTGTTTTGCTTATCCTATGTGGGGCAAACGATTATAGTCCTGTTTTTTTACTGGCGCGCTTTATTGTTTGAATATTCTCTTTTGGGGATATTAATTAAAAATTTATCTCTTTTTGAATAATATTTAAAAAAATACTTTCATTCAACTCACGTAGGTTAAACTCGCGTTTAGTCAAATATGAGTTTGAAACTCGCGTCTGACTAAACACAAGTTCCGTATTGAGTGGATGGATAAAAAAAATTAATTTACCAAGTTTTTATTACACAGAACTCGCGTTTGACTAAACGCGAGTTTGACCTATGTGGGCTGAATGAGGTATTTTTCCAAATATTGTTCAAAGAGGGTGAATTTCCAATTAATATCCCAAAAGAAATATTCAAACAATAAAGCCCGCAGCCATGCACCAGCCCTCATTTAAAAATATGATGTCATAATTTCAAAAGTACGGTATCAAAATAAAATTATATAAATTAATACATAATATTAAAACTCGATAAATTAATATAAAATATAGTTAGACTAATATAAGATTATTATAAATCTATTAAAAATAACTAAAAAAAAGATACATCAAATAAAGTTCAACAACTCGTACATTTTTCTTACAATTGTCCACTACTCTTTCTCATGTTTTGAAATCATTAAATTATTTTTTCTTGTTGATGCTATTAAAATATCTTACTCATCATATGTAATCAAACAATCATTTATCCATTGATCTCCAATTCGATTTTGCAAGCAATTTTTCACAATTTTTATTGCAGAAAATGTTCTTCCACACTTGTCGTAGCAACCGGCAAAATCAATGCAAGCTTCACCAAAGGATAAACGACATTCTTTTTTGTATCAACCATCTTCATAGCAAGGTCTTGAATCTCTTATGGATTTGAGAACTCTTTGTTTGAACACATGTCAATGATGTATGTCTTCAAACGAAAATAATTAACTTATTAACCTATTATAGATAATAGAAATAATTACCTCAAAATTTAAAATCAACCCAATATCATTAATAGTCCCAAACATTAAAAACACAAACTCATTATCAATATCAAATAATAATTTTAAAAATATTTAAACATTAAAAACTTAAAGAAATCAAAAGGCAAATTTAATTAACTTTACCTTGACGTTAGAATATGATTTGATTTGTCATTTTTCTTGAAAATTGTTAAATATCACAAATTTAAAAAATAATATTATACTAACAAAAGATGAATATTGTGAGTTAGGGTTCTTAGAAAAAAGAAAATTTTGGGAAAAAGAAGAGTCGGTGCATGAGGTTGTGAGTTAGGGTTTTTAGAGAAAAGAAAATCAAGGTAATATTGTTGCTTTTGAATTACTACAAGGGCAAAATTAATCATTTAACCTTTAATTTAATTCCACTCCACTTTGACCATACCCCTTTTTTATAAAACATTTAATAAAAAAATTAAAACCCCTATCCCAAATTCACATATTCTATAAAAAAAAAGGGTATGATCAAAGTGGGGTAGAATTAAATTAAAGGTTAAATGTTTAATTTTGCCTGTAATAATTCGAAATCAATAATGTTGCCTCTAATTTTTTTTCTGTAATTTTGCTCTAAGACCAAACTAATTTAAGCGATGTCACCATTTGACCGTTATTGGCTAACAGCGCACCCGTTATTACCAGGTGGCATGCCACGCTGAATGCTGACATATATTAAAAAATTAATGACGTGGGTAAAGGATGGCGTGGACATGTATGAAAAAAATTCAAAATAATTAGGGTTAAAAAAATGATAAAACTCTCTGTAAACTTCATTCTCACTCGCACGAAGAAAAAATTAGGGTTAACTCTCTGAAAATTTTCAAAATTGGGGTCGAATTTGGAAGGAGATGAAAAATATTATCCTAAAATTCGAAGGGATAACAAAAATCGATAAATTTTCTTAAATCTAAATGATGGTTTAGGGTTTTTCACCCAAAAATGTTTGGGTTTCACAGATGTTTTAGGGAGATTAGTTTAACCTAAAATTTTTTGTTCTTGCAGCAATTTTAGAGTTTTACATCCAAAAGAGAAAGTGGAAGGTAAGATATAAAAGCCTAAAAGTAATATTATTTTACACCTTAAACTTCTCTGTTATTAATACAAGTTTTTATCTTTTTTTGGTTGAGTTTTAATACTCGAGAATTTATTTTCATGTGAATTTGTTTTGAATCTACACACTCATGTCTTTTGTTTTTGCTTTTTGACTGAAACATGTGATATTTGTATTTTATATGGTGTATTTGAATAGTGATTTTTATTTATTTTTGTTTGCTTTTTGACTGAAATATTCTATTTTATATTGAAAGTGTGAATGGCATTTAAAGGATATAGGACAAATATTAAGATAATGTATTAAATTAAAGTAGAATTATATTGCATGTATACACAAATATATAATATTGTGTGACTTAAATATTAGTTAACTGTATTAAGTTTATATGCAATGTTGCTAATATAGGAAAAAAATTATTTAATGTTGATATATGCAATGTTGCTGATGCAGGATGGCCAATATATCTAATGTCTTTGTGTTACAATATTACCATGGTGGTAAATTTGTAACATCGCCTGAGTTTAATTATATTAGTGGAAATATGGAGAAATTACGTATTGATCCAGATACTTTATGTTAGTGGGACATAATTGATAATGCAAAGAATCTAGGGTATGAGACTGATCCATGAGTTTATTATAGGGTGCCAAGGGTAGAATTCAATAGTGATGCATTGGTGCTAGTAAATGATGACAATACAGTTAGACAATGTTTGGAGTTTTTAAACAATAAAGGCATTGTGAACTTTTATGTGGACCAAAAAAAATAATTATGAGCTTTTTAAAAAATAATGAAGTAGATGAGGCCAAGAATATTAATGAGTTGGTTGAGATTAGTATTATTAATACATCAGATGTAGAAGGCATAACTATTGTGGGTGACTTTAGATTAACAAAGGGTTTAGGGGCTGAAGATACTAGAGGAGGTACTACTGTAGATCTTGGGTTTAAAATTGAAAATTTAGGACATGATGCAAACCTTTATGATGTTGTTGGTGATGATGAAGAACAACTTCAAAATTGTGAGGATGATTTCATGGTTAACATTGAGGTGCCTTTTGATTTGGATGACAAAGTTGAAGAAATTAGAGAAGAATTGAGGGAAAGTAGACAGAAGAGAGTATCAGATGGCAGTGAAGATGAAAAGCAAAATAATATTGAAAGTCAAGGGCAGGCATTTGTAAAAAATGATACAGTAGTAAAAGATGGATTACATGAGTGTAGCGATGCCTTTCTTTTTCATCGCTAAAAAAAATGAGGGTTTTCGAATATGTTGAGAGGTGTTTGTGACTCTTTTGGATATAAAATATTTATTCCGTGAGGTTTTTTTTAAAAAAATGCATTTAAAAAAATGGAGTCGCCACCGGCCACTTAGGTAGGCCGGACACCATAAAACCAGAGATTCAAAAAGATTGGGTTCGGGAGTCGGTTACGGATGGGGAAGGATTAGCACCCCCACACCGCCCAAAAATTGGTACTTTAATAATTACCGCTTTATTAATATTAGATTTTCCGGATTAAAGTGACGATTATTTTAAAATTCGGTCATAATTGCGAATATATTTTAAGGGTCCCGTTACCCGAGAATAAACGCCCAACCACTATCACTACGCTTGATACTGGCCCCGTTTATGCTCGAATAAAAGGACACGCATTAACAAGTTATAAATCATATGCAATCTTAGTGGCAAAAATATAAAACATGACAGATAATTTAAAGACAATAAATATTCACATAATAAAATACTAATCTAATAAATGATATACTAGATTAAAACATGCATATATACATATTATTCTAAATAATAAATAAAAACAACTTTAACAAGTTAGAACAACAATGCAAGAATAATTACGTTATATGTAGACGAACAAATATTTAAAAGACATACATGTTATTAATAAAACACATTTCAACATATATGAACAATATATCATAGGTAAAAGAAGACACACTAACACATAACCTAAAAGCCAAGAAAACATACAATACATAAAAAAATACAATAACATCTTTGTTTTGAGTCAAATAGAACATAACATACTTTAATACGAATAACCGGATAAAAAACATGACTACCATTTTTAACACATATATACATATAAACATAAACTACAACTCACATATATAAAATAAAATAATAGATTATCAATATATATATACGATTATAACACGAACATGAATATTTACAAAGAATACAGGACTGAAATGAAAGAAAAACAAAAGTCAATGGCAGAAATTAAGGAGCAATAATATGTAATTTAGGGA
Organism: Hibiscus mutabilis; assembly: GCA_019671005.1. Taxonomy (NCBI): domain Eukaryota; kingdom Viridiplantae; phylum Streptophyta; class Magnoliopsida; order Malvales; family Malvaceae; genus Hibiscus; species Hibiscus mutabilis. The sequence continues at coordinate 19,723,355 of CM033713.1, read as the reverse complement.
CGAAATTGCGAAACAAACAAAACCTAAAAGGACCATAATTGTAATTAGACCAAGGGGCAGACCCAAAGTGAAAAATTCAAAAACGCGGGATGGTTAAGGGCGTAATTTTACCATTCAGAAACTGATTCGGTGTAATTTAGGGACGAAATTGTAACCTTTTGAAACATCAGGGAGACTGGGATTGTGATTATACCATGCGGCAAGACAAAAATGAAAATATTGAAAACGCGGTGGGATTAAGTGTGTAATTTACCCATTTAGCAAAATAAAAACACCTATATAAACCCTCTTTTTAGGCCGAAACCAAAATTTTGGCCATTCGCTTCATTTCTTCAGTTTTCATATAGCATGTGTTCTTCGTTTTTCTCTCGTCTGTTCTTACAAAACCCAGAATCCGGCGGTCGGCCGCCGTATTCTCTGCCGCCGGCCGCCGCTAACCGGCGCCGGCGAGCCTCCAAAATACACCAAAACAACCCCCTTTTCGTCCTCAATACGAATCCTAGGTTGGATTCAGAGGATATACCTCTATTCGCCCTAGATCTAGGAAATACGAACCAAAAAAAAATATTTTTTTAAACCAAAACAAAACTGCAAAGGGTCGTCTCCTCCCTTTAGTTCACCGGATCTGGCTTGTAGAAGCCGAAAGGCTTATCGAGGAAGGAAGACCCACAAACAGCGCTGCAGTAAGACTATTCTCCTCTTTTATTTCTGTTTTTTTGTATATGCATGTAAAGAAAACAAGTAAGAAAAAGAGACAAAAAATTTACCACTGGACTGTCTTTTGATTATCTTGGATGTTTACAACTTTCAGATTTTTTTGTATTACAAGATCTCCGTTCTCCCTTTTTTGTTACTACTCTCGTCCTTATCCCCCCTCCTCCTTTTTTTTTACAAAAGCCCCGTTTCATATATATTACTCTCTGTTTGTTGCAAGTTGCATCTTCTTTTTCAGATCTGAACTGACACTTTTGCTTGTTGTCTTGGGCATATTCTGAACACGGGGACTGAATATCGGTGCGGTGGCGGTATGGACATTCGCCGTGGCGGACACGTTCTCGGCCGTTAGATCGGATCGATCTAGCGGTCGAGATGGCTTTGAAGAACGATCGGCTGGATGAAGCCTCGATTCGATGAGGCGGCTTCGATTTTGCCACGTGGAGCTCCGCGATCGAGGAGTCGAACGCGTGGATCTTACACGCGCGTGGGCGTGGGATGTTAAAGCGTCCGTGCATGGACCACACGCGCGCGGCGTGGCGAACGGTCCATACATGTGGAGCACACGCTGCGAGATATTTTTGACTTCCTGGTTGCATCGTGGCCGTTGGATCAGATCTTGATCCAACGGCCCACAGTTACCTGCATATTGTAATTAGATAAGATTTAGATTTGGGCCAACCGGGCCTTGTAATTGGACTTGGACTGTAAATTTTATTTGGGTTTAATATATTTAATTTTTTTACTTTATCATAATAATAATATTATTAATAATAATAATATAATTATAACAGCAATATATATACATGATACAAACATATACTTATACAAATATAACATATTGGCATACGTATATATAATCCTACCCATAATTAACATAACATCTATATATATTAATCATATACACTCATACTCTAAATACATGCGACACACATTCATCTACTACATTATCATTACATAGATTATAATACACATGCACACACTTTATATATATTAGTAACAATAAACATATAATATAATAAACATACATGCAACACTAATATGTATTTACTGGGGTAAAAATGAGTGATTCTGATTTGCCCCTCTTTGCTTGTTCTCATGGAATGGGAAACAAAGCAAAGATTCATAAGCACTCATTTTTATCGGACTTTCTGTTTGTAGCTTTGAAAAAACGAGTTCTTTTGGACATCTCCGATCTTCCTTGGCTGAATCTTGGGCTCGTAAGTTCTTCCTATATAGAGCTTCGTCACCTTCAGATCTTGGAGCTGAGTTCTTCCTATATAGAACCCTTCATTTCGAGATGTGAAAGCTTGGAGTCCTTCCTATATAGAACTCTTCGTCTTCATTTGGTTTCTCCTATATAAAACCTTTTGCACACTGATGGATTTTTTCGATTTGGGAGTTCTTTTTGAGATTTTAGATTTAGGGTTCTCTCTCTATAGGACCTTCCTTTGGGGCTTGAAAATGCAGGTTCCCTTTTTTTTTTACGAGGTTGTTGCCATTTTTGGACCCTACGCTACTAAGATCGCGCATCATGCCCGAAGGACTTACTGATGACCCGAATGATTTAACACCATGCTCGAAAGACTTACTGATGGCCCGAAGGACTTAACATCGTGCCCAAAGGACTTACCGATGACCCGAAGGATTTAATATCTGGATCTGACGCCGATATGGCTATTGTTCTATGGGGACTCACGCTGATATGCTGCCGCATCATGCCCGAAGGACTTATTGATGACCTGAAGGATTTAACACCATGCTTGAAAGACTTACTGATGACCCGAAGGATTTAACATCGTGCCCAAATGACTTATCGATGACCCGAAGAATTTAATATCTGGATCTGACGCCGACATGTTTTGTTGTTTTATGGGGACTCACGCCGATATTTGCCACATCATGCCCGAAGGACTTGCGATGACCGAAGGATTTAACACCACGCTCGAAAGACTTCTGCGATGACCCGAAGGATTTAACATCGTGCCGAAGGACTTACCGATGACCCGAAGGATTTAATATCTGGATCGACGCCGACATGGTTGTTGTTTTATGGGGACTCACGCCGATATCTTTGCCGCCACATCATGCCCGAAGGACTTACCGATGACCGAAGGATTTAACATCACGCTCGAAAGACTTGCGATGACCCGAAGGATTTAACATCGTGCCCGAAGGACTTACCAATGACCGAAGGATTTAATATCCGGATCGACGCCGACATGGTTGTTGTTTTATGGGGACTCACGCTAATATCTTTGCCACATCATGCCCGAAGGACTTCATCGATGACCGAAGGATTTAACACCATGCTCGAAAGACTTACTGATGACCGAAGGATTTAACATCGTGCCCAAAGGACTTACCGATGACCCGAAGGATTTAATATTCGGATCGACGCCGACATGTTTTGTTGTTTTATGGGGACTCACGCCGATAAGCTGCCACATCATGCCCGAAGGACTTCTCGATGACCGAAGGATTTAACATCATGCTCGAAAGACTTACCGATGACCCGAAGGATTTAACATCGTGCCCGAAGAACTTACCGATGACCCGACCCGAAGGATTTAATATCTGGATCGGACGCCGAGCATGGTTGTTGTTTTATGGGGACTCACGCCGATATCTTTGTCACATCATGCCCGAAGGACTTCTATCGATGACCGAAGGATTTAACATCATGCTCGAAAGACTTACCGATGACCGAAGGATTTAACATCGTGCCCGAAGGACTTACCGATGACCGAAGGATTTAATATCGGATCTCGACGCCGACATGGTTGTTGTTTTATGGGGACTCACGCCGATATCTTTGCCACATCATGCCCGAAGGACTTACCGATGACCGAAGGATTTAACATCATGCTCGAAAGACTTGCGATGACCGAAGGATTTAACATCGTGCCCGAAGGACTTACGGATGACCGAAGGATTTAATATCTGGATCGGCGCCGACATGGTGTTGTTTTATGGGGACTCACGCTGATATCTTTGTCACATCATGCCCGAAGGACTTATCGATGACCGAAGGATTTAACACCATGCTCGAAAGACTTGCGATGACCCGAAGGATTTAACATCGTGCCCGAAGGACTTACCGATGACCGAAGGATTTAATATATCGGATCGACGCCGACATGGTTGTTGTTTTATGGGGACTCACGCTGATATGATGCCACATCATGCCCGAAGGACTTACTGATGACCCGAAGGATTTAACATCATGCTCGAAAGACTTATTGATGACCCGAAGGATTTAACATCGTGCCCGAAGGACTTACCGATGACCCGAAGGATTTAATATATCTGGATCGACGCCGACATTTGTTGTTTTATGGACTTTGGTAAATTCTTCGATAATTCTTCAAATACCTATTTAGGAACAATCAAAATTGACATGCCCCTATCTATATGATGCATGTAATGTTATGATTTCTTTCTCCTCTTTTTCTTTGTTAATCTTATGTCCTAAAAAGTCATTCTTCTGATTTCTCTATTTCCTTTCCTTTTGCGGTATGCTCAATTTTGATCTTCATTTCTGTCAAATTTTGCTCAATGGGCATCTGCTCTTGTTCGTTTGCACGAGCACCCGCCTTTCTTCTTCGGGGTTTCTGCTTGCTTCACCAACAAACACTATATCATGCATGTGCGGAGAATCTTACTATTCTTTCTGTTCTGCATTGTCTCATTCGATCGTGCTCGGCTACCTTCCAGTTCTTTTGACCCAACATTCTGAGTATTTGTTAATTTCGTCATCGGGGTGAGCAAAATGCTTCTTAACCTCAATCTTCTTGTTGTCTCTTGACGGACACCATTCATCGATTTCTGTGCTTTAATTTTTTGGAGACTCAATGTTTACTTTTTACCGTTTCCTCACTTTGTAAGCTCATTCTTGTCCTATTTCGTCCTTCATTTTCTTGAACCAAACAAGGCATCGTGGCTGGAATTCGCTTCTTGTTCTTGAGCTGTCTAACACCTATACCTCTGTTATCATCTTCATTCTATGCATTGTGATGTCATTTCTGGTTAGGGGCTCCCATAGTATCCGCCTCCTTGTGTTCTAGATCTTACCCCTGAAGTAATACATGGAAATTTTTGTTGCTTTGACTTGTCAATTTGCTGATTAGTGTTCCACTGAAGGGTATCATTTAGATTAACATACAAGATTTTGAAAACACAGCATAGGAGCTCTGGATATCATGTGCAAGAGTGGCTTAGATTCAACCACTTGATAATTCAAAGATGTGAAGTCTTCCCTGGTGACTCGGTTCATCCTCATGATTACCGCGTTGCTGCAGAGTACTACTCTTTATCAATTCTCATTATCTACTCCGCCCCCAAAAGGGTAGGCTTGTATAACCACTTGAGCGCAAAAATATTACTCTAGAAATAAAGTTCTAGGTGGTGCGAGTCTTAATTTTTTTCATGATATCGCCTATTTTCTTTTTCTCTTTTTTTTGTTTTTTTTTGTTTGTTTTTTTTCTCATTATTTGAGGAAATCAATTCGTCACAGTCCTTTGTCTTGAGGACAACGATGGAGCAAACAACACTGCCCCAAATTACTCGGCATAGTCACGATTTGAAAATATTACCATCACTCATGAAGCTAAGGTTTCTTGAATTGGATGATATATCTCCACCCTATCGCTTCAGCGGAGTGCCTCAAAATTTCCAATACTCTTATTCGAACAAGCCTATTACCAGGTTTCGAACATAGGAGTACTTTTTATTATTATTTTCTCATTTTCATTTCTTTTTTTCTTTCTTCTCTTTTTCTCTTCCTTTTTTGTTTTGTTTCTTCTTTATTCCCTAGAAGATTATGCCTAGAGTTTCAATTTCAAGCAACTCTACATGGTTGACATTTAAAGCTTTTTCGTCCTTGAATATCATCGAAAGAGTAATAATCTCGCTTTGCTGACCAGAGTCCGGTGGGGAAGATCACACATCATCGTTGTCACGACATCTATCTAATGTCACATCTTGCAATTGATATCCAGTGTCCTACAACGGCGAGAAAATATCTATGTGCTTTCAAAAACATTATATGTTAAGCGAAATGTGTCCTTTATTGAAAATAAAAACCAACAAACATGCCCCATCACAAAAGATCTTTGTCACATGGGGGCCACATAGAGTTGGTCCATTGTATTACTTCATGAAGGTATTTAATGTAGAGACCTCTCTGGCTTCTTCAGCACTATGTAGATTTGCTTCTCATCCTTGGTCTTCCACTGCTTGATCAGCTCTTGTGTCAGGGTTCCATCATTGACCAGCTTCTTGATTTCATCCAGTAAAGGTCTACATTTTCTGGTGGGATGCCCTGGTGCCCCCATATGGAATTCACATGTGCTACTCGAGTCAAAACTATGGGTATACAGATCAGGTACACTCTTCATCGGCCTAGGAACAAGATAGTAACCCTCTACCATATGAGGCCAAATGTCTGAGATAGATGTTCCAAACACTTCCAAATTTGCGCTCGTCTGAGGAATTTTCCTTGATAACCCCGATTTGTCAGTCTGTCTCATTCTTTTTTACGGCCACGCGAACCCTGGAGATGACACTCATTTACCTCTCCATCCTTATTTATCTTATCTTCGCTTCGGTCCTTAGACTTAGACCCCAATTTTCCTTCTTTGACTGCGTATTCTATTCTTTCTCCAATCGTCATGAAATCTTCGAATTTGTTTCTCAATTTTTCCAACATCATATCGAAGAAAGGAGAGGGAAGCGTTGCATGGAATAGGGGGGTCAACTCTTCTTCTGCTACAGGGGGCTGGACTTGGGTCGCCAGACATCGCCACCTTAATGCATATTCCCTGAAGCTTTCATTTGGCCTCATTTTCTCATTCTGAAGAAACTGTCGACAGGGTGCTAAATCTAAAGCATATTTGTATTGATCCAAGAAGGCATTAGCGAGGTCACCCCATGACCTAACTTGGTTTCTGTTCAAACGGTTATACCACACTGCTGTTGTTCCGTCAGGCTATCATGGAAATGGTGGATCAACAATTCTTCGTTCTTCATGTATCCTTCCATTTTTCTACAAAACATGGTTAAGTGAATCTTCGGGCAGCTGGTTCCGTCATACTGTGCAAATACGGGAACCTTGAAATCTGGAGGAATGACCAAATCAGGGACTAGGCAGAGTTTCCTCGTATTGAAGACATTTATCTTCTCTTTCTTCTTAAGCTCTTTCTCGATTTTTTCTTCTAACTGGTCAAGCCTCGACTCTTCAATTCGTTCCATTTTCCGATTAATTCTGCCATCGAACCCCATGTATTAAATGATGAAGTGCCATGCGATGCAAAAAAATGTGATGCAAATGCAATGCATGGATGCAATAAAGCATTGATTCCGCAAGTGATTTGTCCTTATAGAACATCTTTCATTCAGACCAAAAGGTTTCATCACATCGAGTATTAGGGTTTTACAGATATCGGTGAGCCCTGGCACCTAATGTGTTGACCTCATTCAATAGTCCCGTCAGTTTTCCTTTGCGGTCCAATGCCGAATCCATATTCTGGCTTATTGGTGCTGCTGCATCGGCTAAATCTGCTATCTGTTGAGCTGTTTGTCGGGCTTGAGTCGTAACCATCTTCATGTCCAGGTTTTTCTCCCGTATTGTTTGCTCGGCCTTTTGTAGCTTAACGGTCATTGCCCTAACACGGATCTCACTGGTATGTAAAGCAGTCTCGAGTCTCACTATCTGCTCTCTGAGTGCTGCGTTTTCCATTTGGAAGGTTTGTGATTCATTCCTTTCCTAGTGCAGACTTGATTTCAGGATATCTTCCATGGCCAGACTGCTTTCCAACTCATTTTGGAGAAAGTCACGTTGGCCTTCAGCTTCTTCCAGCTTCTTTGATAATGATCTGATTTTATTCTTACTATTCTTGCATTTCTGCTTCCAGCGTTCTGAACCGTTCCTCAGCTGAATCATACCATTGACCTACTCTTCCGCGGTGTCACCCAGACCGAATCTCTTGAATTCAAAGTGCAGCTTCTGGTACTCGTTTTGTACATTCTTTGGTTTCATGCTAAGATTGTGCATCTCATGCTCGAGCTGGTCGCGCTTGTGTGCGAATTCATCTTCTGAGACACTTTTATTCTTGGTTCCTAACTTTATCCCGCTTGAGTGACCCACTTCTGTGTTATCCGATCCTTGGGCTCGGTATTGACCTTCCTTCGACTTTGCCCCTCGGGCAACGGCTGGCTGGCTGGAGAATCGGGGTTGTCTGTCTTCGAAATCCAAAATTCCCATTCTGATAAGATCTCGAACTCTGTCCTTCAGGGCCCTACAATTTTCAGTGTGATGACTCGAATCGCCTATGTGGTAGCTGCACCGGACACGCCTGTTGTAATCTTTCGGATAAGGAGGTTTTCTTGGCATAGACTTCACTAGTATGATAAGGTTCCTTTCGACAAGCAACGAAAGTAACTCGGCGTATCTCATGGGTATTGGATAATGTCTTCTGATGTCATTAGATTCTCGAACTTCCCCTGGTTTTGCATCTGTTCCCTGGGTATCTTCCCCAGATGTGCTACTTGTCTGCTTCTTGAGATTGATCACAAAGGGATTCGATTTGTCATATTTAACGGTGTTGTCTGTTTTGACATTCTGACCATTTTGTTCCACATTCTGCTCCCCGACCGAATCTTTTCTGAGTTCGACATGCTACTTGCCTTTCATCATGGCATTCATCTGGTCCATCATCTCGGACATCTGCTTCTTTAGTTCTTGTATTTCATCTTGTTTATCACTAGGATTGACACTACTTACCGAATCTGTTCTGGTGTCCTTGAATGGTTCTTCTTCGGCTGTCCCCGGTCTAGTCTCGGGATGGAGTTTTGGAATTGGACCCCCTTCCTTCAGGTCAAGGAACCTTTGGTCCATCATGAACAATCTTCTATTATGGGAGAAATCACTCGGAAATCAATGCCCCTGTGTAATGCGAATGCAATGGTATGTAAAAACAAAGCAAAAGAACACAAGTCAGTACCGGACAAAAATGATAAGTACATAATAAAAGGGCAAATTAAATGCGATAAGCAAACAAGACAATCCTATTTACATTCCATCTAAGACATCTAGATTATCCGCATGGCTCTAACAAGGTGGATTTCTATGTGTTCTCTACATGCAGTTTTGGTTCTAGGAGGTACCCGAATTGTCCTCGCTGTCCTCTACTAAGAGTAGCAAGGCCCCCGATCATCACCCATTATAGGCTCCTTTCAACCGGGTTCAATTCAGGGGGACCCATTCGCTTATGCCCGTACGAAGGAACGATATCCTTACGAAAGCATAAGGTACTCGAGCCCCGAAGGTACTTGCTAGGCCCATACGGGAGAACGATATCTCCACGAAAGCATTAGCGTTTTCCCCTCACTTAGAAAGAAGGGTTTATATGCCATATTTTAAATGTGTTAAAATAAACGCGCAATTATGACCGAATGTTAATTTAATAGCCACTTTAATCCGGAACTTCCAATGTTAGTAAAGCGGTAATTATTTTAAAAGCTTGGCTCTCATTTTTTTTGAAAAACAAAAAATTGTCTCCAGCGGAGTCGCCATCTGTAGCTATGTCTTTCTTTTTCATCGCTAAAAAAACGAGGGTTTTCGAAGATGTTGAGAGGTGTTTGTGACTCTTTTGGATATAAAATATTTATTCCGTGAGGTTTTTTTAAAAAAAACGCATTTAAGAAAATGGAGTCGCCACCGGCCACTTAGGTAGGCCGGACACCATAAAACCAGAGATTCAAAAAGATTGGGTTCGGGAGTCGGTTACGGATGGGGAAGGATTAGCACCCCCACACCGCCCAAAAATTGGTACTTTAATAATTACCGCTTTATTAATATTGGATTTTCTGGATTTAAGTGACGATTATTTTAAAATTCGGTCATAATTGCGAATATATTTTAAGGGTCCCGTTACCCGAGAATAAATGCCCAACCACTATCACTACGCTTGATACTGGCCCCGTTTATGCTCGGATAAAAGGACACGCATTAACAAGTTATAAATCATATGCAATCTTAGTGGCAAAAATATAAAACATGACAGATAATTTAAAGACAATAAATATTCACATAATAAAATACTAATCTAATAAATGATATACTAGATTAAAACATGCATATATACATATTATTCTAAATAATAAATAAAAACAACTTTAACAAGTTAGAACAACAATGCAGGAATAATTACGTTATATGTAGACGAACAAATATTTAAAAGACATACATGTTATTAATAAAACACATTTCAACATATATGAACAATATATCATAGGTAAAAGAAGACACACTAACACATAACCTAAAAGCCAAGAAAACATACAATACATACAAAAATACAATAACATGCTGTTTTACGAGTCAAATAGAACATAACATACTTTAATACGAATAACCGGATAAAAAACATGACTACCATTTTTAACACATATATACATATAAACATAAACTACAACTCACATATATAAAATAAAATAATAGATTATCAATATATATATATACGATTATAACACGAACATGAATATTTACAAAGAATACAGGACTGAAATGAAAGAAAAACAAAAGTCAATGGCAAAAATTAAGGAGCAATAATATGTAATTTAGGGACGAAATTGCGAAACAAACAAAACCTAAAAGGACCATAATTGTAATTAGACCAAGGGGCAGACCCAAAGTGAAAAATTCAAAAACGCGGGATGGTTAAGGGCGTAATTTTACCATTCAGAAACTGATTCGGTGTAATTTAGGGACGAAATTGTAACCTTTTGAAACATCAGGGGGACTGGGATTGTGATTATACCATGCGGCAAGACAAAAATGAAAATATTGAAAACGCGGTGGGATTAAGTGTGTAATTTACCCATTTAGCAAAATAAAAACACCTATATAAACCCTCTTTTTAGGCCGAAACCAAATTTTTGGCCATTCGCTTCATTTCTTCAGTTTTCATATAGCATGTGTTCTTCGTTTTTCTCTCGTCTGTTCTTACAAAACCCAGAATCCGGCGGTCGGCCGTCGTATTCTCCGCCGTCGGCCGCCGCTAACCGGCACCGGCGAGCCTCCAAAATACACCAAAACAACCCCTTTTTCGTCCTCAATACGAATCCTAGGTTGGATTCAGAGGATATACCTCTATTCGCCCTAGATCTAGGAAATACGAACCAAAAAAATATTTTTTTAGACCAAAACAAAGCGCAAAGGGTCGTCTCTCCCTTTAGTTCACACGGATCGGCTTGTAGAAGCCGAAAGGCTTATCGAGGAAGGAAGACCCACAAACGACGCCGGTAAGACTATTCTCCTCTTTTATTTTTATTTTTTTTGTATATGCATGTAAAGAAAACAAGTAAGAAAAAGAGACAAAAAAATTTACCACTGGATTTGTCTTTTGATTATCTTGGATGTTTACAACTTTGATTTTTTTTTGTATTACAAGATCTCCGTTTCTTTTTTGTTACTACTCGTCCTTATCCCCCTCCTTCTTTTTTTTTTTACAAAAGCCCGTTTCATATATATTACTCTCTGTTTGTTGCAAGTTGCATCTTCTTTTTCAGATCTGAATCGACACTTTTGCTTGTTGTCTTGGGCATATTCTCGAACACGGGATGAATATCGGGCGCGGTGGCGGTATGGACGATTCGCCGGTGACGGACACACGTTTCGGCCGTTAGATCGGATCCGATCTAACGGTCGAGATGGCTTGAAGAACGATCGGCCTGGATGAAGCCTCGATTCGATGAGACGGCTTCAGATTTTGCCACGTGGAGCTCCGCAGTCGAGGAGTCAGAACGCGTGGATCTTACGCGCGCGTGGGATGTTAAAGCGTCAGTGCGTGGACCACACACGCGCGTGGCACTCGAACGTTCCATACGTGTGGAGCACGCGCCTGTCAGATATTTTTGACTTCCTGGTTGCATCGTGGCCGTTGGATCAAATCTTGATCTAACGGCCCACAGTTACCTGCACATTGTAATTAGATAAGATTTAGATTTGGGCCAACCGGGCCTTGTAATTGGACTTGGACTGTAAATTTTATTTGGGTTTAATATATTTAATTTTTTTACTTTATCAGCCCAATAATATTATTAATAATAATAATATAATTATAACAGCAATATATATACATGATACAAACATATACTTATACAAATATAACATATTGGCATACGTATATATAATCCTACCCATAATTAACATAACATCTATATATATTAATCATATACGCTCATACTCTAAATACATGCGACACACATTCATCTACTACATATACGTACATAGATTATAATACACATGCACACACTTTATATATATTAGTAACAATAAACATATAATATAATAAACATACATGCAACACTAATATGTATTTACAGGTAAAAATGAGTGATTACAATGAGGATAATGACAATTTAAAAGATAATGAAAGTGATTATCTGTGCTCTGATGATCCAGGAGAATATGAGGATAGTGATGGGGATATTGATAAAGATGAGGATAAAATATGTGGTGAATACAAAGGTAACAAAAAAGCTCATCATGCATGTGATCCAAACTGTAAATTTTCTTTGTGGGAATTAGGACTTAGATTTGTAGAATATTCACTATAAAGAGGCAGTAAGAAAATATGCTATTGCTAAAGGTGTAGCTTTGAAGTACTTAAAGAGTGAACTCAAGAGATTAAGAGTTCGTTGCAGAGATGGTTGTCCTTGATTGTTATTTGCAAGTTCTGATAGAAGGTATGAATGTCTTGTGGTGAAAATGTACAATCCTGTCTACACTTATTTTAGGAGTAATAAGAATAAATTGTTGACTTGTAAGTATATTCAGAAGGTCTTCAAAGACAGAATTATAGCTGACCCAAGAATGAAAGCTGCTACTTTGGTGACCCTGGTCAGGCAGGAATTAGGGGAAAGTGTTATCTATGACATGTGCCAGAGAGCTAAAAAGTTATTCTTAGAGAGAATAGAGGTTCTTATGTTGAGGAGTATGTCAATTTGTGGGGGTATGCTCTTGAGTTGATTTCTAGCAATTTTGGAAGTACAATTTCAATTCAAGTTCATAGAGATAATGATAATAATACATTTTTTTCATAGGATGTATGTATGTTTTGCTACTCTGAAAAAAAGTATGTTAAAACTTTTTATAATTTCATATTTCATTCAATTTTTTGGTATAGATAATTAATAGTTGAATTAATATAAACTATTTGTAATTTGGAGAGAAGAGTGCAGACACTTTATAGGGGTGAATGGTTGCTTCTTGAAGATCGTCATGTAAGGTGAGCTACTGATTGTTGTTGGAAGAGATAAAAATAATCAAATGCTTCATGTAGTTTGGACAGTAGTTGAAAGAGAACGCAAGGAATCATGGAAGTAGTTCTTCACCAAGTTAATGGATGATTTAAGTCATCTAAAAGAAGAAAGTTTGACCTTAATGTCTGACCAACAAAAGGTATTAAAATTTTTAAATTTTTTCTGTAGTAATTGTATTTTAGACTGAATTCAAAACTATTTTAATCATTTTGTTTATATTGTAGGGTTTGGTGCCAATCCTAAATGAGTTCTTTGCTGAATTTGATCATAGGATGTGTACAAGACACATATGCAAATTGGCATAAAAAATAGAAAGGAGTCAAAAGAAAATTTCAATTTTAAAATTGTGCAAGGGCAACTTATGTTAAAAATTTTGATGATCAATTGAAGAAACTTGAAGAAATGGGAGAACGGTCTACTAATGACTTGTTTGGAATTCTACAAAATATTGGAGTCCTGCATATTTCACAGGAACATCCAAATGTGATGTTCTTGATAATAACTTGACAAAAGCTTTCAATAGCTGGATTTTGGATGCAAGATACTATCCAATCATTAGTATGCTGGAAAAAAAAAAGTTATATAAAAATGCATGTGAAAAAAACTTGGGCAGCTAAGTGGCCAACTGAAATTTCACTAGTGACTAAGCAGAAATTAGAGAATAATATAGACCATTCATCCCAATATAGGCTGGTTTGGAATGGTCATGGGAGATTTGAGGTGACTTAGAGTGAAGACCAACACATAGTTGATTTAGAAAGACTGACTTATACTTGCAGAAAATGGGAACTCACTGAAATACCATGTTGCCATTCAATTTGTGCAATGTATCATGATTCGAAAGATCCTCACAATTACATGAAAGAGTGGTATTCCAAGAAAACATACTTAGCAAGTTACAATAATGTCCTACATCCAGTTAAGAGAAAGAAATTTTGGCCCAAAACAAATAATCCAATTCGACCCCTAAGTTAAAAACCTTGCCTAGGAGACCTAAGAAGAGGACAAAAGATAAAGACGAACATGTTAAGAACAAATACGACAAAATCAACATAAAAGAATTGAAAATGACTTGCAATATTTGTAAGAGATTCAACAACAGAAAGATCAATTGTCCCAACAAAGTCCTTAAACCCACTAGACAAGTAAACTTTTAAATGTAAAATATTTTTCTTTCCACTATAGTTTTCACTATATTTTTTCTTAAACTCACTATACTTTTACATTCAGAACACCACTGCTAGAGCAGCTTGTAGCACTAGAACAACGCCAGTTCAGAAATCCCAATATGTTACAATAACTCTTGTTCAAATATCTCAACTTGTTGCAACAAACACTAAAATTTTTCAATTTGTTGTCATACTAGTAAAGTAATGAAATCCCATTTTTTTTTTTACTAATTTTGGTGTATTGATTATTTTATCTTAGGATTTATAATGGTCCAATTACTAAAAAGCATGAAAAGAACATTTTAAGAAAATTCAAACCAATCTGCTACATCTTCTACATCCAACAAAAAGAGCAAGCCGATTTATAATGTAAGTTTGAATTTGGCACTTTGCTTTCACTAACATATATCAATTATAATATGCTTTTATTGATTTGAATTTTTTGTTTACTGCCTGATTTACTTAGTGAAAAAGTTCTTACAAAAACAACTAAACGAAAGACTAGAGCTGATACTTCTAAATATCAGCATGATTGGAAAATACCTGGATTAAAATGGAAAGGGAAGCAAGCAGTTACCACAAGGCAACTTCAGCAACAACAGTATAATGATCGCATGAAGAAGACGAAAATGGTTGCAAAGAAGAATTAGGAAATATTTAAAACTTTTGTTATTGGATGAATATCCAAATACTTTTAGAATATTTTGAAGGAGGTGTTTGGTAATAGGATTAAACCTTATTTTGTTAATGTCAAGTAAGAAATGTGTGTTGAATATTGTCCAAAACAATACTTTTGTTAATGTCAAATTATTTTAGACAATCCATATTATTAGTTCATTTATTGTCCAAAGCAATGAACTTGAAGCAATGTGTGTTCAATATTGTCCATATGAACCCATGAACTTTAAGCAATATAACACAATCTTGTTTTTTAACAATAAATGTTCTTCAATGAACTTGAAGTAATTATAAGCCATAACATAAATTTCATTAACATAATCCACTACATTACATATGATCCAACTAACACCAATACAAGTATCATCCAAGATACTATCAGCCCTTTATACATTTGATCCAACTAACACCAATATAATTATCATCCAAGATACTATCAACCTTTTCAATATCATATTTTTCTCTTCTAAATTAATCAACTTTCTTCATTGCCATTGTCATTGTCATTTGCTTTTGCATTTTCTTCATCTCAAGTACTCATTCTTCCCTTGAAGAATCTTCATTCAATTTGTGCAATACATCATTTTGCTTCTTCAGCTCGTAAATGATTTCTGACAGTTATTCATCAACCCATCTAAAAAATTCAATCTTCTCCCCAAATTTTGGCGTTCTTTCATGCGGTCTACATAAGACATTTGACACCACAGTTACAAAAAATTTCTTCACCTTTATACCCCCAAATAGGTCTCGAATGAACCTTATTCTTGTTCTGTCCAGATGATATCAAATTAACTATAAGTTAACAAAGCAACACAAATGAAAGAGGGGGAAATGAATTTTAATTCAAAAACATCACCAAGACTGAAATCACAGTTTTTCAACCTAAACCTAAAATTAAATCAAATATTGCATTTCGGTGGGGAGAAATCACAATACCTGGTGATTAGAGTGCGTGATGAAGAATTTTTGTGTACCAGACTAGTAGAAAGGGGTTGATTTTTCTAGGGAGTGCTCCTTCAATTTTTGTTGCAGATTAGTAGAAAGAGGGGGAAATGGATTTTATTGTGCTAAAACACGTTCGATATATAAGGGAAAAAGCCCTAATTTTTTTGAATTTTTTAATACATGTTAGCATCTAGCGTGGCATGCCACCTGATAAAAACGGGTGCGCTAGCGGTTAATTTTGTAAAATTTAACGAGATCGTTAGTTAATAACGGTCAATCGGTGACATTGCTTAAATTAGTTTGATGAAGTCAAAATTATAAAAAATAAAAATAATATTACTGATTTGATATTAATACAGAGATAAAATTAACTCTTTAACTAAAATTAAAAAAATGAAGTTTTGAAAAAAGTGACTGTTGATTTTTTTTGTTTGCTGTAAGAAAAGTGGAGTTGGTGTGAGGTCAATTTCTTTTTAAAGTGGGATAGATATATATTTCTTTTTAAAGGGGGTCAAAACTTTTTAAATATAGTGTCATTTTTTTTATATTATATATATTAAATTTATATAGAAAAAAAGTTCTGGAAACTTTTTGAGTGTCAATTGACACCCCTCAATATATACCGGCTCTACCAATGTATTAAGTAATATCATTATAAAATCTTATAGTATTAGGTTGTAACAACCCAAATTCTTGGGTCAAAGTTAAAGCGGTCATTGACCCAAGTTAATGATGAATAAATTTATTTAGGGATTAAATTTTATTGCATTTAATTTAGGTGAATTTTGGACCTTTATATAAGTAATTAAGAATGTTGGGAAGCTTGTGTGAAGTGGTGAGAAAATGGATGGCTTGTTGTGTAATTAACCCATTGTTGAAAAAAAAAATCTACTTTTGGGAGATTATGGCCGGTGGATTTAGAAGTATGGGCCATGGGATTTTGTCCCCATTTTCCCAATATAAAAATGTTTTATTTCTTTCCCTCTTTTCTCCATTTTATATATATATATATATATTTTCCCCTATAATTTCTACACCTTTCGTATATCACCTTATTCAACCCCATACTTTAATCCTTTGCCATACGTGGGTGTAGAAATAGGGGTCTTCACTTTCATCTCCTCTCGCAAGCTTCAAAAAGGTGAGTGTTAAATTAAATAAGATTTTTCATGACAAGATAAATAGATGAATATGGAAATTTTGGGGTAAAAGAGGGTTTAGATTCAAGAAAGCCTTTTCCATGCATTTTTTTTTTTTTATTTTCAAGTTTAAAATTGTAACTTTATCTTCCATGAATATTATTGTGTTTCTTGATTAGCTCAAGGTAAGAAGCTTTGCTAGTGTTCATCCATCAAGGTGGTACCCTTTAACTCTCCTATGCTTCTTGTTAAGTCATAAATATAATGCTTGTGTGATAATGCATGCACGTTGTATGTCTTTGCGTAAAAATCATGTTTGGATGATTAAATGAGGCTAAAGATTCAAGTCATAAAATCTGCCCAGAAACGAATCTATGTATGAGCAGTATTTTAAAAATCTGCCATAAATTCCATAAAAATAATTAGGATGTGAGCTATACATTGTTAAAACATTGTATTTGTCTAATTTTATTTAGAACAAGCGGCGGTCGATTTAGATTTCTATTTTAGAAGATATGAATTTTTGAGTGTTGAAAGATCAGAAAATCTGGTAGCAGATTTTCCAGAAAATTGTTTTAATAGCAACTTTAAAAAATCACCAAAAATTTCACAAGGTAAATTAGGAAGTGAACCTTATATTTATATAACCGTGCAGAAGTCTAGTTTCGTTTAAAACAAATGGTGCTTGATATCGAGTTATATATTAGAAATTATTAAATTTTAAGAGAGTAAAGGTCAGATTACAAGGAAGCAGTCTATTTCCAAGAACAACAATGCTCGTGACTTCAAAAATTTGCCATAAATCGTACGAGTTAAATTAGGAGTTGAAATTTATATGGTTGTAAGGATTATCTAGTCTAGTATCTTATAGAACAAATGGGACATAATCTGGAACTGTAATTTATCTGTTATGTATTTTTCTTTAAAGGGAATGCAAGTTGTCATAATTCAATAATTAATATTTTAGTCATATTTTAAGGTTAATTAATGGTTAAAAATCTCTTAAAGATATTAGAAGTTTGAAAAGCTCAAAAAGGGCTTTATAAAGTCTAAATGACTAAGATATTCAATCAAGCATAATACACGCTCTATTAAGTAAGTTGAAACAAATATGAGACTTAAATGTCATTGTTGGATATTTGTGATTATATGTTTGATTGGATATTTGTGATTATATGTTTGAATTTTGATGTTATATTTGTGCGCACCCTTCGGGATCTAATATAACTAGTGGACATTTGTGGGGCTTGAGATAATACTTCAGACACCTGAGATTACTAATTAGCGGCCTGTGTGGTGCTCGGGAAACACTTCGGACACCCTAGATTATTTGACTAGTGGTCATAAGTGGTGCAGGACTACCCGGATACCCATTATTTGAGCGCATGTGCAATTTGATAAGTTTGACAAATTTGACAATCTGACAAGTTTGACAATTTGATAAGTTTGACAAGTTTGATAATGACAAGTTTGAAAATCTGACAAGTCTGATATGCAAGTTATTTAATTATGTTTATTGTGATGACTCATAATTTCATTATTTAATACTCATGTCATGCTTCTATGTATACATTTGATTTGTATGCTTATATTTACGAGTTACTTGAAGTATGGTGTGTTAGTTGTGTACCACGAGCCCATAAAGCTCAGCCTTTCAAATTATCTTCATTTTCAGATTAGTAGATTTTGTTCGTGTCTGAGGAGCAGCATCGACGAATAACTTTCAGCATCCTATGCATAGAGTACAACACCTTATGTGTAGCGGGCATTGTATTCCTAGAGACTTACTTGTGGTTTGAGGGTTTTTAACTCAGTTACCATTTTGATTGTTTTGACTATTTTGATATACTATAGTATTGGAGCTCTACCTATTTTGAGCAACTACTTTTATTATTGTTTTAATGTAATTATTTAATGATATTTTTTCGTATTTAAAAATGTATTTTATTGATTTAAAAATATTTGAAAATTTGTTGGGTTGTTCCGGCGACCCAATGTGACACATTGGTCTTCGGGTACTCTGTATTTGGGATTTAGGGTGTTACATAGGCAATGTTGGGAAACTAAATGCGGTAATGTCATTCTGAAATCTCACATTACTGAGAAATTATTTTATAGGCCCGGCTTACCACGTCATTCAATCCTCATCCATTAAAAGTCAGCAAACTACCTTGATTTCATGTCACTAATCCATTTATAATCAACTTCTAAGTAACCACCCACTTCCTATTTGCATGACATAAAAAAATGGAGATTCATCTTTAAAAAAAATGACATGGAAAAAAATTAGTTCACTAACACTAATTTTGAGTGGACGGGACTATAGATGATGTGGTGGGCCGGAGACCATATAATATTTTTTCACATTACCTGAATCAACTCTATGATTTTACCATGACGTAAAGTTAATAAATGAAAAAATGAACAAATATTAAAATTATATATGAAATTTTGGTCAAATATACAATGTGACAAACTTTAATTTAGATTCAATAGTATACATTGGACTTTGATTTTTATTCAACTATGTACATTTTATAAAATAAATACATCTATTTATTTTCCAAATAAACAATATTTACACGTAAAATGACACCGTGTTGATACAAATTGTAATTATTTGTAAAAATTGGATGAAATTAAAACTTTATTCATTGAATTGTATAAAATTAAAGTTCATACTTCATATACAGACATTCCATATCTAACCAAAGATCATTTGTAATTGATTTTTATCCCAAATTTTGTCATTAAAATTAATAATGTTCATCCCAGGAGACTCGAATTCAAATCGCTTTGTCTGCAATGTAAACTTATTCGTTCTTAAAAATTTAATAAAATGTAAAAAGACGAGACTGCCGAAAACCCTAGTTTGTCTGATAACCCTAGTTTAGAGTTGTACGATCATCCGGGTAGAAGACTGCAGGATCCTTTCATTCAGGTAGGGGTGTTGCCGGTGTTAGAAAGGACGGGCACTCCCGTGGAGTTGGTGGATCCGCGAAAGCCCAAAAAGTCCAAGAATTGTAGTAGTGAAGTGGATGAAGGTTCTAAGATTATTGCTATGGAAGCCGATTATGTGGTTGTTGATTCGTTGGCAGGCCATGACACGGTTGAGAGTGGGGACAACCTGGTGGAAACAGTTGAGGGGGGATCTGTGCTGATCACTAAAGCTAAGGGGTCTTATACGGCAGCTACTGCTTCTAAGCCGAACAAGGGTAGTGGCTATGAGGGTGAGCAGAGTTTTAATATGGAGGATGTCGTGGTGCTTGATGAGGACTGTGTAGTGGACAATTCTGGTGCGTTCTCTAAGATTAGGTTTTCAGAGAGGGTCCATGCACAGATCGATCAAAGTATGCACAATACGATTATTGTGCATTTATTGGGACGTACAATAGGTTATGGAACGTTGCTTCATCGTCTATACGCTTTATGGCACCCTAGGGGTGATCTCCAGTTAATCAATCTCGTTAACAATTATTTTCTTGTTAAATTTGAGGATAAGAGGGATTATGCTGATGTCCTGACTGAGAGGCCGTGGATGATTTACGGTACCTATTTAACCGTGCAACTTTGGAGTAGGAATTTTTCCACTATTGAGAAATATTCTTCGAAGGCTATAGTTTGGATTCGTTTGTCGGGGTTGCCATACCGATATTATTGTAAAGCTTTGTTCCGACGGATTGCTCAAGTTGTTGGTCGTGTGATATAGGTGGATTACAATACGCAGGCTGGTGAACGTGGTAAGTTTGCTCGTATAGCTGTTATGGTCGATTTGAATAAACCACTTTTGTCTTGTATTGGCATCGATGATTTTATTCAGAATTTTGAGTACGAAAGTTTGCAGCAGATTTGTTTTACATGTGGTTTGTATGGGCATTAGAAAGATTTCTGTGGGCAAGGGGGTGGTGTTTCTAGGACGGAGGCCAGGAATACGGTGCGACATGACCGGGTTATTACTGAGAGTGCTCGAGCAGCAGAGCCGTATAACCATTGGATGCTGGTTTCAAATAATTGACGAAGGAATGTATCTAATAGAGTTGCCTCAACAGGGGCTAAAACTAATAGTGCTGCGGCTGTTGGGTCTTGGTTTGCAGTGTTACAAGATAATTGTACGGAGGTGGATCGCTCTACGATTCCACATGAGAAAACATCTGCGGTGACATTATGGGCGATGGAGGCAAGTCTAAGGATAATGATTGAGCTGGTTCTTCTAACGGTGTAGTTCAACAGTAAATTGTAGAAAGGAATACAGCTTATCTTGCATCTAATTCGAACAGGAAGACCAAGGCTGGTAGTAACAAGGGGGCACATTCGGTGGATGTAATTTTATTTATTGATGAAAGTCGGTTGGAGAAAGTGCAAAAAAGAATGGTTAGTGGCGCTGGTAACCATACTGTATTGTCCATAATAGAGAAGGGCTTTGAGGCGAAGGCAAAGTTAAGGGTGTTACGGCTGGGTTTCTTTTGGCCCGAGGAGGGAAAGAGAGCAGTGCAAAGGGTCTTCGGGTTAAGAAGGCGGTTAGTATCGTGCACCTAATCGAACAGTGTTAACCGAATGGATCCAGTCTGCGCCTTAAAGGATTGATTCTGAGGCCAAAGTGATTTGGGGTAGGGCCGGCTAGAACTCGCAGGGAATGGAGAAGTACGAACCTGGAGCTGTTTACCTAGTGATTCGAGACGGCCGATGGTGGTCCTAGAGGATTCAGTTGAAGCTGTTGTGTAGGGAGTTGAGAGGGTAGGGCACACTCTGTAAGTTATGAATACTTTATTTTAGAATTGTCAGGGTGCTGCTAGCCCCGGTTTTAGGAGACATCTTAGGAATTTTGTCCGCGAATCAAGTTCAAAGATTGTTGTTTTATTAGAAACTAGAGTTAGTGGTCAAGTAGCGGATTCGGTGATCCGTAAGCTCAGGTTTGATAATTCTTTTTGGGTAAAAGCTAGGGGTTTTAGTGGAGGGATTTGGGTGTTGTGGCGCAGTGATGTGGTGGTGGAGGTAGTACGAGTTTCATCTCAATTTGTGCATTTCAGGTACCGTAATGAGTATGAAGCTGAACGGGTTTTTATTACTACCGTGTATGCAAGTCCAACGGTGGTAAATCGAAAACTTGTCTGGGATCATTTGGCACAGTTAGATTCGGGGGATGCAGAACCATGGGTTCTTAGTGGCGATTTCAATGCTATTTGTAGATGTGAAGAACGTAAGGGTGGCTTAGGGAATACTTCGGGGGTTAGCAAGCTTTTTCTGAGTTTATTGAAAATACAAGCCTGATTGATATGGGGTATGTAGGCAATGCGTTTACCTGGAGGCATGGCTCACTCTTTCAAAGGTTAAACTGCTGTTTAATGAATGTGGGATAGAGTTTAAGGTTTCCGACATCACATGTTCTTCATCTCGAGCGGTTGGGTTCGGACCATTGCCCCCTTGTTCTTCGACCAGATATGGGTGCTCATCAGAATTTTGATCGACCCTTTAAGTTCATCGCAGCTTGGCAGGAGCATGCAGATTTCTAGAAGTTCTTGGCGAATATTTAGAATGCCAAGAGGGATCTGTGCACGAATCTGAACGATATCAAACCCAAAATCCTGGAGTGGAATCGCAATGTATTCGGACATATTGGTAAAAGAAAATGGAGTTGATTGCTCATTTGAGAGGCATTGACAGTGCTTTTCAAGGTAAATACTCAGCCTTTCTTGTGGATTTAGAGGCCCAGTTGAAAGCTGAGCTTGATTTGGTTTTGGCTCAAGATGAGAGTTTATGGGCTCAGAAAGCTCGGTCGAAATGGGTGAGTCATGATGATCAGAATACCCAATTTTTTAATGCTTCGACGGTGGCGCCAGACGGGCAAATACTATCTTACGATTGAAAGATGGGGAGGGGAATTGGTGTGATGATCAAGAGCAGTTGCAGATATTGGCAGTTGATTATTTTAAGCAGCTCTTTACGATTTCGGGGGTCGGGGAAAGGGTTTACATTTGCCATAATTTGTTTCCTAAAATCTCTTCTGCTATTTCGATTGAGCTGAATCAGATTGTGTCGGATAAAGAGATTCGAGATGTTATCTTTAGTATAAGCCCGCTCAAGCCCCGAGGCTTGATGGTTTGCATGCCTACTTTTATTAACAAAACTGGAGTCTTATTAGGAAGAGTGTGTAGTTTTTTGAAGAATATTTTTACGAGTGGAGTCTTGCCTGCGGAGCTTAATTGAACTCTTATTGTTTTGATTCCTAAGATTGTGGTTCTTGTAACCATTAATCAGTTTCGCCCAATAAGTTTATGTTCGGTGTTATACAAAGCGGTAACAAAAATAATTGTTAATCGCATGAAACCGTTCTTGGCAGATTGGGTGGCCTATAATCAGACGAGTTTCATTTCGAGGAGGTCCATCACAGATAATATTATTGTTGTCCAGAAAATTATTCACTCGATGCGTTGTAAAAAAGGGCGACGGGGTGGATGGCTATAAAGATTAATTTGGAGAAGGGTTATGACAGGTTAGAGTGAGCTTTCATCAGTGATACGCTATGAGATATGGGGTTTCCTGAGTCTTTGTGCAAGTTGATTTTAACGTGTGTTTCGTCAGTTTCATCTCAACTTGCTTGGAATGGTCAACGTACAGATTCTTTTCTCTCTTCTAGGGGTATACGACAAGGGGATCCTTTGTCGTCTTATCTTTTTATCTACTGTATGAAAAGATTGAGCCAGGCAATTGAGGTGGCGGTGCAGAATTAGTGATGGAAACCGTTTACTGTATCGTGAGAGGGACCGCGGGTATCTCATCTCTTTTCGCTGATGATATGATACTTTTTGCTGAAGCTTCGATGGATCAGTTAGAGGTGATCCACAATGTTTTAGAAGATTTTTGTAAGGCTTCTGGTTTAAAGGTTAGTATTGTGAAGACTACTATTCATTTTTCTAAAAATGTGGATCCGGGTTTGCGTGCTCGGATTAGTGGTGAATTTGGTTTCACTAGAGTTGTGAATTTGGGGAAGTATTTAGGAGTGCCTATTCTACACAAGAGAGTAACGAAGGAGTCGTATCAGAATCTTATTCAGAAAATTTAGTATAGGTTGTCTAGTTAGAGGGCGAAGGCGTTGTCTTTAGCAGGTCGTATTATTCTCGCCAAGGATGTGCTCGCGGCCATACCCTCGTATACAATGCAAACGACATTCTTTCCTAAGGGCGTAACTGATGAGATTGAGCGTATTATTTGTTGATTCATTTGGGGCATACTACTGACCACCGTGGCATTCATTTAGTTAGTTGGAGGGACTTGTGTCAACCAATTGAAAGAGATGGTATTGGATGTAAGAATCTGAGTGTTCAAAATGAGGCTTTTCTCATGAAACTCACGTTTCACTTGCTTACCAAAGGGGATCAACTATGGGTTCGGTTATTACGTGCTAAGTATAAATGGTACAATAATCAAGAAGGTCCTTGTTTAAGGCGATCATGTTCTCGTGTTTGGAGGGGTATTTGCATGGTTTGGGAGGACACGAAGAATAACGTGGGTTGGCAGCTGGGTGATGGTCGTACAGTCAAGTTCTGGACTGATGATTGGCTGAACCGATTGGTGCATTCTCAGAGCATTTGGTGGCGGGGCAGACGATACCGAAGTTGGATGCCACTGTCGCCGAGTTTGTGTGTGATAAGGGACAATGGTGATGGAATGAGTTGGAACACTTACTGCCTTCGGATATTTTATTACGGATTGTTGCGACCAAGGCACCATTTGGTCTTGTTTTCAAGGATCACTTGGTGTGGAACCAGACCTCTAATCGTGAATTTTCAGTTTGATCGTCCTATGATGTGAGAGTTAGGGTACAACAGGGGCCGTGTGAGGCTTTATGGAAGGTGTTGGCTGGTTTTAAAGGCCTTCCTAGGGTTAGGGTTTTCTTATGGCTTGTTTGTCACCGAAGAATAATGATGAATGATGAGCGAGCTCGGAGGCATCTTGTGTTGGATCGCAGTTTGTGGAGTGTGTGGTGCGGTTCAGGAAGATGTCGATCATATCCTAAGACGGTGTCCGATAGCGGCGACATTGTTGGGATTAATGATTTTTGCTGAGAGGTTTGACGAGTTTTTCAGGTTGCCAATTAAAGCGTGGATCTATGCTAATCTTTCTAGACCTGGTTGGTTTGTGAAGGATGATCCGCATTGGGATATTCTCTTTGGTTCGCTCTTATGGCGACTGTGGACTCGAAAGAATGAGTGCATTTTTTAACATTAACTGACTAGACGAGAGTCAATTCTACAGCGAAAAACAGTTTCGCAGCTTGTGCAGGCGCATGGTGCAGTGAATGCGACAGTGCCTAATCATCGGGTTGGGGTCATGTGGTCGAAGCCTCTAACGTGTTGGTGTAAACTGAATTTCGATGAGCCAGTGGATGTTGTTACAGGAGATGCTTCATGTGGGGGTGTTGTTAGGGACGAGGCGGGGGGCTGGTTGATTGGTTTCTCGCGGTGGCTTGGGGTTTGTTCCGTCATTGAAGCGGAGCTTTGGGGTATATATAAAGGTCTCTACTCAGCTTGGTCTTTGGGGATTCACCGGGTGCAGTTGAATCTGATTGTTTGCAGGCGGTCCGACTGGTGTAGACTAAAGCCAATGGTTGTCGAGGTTTGTTGCTCGTGGCTCATATCCGTAAACTATTGGCAAGACCATGGTCGGTTATGGTGCAACATGTTTTTTGTGAGGGTAATCGTTTAGCTGATGGTTTGGCTTGGAATGCATCGTGGGATGACCTTTTATGTCATAGGTTTTTATCGCCGCCGGCGATGTGTATCAGGCAGTTGCAGCTTGATGAGGCAGGGTCTAGCCCTATGGGTGTTGTTGTGAACGAGTGAGTCCTTGTGTTAGGGTGTGTTTGGTTTTTATGGCCTTGTGATTTATTATGGTTCTTAGTCATGGTTTTCATGTACGGTTTCTTTAAAGTTTTATATGTACTATTTTCCTTTATTTAAGATTAGGAAAGTTTTTAACGAGACACATGGTAATTTGTTCTCTTTATTTATAAAAAAATTACTTTATTTGCAAGGTATATACGTATTATCAAAAAATCAAAAAATGTATGAACAGATATTACCCTATAATTGTAAATTGTACTATAATTTTATCAAAATATTAATTTCAAAAAATAGAGAGACTAATTCGAGAAGATATTGATCCGTATATTCAAATTTCAAATCCCTCCTCAAAAAGAGGGGGAGAGACCGCGAGATTAGCATTTTGAATCCCCCAAAAACTCAGAATCCCGAGTTTGCCACCTTCCCTCCTCCAACGCAATCATCGCCCCCCACTTCTCCCATCCCCTCAAACCCTAAAAATCTCAGATCTAAAACAACTATCTTCTGTTCCCCTCTCGCTCCCCATCTCCCCGAAACCCTTTCCATAACCCCCGACGAAATGGCATCCCCTTCTTCCCGCGAGGAATTCGTATACATGGCCAAACTCTCCGAGCAAGCCGAGCGCTACGACGAAATGGTCGAGTTCATGGAGAAGGTCTCTGCCTCCTCCGACACCGAGGAACTCAGCGTCGAGGAACGGAACCTCCTCTCCGTCGCTTACAAGAACGTAATCGGCGCACGCCGTGCTTCGTGGCGGATCGTCTCCTCCATCGAGCAGAAAGAGGAGAGCCGTGGTAATGAGGATCATGTCGCTGTCATCCGTGATTATCGGGCCAAGATCGAGTCCGAGCTTTCCTCCATCTGTGGTGGGATCTTGAATCTGCTTGACTCCAGGCTTATCCCTTCGGCTGCCGCTAAAGACTCCAAGGTCTTTTATCTTAAGATGAAGGGCGATTATCATAGGTATTTGGCCGAGTTCAAGACTGGAGCCGAACGTAAGGAAGCTGCTGAGAGCACTCTCTCTGCTTACAAATCTGCGCAGGTTTCCAAAATTGTTGCCTCTTTTTCTTAGAGATCTGCTTCAAGCATTTCAATTTATTTTTTGTTTTTGTTTCTGTTTCATAGGACATTGCCAACGCCGAGTTGGCTCCAACTCACCCGATCCGACTCGGACTGGCACTCAATTTCTCTGTTTTCTACTACGAGATTCTCAACTCTCCCGATCGCGCTTGCAATCTCGCAAAACAGGTTGGTTACAATTACTCTTCTTCTAAAATAAATAGCGTTGCTAACGTGCTGCCTTTTGATTGGTACAGGCATTTGATGACGCAATCGCTGAGTTGGATACTCTAGGCGAGGAATCGTACAAAGACAGCACCCTCATCATGCAACTTCTCCGCGACAATCTCACTCTCTGGACCTCCGATTTGCAGGTAAATAATTTCTATTTATCCAAGAAAACTTCTAGAAAAAAATACTGTACAATACTAGAATAAACAACGAAGTTTTTAAATAGTAGTTTTTTTTTCTTCTTGTATTTATATTTTTGTATAGCTAATTTAAATGTAAATTTTGTTGAGATTAGGATGACGGAGGTGATGAGATTAAAGAAGCAACGAAGCAAGAGGAGGAGCCAAAGCAGCCGGACTCTGCAAAGCAGTAGAGAGGATCTCATTATGTTATTACAATATTTAATTGCCAATTTAAGGGGTTTCAAATGAAATGAAACTTCGACCTTTTTATATGTTGTTTTCGATAGGAGAAGATTAACTCCCATCACATTTTTAGCTACTTTCTTATCTTTTGTTTTCCGCTCGTTCGTCCGTGAACTCTTTTCTCTCTTTTTAGATTGTTCTATCAAATATTAAATGTGCTTGTTAACTTTGGTATATGAGATAAGCCCGTTCAGTATTGAAGTTGGAACTAACCTTTTGCTGCCAACGGAAATAGTTACGCTGAACGATTAAAAATTCCTAAACTACTGTTCTTACTGCAACTCTAGTTAGAGAAGCTACGCTGAAGCCCAAGTAAAATATGAAAAATAAAAGATAGGTTATATAATAGTTTATTTAGTTTTTATTTGCACACTAATAGCCATATATGTAAAAGAGGATTATTTGGGGTCTCTTTGCTGTTGAGAAACCTCGTCGTGTGACGACGACAGTCCACGCAAAACAAGTAGGATCCACATTATTAATTAGGGGTGTTCAAAATTTTGGTTAATCGAATTAATTGACCGAATTGAAATTTTTCGGTTAATCGGTCGGTTAATGGTTGATGATTTTTTCAAACTTTGGCTATCTGTTAATTCAGTTCGAAATCGGTTTATTAATTGAATTAACCGAAATTTTTATATATTATATATTTATTTTTGGTCACTAAACTTTTAAAAATTATAAAATGACCATTAAACTTTATTAAATTAGCACAAAATGATCATTAAATTTATTAAATTATTAAAAATAATCATTAAAATTTTCAATATTTATCAATAATTTATAATGTGCAATAAATCAATGATCATTTTGTAATAATTCGATAAGTTTAATGGTTGTTTTATAACTTTTAAAAGTTCAGTAACTAAAAATATTATTTTAACATAGTTTAGTGACCATTTTTATAATTTACCCAAACTTTTATAACAAATTTGGTTAACCGAACTTTTTTCGGTTCGGTTAAAAAATTTTAAAAATATTTCGGTTCGGTTAACGATTAAAAATTTCGGTTAATGAAATTTTGGAAATTCGGTTCAGTCGATTAACCGAACCGACCGTTTGAACATCCCTATTATTAATGTTGTAAATTCATAATCCTAAAATCTTTGAATCTTATTATAAATTTTACGATTAAACTCTTAAATAATCTTGCTTGTAATTTTTTCAAGATCAATGTGTAGGATAATAATCCATATTCTATTATTAAGATTATGGGTAAACTATTCAGGTGACCACCAAATTTTGGATGCGGTCCTATTTTGGCCACCTAACTACGCAATTCGTCAATCAAACCATCAAACTTTTAAATTAGTCTTATTTTGACCACCGTTGTTAAAAAACTAACTGAGAAGGTGATGTGGCAGATAACGAACATTTGTATAATTACACATTTGGTCTCTGTTAGTTGCATATTATATCAATTTGTTCATAATTTTAATTTAATTAAATAAAATTAATCAACCAATCAGATGACGCCATATTTCATCACCCGATTGGATGAATTTACTCAAATTTTAAATTAAAATTAGGACCAAATTGATAAAATAGGTAACTAACAAGGACCAAGTGTATAATTATACAAATTTTCGTTAACTGTCATGTCACCCCTCGCTAATTTTTTAATGGCGATGGTTAAAATAGGACCACTTTAAAAGTTTGATGGTCTGATTGACGAGTTGTGTAGTTGGGGGGTCAAAATAAGAACACCCCTAAAATTCGGTGGTAACCTGAGTAGTTTATCCTAAAATTATTTGAAGATGTGTTTAAGTATATAAAATAATCATAAGAAAATATAATTATTAAAATAATAATTAATAAGTACAAGGATTTATAATTCTTTATAACAAAATATTGAAAAATTAGTAGCTATTTTTTAGAATATTTGAAAGTATATTTATATACAACAATTACTCTATTTTCCAGAAAATTGATGAATATGATTGAAGTACACTTGAAAATCACTGTTTGTCTCAATGATTATTTATTTATATAAATTATATACGAATAATAGAAAGGGTAAAATACGTAAATCATTACTGAACTTTGCTCTCTAACTTATTTTAGTCGTTAGAATTTTAAAACGCTTAATTTGCTAACTAGACTTTGTACATTAATTTTTTCACCATTTCTCTGGTAACCCTTTAACACCATTATGTTGTATAATAAAAATTGGTGGGTAAAATATGTAAATCATCACTGAACTTTGTTTTTTGACCTATTTTGATCATTGAAGTTTCACATGTTCTGATCCACGTTATAACAGTGTTAGAGGGTTAACGAAAGAGTGATGAAAAAAAATCGATGTATAAAGTTCAGTGAGTAAATTAAACGTTTTAAAACTTTAGTGATTAAAATAAATTAAAAAACAAAGTGCAGTGATGATTTACGTATTTTACACACCAATATATAAAGTTTAATGAGTAAGATTAGAAAACAAAATTAAGTGATGATTACCCTAATAAAAATCTAATTATTTGGTTATTTTCCAAACTCACCTTTACTAATTACTACTAAAAAATAGTGAAGTGGAAGATGTAATTACATGGGTGACTGAATCCGCAGCAAAACAGTTTAACCGCTGAAATTATAACCTCACTAAAATCTCTCTCTACCTCTCCCACACCTTATTATCCTGCTTTGGCCGCCTCTGCAAACATCTCGGCCCAGCTGATTAAAAGGTTCTCAGAAGCAGCCGATCGCATCCTCTTCTGGAAATGGCGGAAGCTGAATACGGAAAGCCGCTTTCACTATCTGAGGTATTCATTATTTTGTACCATTTCTTTGAAACCAATATTTGTAATAGTTTATTTTACTCCTTGTAGAAATGTACAAGTTCGATCTCTGTTGATTGTTTCCGTTTATTGCAATAGTCTGGACTGTTTTAGGTTTTTATTTATCTTAGAATTTTGTTTTATTGGACTGAAATGAGCGGATCTGGCCGAGTAGAGCTGGATTTTATTACTAAAATTAGTATCGACATTTTGAAGTTTTATACGGTGGTTTTGATTAAGATTTTGACTGTCTATGCTCGTTTATCAAATATATTTAAGATTCAACTTTCTTGAGAGTCATCTTGAACATGCGATTAACATACTTTGTTGCAGCTTTTTTATTTTTAAATAAATAAGCTCATTGAAGTTACTCTATGATTTGCCTTTAGATTCTATCTATTTGAGTTTGCTGTATACGATGTAGGTGTTTTGAGAGATGCCATTGATAAAAGTCGACGAGAACGTAATGTTTTGAGCAAAATTTTATTGGATTTTTCACTAGCTGCCAAGCTTATAGAATGTGGAATCAAGTGAAATTTCTGAGCAAAATTTTGGATGACTCGATTATTCAAGCTTTTGACTAACTAAAAGGAAATTCGTTTATGACTATGTTGTGTGGAAATAATGTTTATCGATGTTATAAAGTGATTAATTGTACGATTTCTATCTTCTTTGAGGCTCGTTGGTCCTTCTTGAACATTTCATTCATGCTTAAATTTAGCTAGGATGCAACCTTGTTTCCAAAGCTTTGGCGTTGATAACTTCAATGAATTTACTGCATATCTTGCTTGTAATTCCGTTTGTGCAGCGGAGAAGGTACTAAAGTTTTTTTCTTTCTTTTTTTTAATAATAGGTGTGTGTATATAGTGGGGGTATTTATTTGGCCTGATCATCCTGGAAACCTATTTGAATGTTTGGACATTTAGCAATATGCGCTGAAGGAGGAGGAAAAATCAGATGTGGCTACAAAGCCAGCAGAAGCAAAAGAGGTTGAAAATCCTGTGAATGCTGCTTCTGTGGAAGCTGTCACTGAGAACGTGGAGACTCCTGCTGCTGCAGTTGTGGAAAGCACTGAGGCCCCTCCTGCTCCTGCTGAAGAAAGCACTGAAGCTAGTTCAACTGCCGAGAACAGTGGTGAAGATGCTCCAGCTGCAGTAGAGAACTCCGATGATGCTGAAGAAACACCAGAGATAAAGGTTCCCCTGCTGGACATGTTCATTAAGATCTTTATTGTTGCTGCCTCCAGAATATTTGTGTGCTTAGTGAACTCATTATTACATGTTAGATTGATTCACTAACATATTTCATTATTTGGGTGACACTTGATATGCAGCTTGAGACTGCCCCAGCGGATTTTCGCTTCCCAACTACAAACCAAACAAGGCATTGCTTCACACGATATATCGAGTACCATCGGTGAGTTATGGATTACTCTGTATCTTATAAAGGTATAAAGGTTTGTTTCTTTTAAAAAAAATGCTTCTTGATATATCTTTATCCTTTCTTATACATTTGTGTTGCTGCAAAAGGAGAAGGTGCTTCAGAGTGTGATAAGTTTGCCAAGTATTATCGCGCCTTATGTCCTGGAGAATGGGTATGTATTTTCTCTCAAGATTCATAATCCACTTCTCTTTATCATAATCAATTGCATAATGGTTTGAACTTTTAACTGTCATTGGATGGCTACCATCTGTTGCTCTTTTTACATTTGTAAACCAGTTAATACCTTATGACTCCACATCCTTTTGAGATAGTTGTTTCTAAGTTAATCCTACAATGTGAATATTAGTTACAAATGATCCTGTTGAAGGGCTGTCGAATAAGAGTACTGTGAATTGGTTGATCTATTTATTTTTATCTTTTGATGAATTTAAGAGCTAGAAAGTCCACATGGGTGGCATGTATTGGCGCCACTGATGTAAAATCAAATTGAAATCTGCCCATTGGTGGGCTTAGGCGGGAAAGAGATTTCTTTGAGGATTTGCATTTGGAGAAAGAGAATAGTTTGTGGTATATCACTTGGATAGAGAAGTAGATACAGATGTAGACCTATTTGAGTTAGCAGTAAATAAGGGGTCTTGAATAGAATTTGGTTTGAAATTTTTGAAAGAGCTTGGTTGAGAGGAGATGATGAAGGGAATTAGATTTGGATTTTTGATAGCATCCATCCCTTAGGAAACTATTCAGTCTTCACGTTTATGAAAGGCCTACTAAGATGCAGTGATTACACAGCTACCTTTGAAATACATAATGATAAACATAAACTTAGAGGAAACATATGACTGTTAAAAGCTACCACAAACCCTTAGCTTAGCTAAGTGACCAAAAAAGGCGGATGTAGATGCCAAAATTTTCGACATATGTGAAAAGAGAAGTCCATTCTTCAAAGGCTCCAATTAGTCTAAAAATATGATGTAGTCCAATTTTGAGCTGGCATTTGAACTAAATCTTATAATTGATTCTTTGGTTGAGCTAAAATAACTGAACTATAGAAGATCAAATCTTGTTCCCTGCTTCCTTGTTTCAAACTGGTCCAGTATTGAAGGTCCCCAGACAGTTTTTGTCAACAGATTGGGAGTTTTTTGTTAAAATTAACATGACGAGGCATCAACATAAAAAGGATGTAAAAAAGAAAGAGGCAGGAACGAAAATGTTTAGATTTTGCTTGCTCAATTTAAGTTTTGATTAATACATTGTATTTCGAGGGATGGGGAAAGGTTATACTTTGATCAATACATTCTTGTGGTCCCAGTTTAAACTATATGATCGAGTATAAAAGATTTGTGCTTGTTATTAGTATTCAGTCTTACCTCATAAGTAGACTTTCTTCCTTGTGGATAGTTGATTAATTTGTTTATTTACCATTTGCTCTTGAATCTAACAATCACTTGTTTTATCTGCGTTTCAGGTCGACCGATGGAACGAGCAAAGGGAGAACGGCACTTTTCCAGGACCCCTGTAAAAGGTACCTCTATCTATGGGAAAACCTTCATAACAACAGATGAATTTGTTAAATGAAAATCCTATTTGAAAGGGACGAGATAATAAGAAAATTCGGCTTGTATTTCTAGACTAATTAGATCAAGGATGATACAATGCCTTCGCTCATAAGAAAGGAAGCTTCTACACTTTCCTTGATGAAACCATTTTGAAGAACACAAACCTTTTTGTACTTTAACCTCATTTCTTAAAAAAAAAATCTTATATTGCATCCGAATAAGCATTTTTAATAACCCCATAATAAATTGTGTTTTTTTTGGTTAAAAAAACTTTGGTTTGAGGTTTCAACTTTATTTCCAATATTAACAACTGAAATAAAACGACTAAAAGGTATAGCTTTTTTTAATCGAAAAAACCATATAAGGTTTTAGGGTTTTGCTTTCTCAATGATCATTGAAAAAGCTATAGAAAGTTTTAGGGTTTAGACAATATTTAGATTAAGGTTTGACAACACACAACGACGCCTAAAAACACAAAAAAGACGAACAAATAAAAGTGTGATTAAATTAAGGGTTCAATGGCATCAGATTTCGACGAAATCCTCCAAAATTGACTACCTATCCAACTCTTAATCACACAAAGCAACGATCCTAGAAAGAAACCAGCAAGGCTAATCAGGATATTGCGAACTTTATAAGTTTCTTGGTTGTGCGTCATGTGAAATTGATAGAACCAAATATCCAAATCATAAGGAATCTGACTGTCGAAAGTTGAATTTTCTGAAGTTTCCATTCCGATGAGAAATCACCCTTACAAAACAAAAGCTATATTTTAGCATCAAGGTTTTACAGCGTCCAAATACTACGACATGAATAGGAATCAAATCAATTAAAAATCCTATTGAAGCCGAATTTTAACAAAACCCACTTGAATGTAAATTTTAATCTCTTAAACATAAGGCGACAACCATTCCAAATCATTGATAAACAATGTTTCTTTGATTGCTTGACGTCAAGTAAAACTGACAATGGCGAGGATGAACACAAACAAGCCCTCAATAAAACAAGCGCCTGCACCAAGAATGAAAATTTAGAGCCTATCAACAGACCAAAACCCAGAAAAGAAAACGACTTACTTCCATCTCTCCGATATTAATAACTTGCTGTTCAACATCAGCAGGCTGAATCCCTACTTCCTGCAACAAGGCAATGCTAGAAACAGAGGATAGTGATTTTACTTCTAGAACATCGGTTACCACAAAAAGTGAAGCTGAGTGAACATAGCCCCTACTGTTTGTTGTGCTCACTTTTGTAGACTTTGGGTCCAACAGTTTTAAGAGCACGGTTCTTTCCGGGTACATAAAACGGCTATCGTATGCAGGGGTTTGCAGAGAACTGATATCTGGAAACTCATTTGGGCAACTATAAAACGGAGGAAGAACAACTTTCTTGGAAGTCTTTTGCTTTGTTATTGAGAAAATGGAGTCTAAATCTGTAAAAAAGTTAGAGATGGAGCCTACTGCCAGGTTAGCCTGACCTCTCAAGAGTTCCAACACAGATTCCAGAGGGATGGTGAGGAAGCTAAATAGAAGATCAACAAAATTTCCACTTGCTTCAGCACATACTATCTTCCTATCAGACTTTCTCAGCATTATATTCACACTTATTTTGCCATCGTTTTTTGTTGTCTCCTCCTCCATGTTTAGTGCCCCTAGCACAAATTGTTTATCAACCATTGGCGTACTGAAGAGTTTTCCTTGTTTTCTAAGGAAAACATCTGTCAAAGTAGTCTTGGAGAACAATGAATGGCTCAAAACATCAGACATCTGAAATTAAACAAAATAATCAAATAAGCATTGTTTCAAAAGGAAGAAAGTAGGACTGAGTTATGTGCAATACCTCTTCTGGACCAATTTCAAGGACCTTCACTGCAATATGATTAACATTCTCCACACCCAAATCCAAAAGGAAGGTAATCAGATGTCCTGGCAAACCTTGCATCACTCTTAAATCATCGGTGATGAAAAACATTGATTCTACCTTACACAACGCTCCCTCGGTTTGATCTGTTACCGCATCTGTTTCCCTCAGTTTTATCTCTGTAGTCATCAACTCTCCGCAAGAGCACCTTGAAGTTTCAAAATTACTCAACAAACCACCACCTTTTTTTTTACCACATTTCAAGTTTTCACATATGAAATACTTTGTAGGCACTGTAACATCCATGGGAAGCTTGAAATTCTTCGACTTATCTCCGTGAATGCTTCTTGGATAAAGCAGCATAGACTTGCATGCATGGCTCCGAAAGCTGTTGAGGCTGAGGTTTTCGACGCTGTTGTGTAAGTTATTTAAGCAACCGGGCTGCGAAATCGGATATTTGCCAACA
Organism: Hibiscus mutabilis; assembly: GCA_019671005.1. Taxonomy (NCBI): domain Eukaryota; kingdom Viridiplantae; phylum Streptophyta; class Magnoliopsida; order Malvales; family Malvaceae; genus Hibiscus; species Hibiscus mutabilis. The sequence goes on along the minus strand of CM033713.1, from coordinate 19,687,732 downwards.
AGTCGTGCAATGTTTCCAAGGGGAAATGTAAGCAGACTACGGAGAGTAAGAATAAAATCATTACCAGCTTCAGCCAGAATTACTTTGTTAGTTTCCTGGTCTATCAAAAGCTTGATTGAAATCGTGGATGATTCGGAAGCCATAGAAATAGAACGTAAGAATAAACAAGAGAAAACTCAGATGGATGAGGTTTGGAGCATGGCAGAAATGAACCTAAAACCAGTCAATTTATTGTGTGAGTCCAGAACGGGCAATTACTGCTTCAAGAAAACCTTTGAACTTCCCCATACATGGTGTCCCTTTAATTGGGAATTTAAAAAGTGTAAGGTCAATTAAGAGGCAACGAAGAATGTTCATGATTATGGGTAATAACCCAAGTAATGACTAGGGCAGAGTAACCATACTTTAGAAAACGTAAATAATAACCCAAATAATGACCCGTTATTCAGTAAATGGTTCAACAAACAAGTGAGAAAAGAAGGGTGAAAATATGTGCTTAGACAAATAGAAGTTCATGGTAGGCCTCTTCATGATTTTTTTTTTTTTTTGGCTCGGTGCCTCTTCTTGAATTAAATAATGTAAATGTTGTTGGGTGATGCTTTACGTTGGTCTTTGAACACGGGGATACATGTTTCCATAAAAGTTCTATGTGCCTTAAGATGTAAGTTCGAACACAATCATCAATGATTAACGTAATTATACCAACAACTAGTTGGTCTAGTGGGTGAGACTCTAGATCTTTAAGCAAGATTAAAAGTTCAAATTCTGGTGTCGTGAATAAAGAAAACTGAGTTAGGATGGTTGCCCCTATATTGGACCTTTGCAAAACTTAATCCGAATAAATCGGCCAATGAGTCGAATACCAACGATTAAACCAAAACATAATAATGTAATTATCTTTGGTGGAATCCCAATGAAATAACAACATTATATTTGTTAAACATTATACCTTTCTTCTTCTTGTGCACCCAAATTCTAAAACGTTAGGTTTGGGATCGAGGAATTTGGAAAAATTATTATATAGCGTTGGTTTACTATGTCATTTATGGTCTAAAAATTAGTCAATTATTTTTTTTCATGTCATTTTTTTAAAGATAAATCTTCATTTTTTCTGTCATGTAAATAAGGAGTGGGTGATTATAAAAAAATTAATTATGAATGAATTGGTGACATGAAAAAAAAGAATTAGTTAGCTGATTTTAATGGATGAGACAATAATAACGTGGTGAGCCATGTCTATATAATAATTTTTCAAGAATTTGTGCCCAATGGTCGGTTGGGTCGGGGTAAATTTGGATAAAATATATTAAAATTTTGAAATAATTTGGTTTGATCCGAATTAAGACTTATGGGTTAATATTATATTATATTTTAAAATATAATTGTTAAAGTTTATCATCTAATTTTACATTGTTTCAACTCAAAAAAATCGGAGGATTTGCTTAAATATTGTTGTCCAATTTTTTTTCTAACAATGTGGCCCTCCCAAGTTTATTTCCAGAAATATGGTTAATTACTGTAGCAGCCATAAGTCGGACTGCTTCACCCCGTTTTTGAATAATATTTGACTAAAAAATATTAAAAAAATGAGGTTGCAGTCGTCCTCCATTAATCCATGTATGTCGTGTGTGAAAAACACTGTTTGAAGTCGGAGTGCAATCTATTCGAGTTCATTATTTTAATATTAAAATGAAAGTCACTGTTTGAAGTCGGACTACAATCTATCCGACTTCTGACTTGCTACAGTAATTAACCATATTTCTAGAAATAAACTTGGGAAAACCATATTGTTGGAAAAAAATTGGACAACAATATTTGGATGAATCCTTAAAAAAAATCACAATGCAAATTTATTTGATGGATAAGGGTCAACCAATCAACGTCCGTCCTTGAGCAATTCATACCAATAAGGCAATAACAAAATATTTATATTCATGGTGTTTGAATGCTATTAGTGTTTGTATTTTTGTAGGTTGATTGGCTTATAGTTTTTTTCTAAAATATTTTTCATTAATAATAAAAAATTATTAGTGTGATAAAAATATTAAAATACGAATAAAACATTTTTTTATTAAAAATGAATAAAAAATATTTGTCTGTAAAAAGAATTCGTGACAGTTTTTTAATAATCTTAAGGTAATTATAAGATAGTATATGTTCACACTTTCTCTTTAATCCTTTGATAAGATACACATTTTGCAAACAACATTGATCGAATCTAAATCTTTTAATAGGGACATCTTATTTTTCACTGAAACCATTCGTTGGGTTCAATTCACAACATTTTCTTAAATTATAATCATGATTTACCATCAATATAATTTTATAACTATAATTAGAATAAACCAATACAACATATAAATGATATTACAATTTTAATTAATACATTAAATTAATTAATAATAGAATCAATCATTATAAAATGTAAACGGATGAACGAAACTCTTAACAATTTTTTTGACCAAAAATATGCATATACATTGAACTATGCCTATGCCTATGTTTATTTTAACAATTTTTAGAGTAAGTATTAAGAATTTTCAGTCAATATTCTTTCTTCTCTTTTAAATTATAAGTTCAATGCTTTTTATAAGAATAAATTTTTCTTCTCTTTTTTAAGATAAAATTTGTTAAAAAAGACTATATGAAAATATTGACTTTTTTATTGACCGAAAGGAAATATGACTTAGGAAATCGGTCTTTGACGGAAATTTCAAGTTTCATTAATAGGGAAATCGACCGCCTCCTTATTGATTTAGTTGATTTTTGGCTAATATTTTTAAAAAAATATATATTAATAGACCGAGTTTAATTCAATTGGTATTTTTATTTGTGTAATATATAGGAGGGCGTATAATTAAGTATACTTAAACGTCCAATATCTTTTAGTTCATGTGGGAAGATGAGTCTAGATAATCTAAACATGATTTAAAAAATAAAAACTTACATAAAATCTTATCTAAAAAATATTTATGTTAATTTTTATTTTTGAGTACACAGTCTAAAAAATGTGCAAAAGTAAATGAATGTTATATGCACATGAACACACATATCATTCTTGGAGTCGAAGAATTTGAGTTCAAAAGTTTTTTTTTGTTCAAAAAATTCAAAAGATATACAAATTAGGATTTATATTAGATACATTTCAAGTACTTAAACAGAGAATTATGCAGTAATTTTATTAATAAATCTTAAAAATAATCGTTTTTTATATAAAAAAATTTGATCTTATTGAGAAATTATATCATGGGCATGGCTTACCACATTAGTTATTGTTCCAACCAATAAAAACCAATTACTACACCATTTTTATCCATGTCATTTTTTCTATTATATAATTTTCAAAAAACTGCTTTTCAAATGACATGTAAAAAATATTAGTGAATATTCATTAGTTAAAAAAATAACATGAAAAAAATGATGTAGTGATTAGTTTTTATTGATTAAGATCATGACTGATGTGATAAGTCAAGCACATGATATAATTTTTTGATCTCATCGTTTTTTTTTCCTTTTTGGGTAGAGAAAGAGGAAGTTGCTAAGAAATTTAATAGACCTCCCTACTTTGATTTTGATAGGTCGTAGTCATACAACGTAAATCAAAAGTTGAGGAAACGGCTATACATTGTTTGAAATCTTCTCCATTTTCACGCTTCATATTAGACTTTTCCTACTTTAAATCACATAATTCTTTTTTTTCTTTTAACATTTAATGCTTTTGATAAAATTATTTAGAAAATACATTTCCTTTTCAGATACTTATAAAATTATTTTTCTAAGTTTTTAAAATTATGAATCCGTTGAAATTAACAAAATTTGACACGTGTTATTTATTGAAAAGGGTAATCCCACCGTATTGAAAATGAGTTCATATAAAATTGATGTACTGGAAAACAGTAAAAAAATCAAAGTGAAAAAGGTTAGGGTGAAAAAATCCGTTGAAATCAAAAGTAGACCTATTATATTAACTAAATGTTTCTTTAAGATAATTAAAGAGCACAAACTAACCATTAAAAAATAAAAATAAGATCATACATGAAAATGGTTAGAAAAACCAAATTAAATATCTCAAAAAATAAAAGATGCAAACAAACTTCATTATCAGCGGTGAAAGATACATACCATCAACACTAACAAAAAAATAAATATAATGATAACGACATATTTGACAACTGGTTTTATCACAACCCAAACACAATATGTCTAAGGTGATTGTGAACACCTATAAACATGAGAGAAATAGTTTGAAGGTCCAATTCAAACTTAGATGATCAAAATAACAAAATAAACACCAAATTGAGATGAAATTTTAAAAAACTTGCTATAAGAGCAGAGAAAACAATAAAAAAAGATCCATCATCTTCAATAGAAAACATGATGATTTATTAGAACTAAAGTCAAAAACTCAAATATGTAAAGAGGAATTTCGTGGCGGTCTAAGGGAGCAAAAGTCCTTGGAAGTTTTAAAACTATTAAAATTAAATTACAGTCCTAAAAAATATGGTTTAATTAATATTTAAGCTCTATCAATTTTAAAGTTAATAGAATTAAGTCGTGTCCCTATTTTTCTTATTTAGTTACTTTTTAAGACATGATAATTTTTAAAGTAAACTTCAACTCACTATTTTTTATGGTTTGATTATTTTTTTAGGACCTTGTTACTTTCAAAGATAAGAAACTTGACTCCTTCCATAATTTCATTCTAATTCTTCCCTTGTAAGTAAAGAATAAAAATTATATGTCCCTTTTTAGTACCTTTTTATGCCTCAACACTAAAAATTAAATTCTAAGATTTAACCCTAAATTATAAATAATAAATCATAAACTCTAAACCCTAAAAAATACACCCTGTGTAACTCATAAACCGGGCCTAGAAGAAATGGGTTGTATCTAGGAAGTCGCATTTGAAAACTTGCCTCTCAAGAAATAGATGGTTGAATTAAATATTTTAAAGTATAGAATAATATTAAAAGCAAATAACCTCAATATTATAAAACGTGGTCGTATAAACATACTTCAATTATTTTGGTAAAATGTTCGAAAATATACTCGAAAATGCATGCAAAAACAATAATCCCAAATAATAATGTCCAATGTCCGAAACTACATAATAGTCCAAAATAATAAAATAAAGTCCAAGAATCTAAAATAATTCATACTGATAAATAAGATAAAGTCTGATATAAACATGGTCTCCCAAGTACCGTACGCCTAAGTCTGAGTATCTAAAACAAGAACTCAGGGGGAGTAAGCTATAAGGCTTTGTGTGTCTCTAAAGTGCAGATAGAACATATAACAAGATAATCCAATCATCATTATCATCTCAATCAGACATTCCGATATACAAATGCATAATATATGATGCACGATATACAATGGCATGCACCCATCTACATACACCGTCCGAAGAGTAAGGTTCCCTAGAATCACTCTCTACACCGTCACCATATCCGAAGTGGAGTTCAGCCCGAAGGGTGAAACCACTGATCTTTCCCGTACAATTTCCCAACCCATATGATATGACATGTTATTTCAATTTTCTAATCTGAATGCATTCCTGTTTAATTAACAAGGATGCATACACAATAAATCTGATATTAATTTAGTTTGATTTTTGATATATGATGCATGGCATGTCATCATACAAATTATTTCATATTTCATAAGTCACACACACATACATACATACACACACATACATACATAAAGCACAGAAACATGTAGCACAAGAAGAGACACACCTCAGACAGCTAATAACTCAACGTCGAGAGTGGCGTCTCCCACGCTCAGCTCTAGAAACAGGCCAAACAGAATCAGCACCTACGAGGGTAAACACTATATAAGAACCTACTACTATGCCATAACACTAACATATAAAAATAATATGAACTGCACTCACGAGCATATCTCGCAAGTTGTGCAAAAGTAGACCACAATGGTGAAGAATAAGTAAGAATCTCGGTATCCAAATAAATGTCACCTGAACAAAATAATATTTTGAATCAGATCTCGATATAAAATTCTTAAAATACCAAGTACATATATATATGTAAATAGCAAAAAGATTTTTCAGATTCAAATTTGAGAAAACAGACATCAAATTTGGAATTGAGGTGTTGAAAAACGTAAAGTTGACTTTGATTGAAAAAGTCAACGCTGACGCCATCAAAGTTAACGATGATATCATCAGGTTAAAGTAGTGGATAGATTCTCCAAGATGGCCCATTTTATACCATGTCACAAAACGAATGATGCAACACATGTGGCCAACTTGTTCTTCAAGGAAGTGGTGAGACTTCATAGAATTTCGAGGACTGTCTCTAACTGAGATGTCAAAATTTTAAGTTACTTTTGGAGGACCCTTTGGGGCAAGATAGGGACCAAATTGCTATTCTCTACTACTTGCTATCCACGAACCGACGGCCAAACAAAAATGGTGAACCGAATTTTGTCCACTCTGTTGAGATCTATCATTTAGAAAAATATCAAGATATGAGAGGAATGTTTACCACACGTAGAGTTTGCCTACAACTGATCTATCCATTCTGCAACCAAGTGTTCACCATTTGAAGTAGTATATGGATTTAACCTCTTAACTCCTTTGGACCTCTTACCTTTTTCCTCATGAATAAGTTGTGAACAAAGATGGCAAGGATAAGGGACGTAAGCGAATCACTTTTGATGTTGGAGATTGGGTTTGGGTTCATTTAAGAAAAGGAAGGTTTTTGAATAAAAAAAATCTAAATTACTACCAAGAGGAGGTGGTCCTTTTCAAGTGGTGGAGAAGGTGAACGATAATGCCTACAAATTGGATCTACTTAGAGATTACAATGTGAGTGCAACATTTAATATTTCCGATTTTTCCCCATATGAAGACAATGATGATTTGAGGATAAATTACTTAAAAGAAGGCATATAATGTGAGCATACCCGCACCAGATCCAGAAGTCCGGCCACAAGGACCTATCATCCATTCTAAGGCCAAACAATTTAGGGAAGTTCTTTTTTAAAAATGCATACATGCTTTTAAATCTATCGGTGAACATTCAGCCTTAGAAGATCAACTATATAACGTATTATATATTGATATGTGATATATTATATAATCCACATCTTTATTTAAGTAGTTTATCATATATCACATCTTTACCTTATATTATAAACATTAATTATTATTTGTTTTACTTTCAAGGTATTGATATAGCTCAAGTAGCTCAAGGTTAAAGGGTGGAAGCTCAACCAGCTAAAAATGAGCTCAACACTAAAGCAAAAGAGCTAAACCATCTGCTTAGGAGCTCAAGGCTAAGGATGAGAGCTAAAACTAGCTGCAAGGGAGTTGAAGGCTAAAGAGCTCAGCTATAGAGTGAAGCTGACTACAAGTGAACTAAGGAGTGAGGTCAATGAGCTAAAGGGATGCTAAGTGAAGCTAGTTTCCATGGAAGGACACTACCTATTCGACCTTGGAGGGAAAAACCATGTGCCCATTCATTTTGGCGCATAGATGAACCATTCTTTCCTTATTCGGCTAAGACATGTTTCTTCATTAAAAGTCATATATTTTTCATAGAGACACCACTTGTTTTCACACCTTAGCCGAATCATTACTTGTCTATTCGGCCATACATTTTGAAAACTATAAATAGCCAATGCCTTGGCATTTGTAAGGCATCTTATCTCATCTCATTTTTTCAGTACAATTACTTTGTGAGAATTTCTCCCTAAATTGTTCTTTGTTAAATTTTATCGACTTATCAAGCCTTGCGCTAGTGAAAACAAGTAAGTGCCTACCTTTGTAAGTCTATTTTTATGCAAAAAAAGAAATCAAAAAAATTCCTCTTTATCTTATTCAAAGAAATTTGAAAGTACAAAAAAATAAAAAGAAAAAAAGAAGAAAAAATTATTGAAAGCACAAACAAAGGTAAGAAAAGCACAAGTCATCATCAATAACCAAACCTGAAGATTATTCAAAACTTTGATTGTTTCTCAAGGGAAGGTTGTAAGTAATCTGCGTTTTGTATGTCACTCTTTTATTTCTTTTCTTCCTTATTCTAAACCTACCTATATTACATTATATTTTCTTCTTACCCTAACATTTTCTTTCAACCAACGCCTATAAGAACATTTTGACAAGTCATAAGTTAGTTCCTTAAATAACTATACAAGAGAGAATGAGTGGTAAAATGAGAGTATGTGAGATCAGAAGGGGAAGTAAAAGCTATATTTCTGAGAACAAACACGAGCAGAATGTAGTGTCATCAAATTTTCTTTAGAGAGACTTCATGAGGTTTTTTGTGAGCGTGCTGGTAAGGTTTACTTTTGTTTATTATAACTAACATTGTCACAAGAATATCTTCCATCTACTTTAGGGAGGGTCCTTGTTGTTAAATAGACTTTGAACATACAATCCATAGAAGATGAGAAACAAAAAGAGAAAATCTTTCATATAATATGCCATGTGAATAGGAAGGTATGCTTCGTGATCATTGATGGAAGAAATTGCACCAATGTTGCAAGCACTCTAATGGTGGAGAAATTGGGCTTAAAGACAACCAAACACAATAATCCATACAAGTTGCAATGGTTTAATGACGAAGGAGATTTGAAGGTCACCAAGCAAGTACTCATTCCATTCTCCATTGGAAAACACAAAGATAAAGTCATATGTGATGTTGTGCCTATGAATGCAAGCCATCTACTTCTTGGACGTCCTTAGCAATATGATAAGAAGGCAACACACGATGGCCACACCAATCGATATTTCTTTCCATATGAAGGCAGAAAAGTCACTCTAGCACCCTAACCCCAAGTCAAGTGAATGAAGATAAAATTATGTTGAAGAAAAGCATTGAATCAATAATGAAGACTACGAAAACTAAAGAAGTCAAGAAAAAAAGACAAGAAAGATGAACGTATATGCAAGAGGAAAGAAAATCAAAAACCATTTTTTATCATAACAAACTCTTCTTGCACTTATATACAATGAATGTTTTCTTATCACTAACCCTTCCGAAGGCTTGCCTTTTCTATGTCATCTCTTTTGCAAGAAAGATGAACATATATGCAAGAGGAAGGTTTTCTTTTGCAAGGTTTTCCTATATACAATGGTTTGCCACCTATTTAAGGAATTGAGCATCAAATAGATTTCATGCTGATAGTAACTATTCCCAATCGGCCTCTTTATAAAAGTAGCCTCGAGAAAACGAAACAACTTTAAAGGCAAATTGGTAAATTGATAGAAAAAGGCTACATCCAAAAAAAGTCTAAGTCTTTGTGTTGTACATGTCTTATTGGTGCCAAAAAATGATGAAACTTGGAGAAAGTGTATTGATTGTCGTGCATGGAACTAGATTACCATTAAATACCGATATCCTATACCTCATGTAGATGACTTATTGGGTGAATTGAGTGGTGCTAGTATCTTCTCCAAGATTGATCTTAAGAGTAGATATCATCAGATCAGAATGAGAGAAGATGACGAATGGAAGATGGCATTCAAGACTAAACAAGGTTTGTATGAATGGTTGGTCATGTCTTTTGGCTTAACCAATGCTCCTAGTACATTCATGAGGTTGATGAATCATGTCCTTCGTCCCTACATTGGTAAGTTTTGTGTTGTTTATTTCGATGATATCTTAATCTATAGTCGAACATTGGAGGATCATGGACAACATCTCAGGTCTATCCTTAACACCCTAAGGAATGAAAAACTTTATGCAAATCTTAAGAAATATGTTTTGTGCACTAACGAACTTACTTTCTTAGGATTTATTGTAAGTTCACAAGGTTGAAAGTGGATCCAAAAAAGATTAAAGGAATCCAAGATTGGACGAGACCAACGAACATAAGCCAAGTAAGGAGTTTCCACGGGCTTGCAAGCTTTTACCAAAGGTTTGTGCCAAACTTCAGTTTTATTACTGCCCTCTTAACCAGGATAATTAAGAAGAATTCAACCTTCAATTGGGGTAAGGAACAAGAAGCCTTCTTAAAAATCAAAGAATGCTTGACCAAAGCACCATTGCTTGCATTACCCAATTTTGACAAGACCTTTAAAGTAGAATGTGATGCATCCAAGGTTGGGATATGGCATCCCATTGCATAATTTTATAAAAAGTTAAGTGGTCCTACATTGAACTATCCGACATATGACAAAGAAATGTACACCCTCATTCGAGCATTGGAGATATAGCAGCACTATCAATGGCCTAAGAAGTTTGTCATCCACACTAATTATGAGGCATTGAAGTATATTAAAGGCCAGCACAAGTTGAACAAGCGGTATGCTAAGTGGGTGGAGTTTCTTGAATCCTTTTCTTATGTCATCCCCTACAAGAAAGGTAAAGATAATGTTTTTGGTCGATGCTCTAACCAGAAGGTACATACTTCTAAACTCTTTGGATTCCAAATTACTTAGATTTGCTTTTATTAAGGACCTTTATGCTACTAACCTTGACTTTGGAGAAAAGTACGAATTGTGTGTGTAATATCCCAATTTTGGCTTGTGACCAAAATGTAAATTTTGAAAGTTTTGTGGCTAAAGTATAAGTTTTGGAAAAGTTTAAGGACCAAAGTGTAATTTTCAAAAGTTGTGTATTTTAACCCCATAAATGAATAGTTAACCTCAGAGAATGATGTTTTCATCTTACTCGGATTTTCGTACGGAGTTTGTATTAATGGTTATAAAGTGATAAAGTTAAAAAAAATATTCGGATAATCGGATTAAATTGAATATCCAGGATATTTTAAAGGATGATAAGGAAAGGTTAATTACGTTATTTTATATGTCTAAGATATTTTATTTGTATTGGAAGAATGTGAACCCTTGGATTTAAGTTGATTTTTCATGTTAAATATGAGCCATTGGATGAAAAATGGCAAGATCATAATTTTGGAAAAATCACAAGGGAAAAGTTGGTAAAATATTAAATCAAGATTAAATCTAGACCATTGGATGAAGGATGATGACATGTGGTACAATATGGATTCATTGGATTTGAGGGTAAAATGGTTATTTCACTATTTGGAGGAATTTTGATAATTATCATAATAATAAACTGAGTTAGGAAAATTCACTCTAAGTCCTTAAAAAATGAAGTTTTTATGAGATAATAGTATTTAATTTTCGAATGTTGAAATATAGAATTTTTGAAATAAATCCAATACCTCGGTAAAGGTAAAATCGTAGTAGAAGTAATTAAGGAATATTGGGAAATCAGATTGAATTGAAATTTCAGAGACTGTTCCATAAGCCATGGAAAATCATAAAATGATATTTATGGAATAGTGGCAGGTTGAGAAGGAACTAATTTAGTTAGATTATAATGGACTGGCAATTTTGGAACAAGTTAGTAAATAAAGACTAGTTGGAGGGCAAATTGGTCATTTGGCAAGGATGGCAATTTTGAAATATTTTTGAAATGTTGAGGACGTTTTTGGAAGATGAAGTATGCATGGATTTAATCTTGGACCTTGATTTTGGATGAGATTAAATTAGCCATTGGATTTAAAGGCTAAATTGGTAATTTCACTATTTAAATGAATTTAAAATTCATTTAATAGTTACAAGTGTAAAATAATAGAAAAAGATAAATAAATATTCATCTTTTTCCAGCCATGAACCATGGGAGCTAGAGGAAAGAAGAAAAAAATTTCCAAGCTCGATTTAAGCCCCGAATCTCGATTTTTAGTCAAGTTTGAATCAAATAAGGTTTGAGGTTCTATGAAAGAAACGATCGAACTAAGATTTTATGGGGCATTGTGTTAAGTGGCCAAGGTGAGTGCAATGCATACATAACATGATATATGGATGTTTTATACATCATTGGGATGACTTGCGATGAGCCTACCTAAATTTTATTGTCATTATATTTATGTCATGGAGCATATGTTTGACATATTTTAAATATGTCAAAAGTTGAATATAAATGCATGGATCACTAGTTACATATGATGTTATATTATGAATGTTATTTCGGGTCTGAACTGCCCAATGTTAAATTATGTTGATATACATTGCCATGGATGAAATAAATATGAAAATATGCCCAAGTAAGTCATTGAGGGATAGGGTATAGTTGGCATGCCATAGAGTCCAACAACACGATGCATACTCGGTTTAGCACTATAGTGTATATAAATGACACTTAGTGCATATGGTGGGCACGAGCTTATGTGTATTATGGTGAGCCTGACCTTATGTGTATTAGCACTTCGGTGCATATTTAACTTGTGTACCTAGGGTCCTTATAGGCTTATATTTGGGCTATGGTTTATTGGCTAATAAATGATAAACAAGTAAAAAACTTGTGAGCTTTTGGAATAAATGGCAAGTATATTGGTAAGAAATTTATATCCAGTTTATATTATGTTAATATATTATTAACATGATGGAATTACATGCCTAGTGATCGTGATGCATTTATGCATATATGGCATATTATGACAAATGAACAAGCATGATAGACTTATGACATTAGCATGTAGTAAATCATTACTAATGTAATATGAAACTTGATGCTTTGGCATATATATCATGTTATATAAATATAGCAATGAATTTGAATAAAGTTTAAATTATTGTTATTAACTTCCTTTATTGCCTCACTAAGTTCATACTTAGCATGTGTTTGATTGTGCACACGTAGGTAAATCATGAGAGTGGGAAGAGCATTGCATCAATATTGGAAAGCTTAACAAGTAATCACAATAATGACATCCTAATTGAGGTTTGATTATTATAGTGGCATGTATACTTGTTAAACTTAGTTGAGTCGTGATTAGCCTTTAAAGTTCGTTATGGTTTCAAGATAATTGGCATTTCTGGAAAGATTAAAAGTTAAGAGTAACCACAGGTGATGAGTTGCATGCTAAGATAATTGAGAGCATGTATATTTAAGGATAGTAAAGTTGTGACATTCCTGACTCGTGTTCGTTGTACTGATACGAAAAGGGGTGTTACATTTATTGGTATAATAGTTATAGGTTTAGCCAGTTATGGAGCTAAACAAAGTACGGTAAAGGTAAAAAGTGTATACATGCCACTAGGATGTCAGAATTACTGATGATTTTACTTGTTGGAATAGATGCAATTGTTTACTTCATTATGATAACAATGTTAAATTCTAATATGTGAGGATAAAAGAACTATGTCAGATGTTGAGGGGAGTAGATCAACAAGAGATTTACGAGAGTGATAAGGTTAATGATAATATTCTACCTTCAGCTTACCATGGTGCAGAGGCACCGGAGTAACATGATTTGCATGTACTGGATTAAGAGCTTTTCTTCCAAACATTAGATGTGATCATGAATCTGCCTGCTGAGGCACCAATTGCAAAAGAATTGAGAGTTATGGCACACTAGATTTTCAGAGAGATATTAATAGAGATCCTATGATTGTTAATCTATGGTTTAATGATATAAAAGTTATGTTAGAGGAACTCTGTATTGATGATCAGATGAGACTCAAAGAAAAAGTATTATCTCATCTGAAAGGATTAGACCCGATTTGATAAAGTAATGTTACGGTACATACTCAAAAGTTTATTAACTAGAAGTTCTTTCTTTGAGTGTTTCATAACAATGTTTATCCTAGAGATGCAACGAAGTTTCTTGCATCTCAATTAGGGCAATTGGATTATTTACGGGTATGGGTGCAAGTTTAATAAATTGAGCTGATTTGCTTCTAACTGCTTCCTATAGACAGAAAGAGAGCTTGTTATGACAGCTCATAGAGGGCTGGAGCTCAGGTGCAAAGAAGTACTGACTGCCCTATATATTTTAAAATTTCATGAAGTAGTAATTTATGCCAACGGCAATGCAAAGGGTTCATAATGAGAAAATATCTGGACAGAGGTCACAACTCGTAAAGAAGAACAGTGAATCGTTATTTATTTCACCACTTCTAAAAAGTGGTGAGGATTCGCGACAAAGATATCAAACTGAATTTATTACATAGTTTTGCTAAGAGATCGGGACAAGGAAAATTAAGAACTCTCTGACATTTATAATTAATGTTGAAGATTTAAGTAAACAACAAAACCAATCATGTGAGTGTTATGATAATTGGCATGCTTGAGCATGTAGAGTTTTTTATTGGAATCTGTTACCAATATGAAAATTATTTAACTTATGTTATGGATACCGAGCATCAATGGTAAGCTGGGAGAGTATTCCTATTGTTTGTGAGATTTAAATGGGTTGCCCAAGAGGAGCTGTCAGACTTTACGCTTAATCGAGAGGCTAAGTTTATGATTGGATTTAATCCAATATTGGACCTATATTGATTACCCTCTACAGAATGACTCTTACTAGATTGAGAAAGCTAAAGATCTAGTTGCAAGATGTCATTGGATTGAGGTTTTATACGACCCAATATATCACCTTAGGAAGCTCTAGTGATGTTATTCAAAAGAAGCAGTAATATTCCTCTAAGATTAAATTACGATTATATTATTACCAGTAGAAGAAGATTTGATAGTAGCACTAGTATTAGTGCAGTATGAATCTAGTAAGGATTCTACCTTATTCAATAATACGTCCCATAATAGGTTGGGATGTGTATTGATGTAATAAGGATAAAGTAGTAGTTGATGTATCTTGCTGAAAGTCATTCTTTGCCTTACAAGTATTGAATGCCCAATTATCTTTGGAGGAAAATAGTGTATTGATTACACAACTTCAGCTCAAGTCCACTTTGACAAATTGGATCAAAGATTTACAAATGAAAGATAAGATATGTCTGGAAAGAATTCCGTAAGGTGAAAAGGGAAAAATAAAGATTTCGTTGTTAAGTCTAAAGGATGTTCATATTATCAAGGGGTAATTTATATCCCTGATGATAATGAGTTAAAAAGAGAACTAAAAGGTGATTGAGTCTGATTTATTTCAGGATACGAAGAATAAAGTAAGAATGGTTCGAAGCAATCTAGAATTGCTTTAGAATAATGGATATTATTTGCTGATCTTGAAAGAAAAGATATTTAATATAAAGTTAAGGATAAAGTATTCCGTAAAAGTTTCACCTTGGAAGAATGTGTTATGGTTTGGACAAAAAGGGAAGTTGAGTCTGAGATTTATTGAACCACATAAGATCGTGAAAAGTGTTGGTCTGGTGGCTTATTAGTTGGTCTTACCTCCGAAAATGGACAAGATTCATAAAATATTTCATGTATCGATGCTCAAGAAGTATTGATCAGATCCTTTACATATCATTACCCCAGAAGGAATAAAGATTCAACCGGATTTAATTTATGAGGAATAATCGGTAAAGATATCGGCACATGGAGTCAAAGAACTAAGAAATAAGATGATCTCGCTTGTTAAAATTCTTTGGCAAAATTATGAAGTCGAAAAAACGACTTGGGAAAGAGAAAAAAGATATGAGAAAGTAGTTTCCTCACCTTTTTAAACCAGGTATGTATAAAAAAATTAGAGGATGAATTTTCTTAAGGGGGAGAATTTTAATATCCCAATTTTTGGCTGGTGACCAAAATGTAAATTTTGAAAGTTTTATGGCTAAATTATAACTTTAGGAAAGATTTAGGGACCAAAGTGTAATTTTCAAAAGTTGTATATTTTAACCTCGTAAATGAATGGTTCACCTCCAAGAATAATGATTTCGTGTTACTCGAATTTTTCGTACGGAGTTTGTATTAATGGTTATAAAGCGATAAAGTTCAAAAAAATATTCGGCTAATCGGATTGAATCGAATATCCAGGATATTTTGAAAGATGATAAGGAAAGGTTAATTATGTTATTTTATATGTCTAAGATATTTTCTTTGTGTTGGAAGAATATGAACCCTTGGATTTAAGTTAATTTTCCATGTTGAATATGAGTCGTTAGATGAAAATGGCAAGATCGTAATTTTGGAAAAATCACAAGGGAAATGTTGGTAAACTATTAACTCAAGATTAAATCTAGACCATTGGGTGAAGGATGATAACATGTGGTGCATTATGGATTCATTGGACTTGAGGGCAAAATGGTTATTTCACTATTTGGAGGAAATTTGATAATTATCAGAATAATAGACTGGTTAGGAAAATTCACTCTAAGTCCTTAAGAAAGGAAGTTTTTATGAGATAATAGTATTTATTTTTTGAATGTTGAAATATAGAATTTTTGAAATATAGAATTTTTGAAATAAATCCAATACCTCGGTAAAGGTAAAATCGTAGTACAAGTAATTAGGGAATATTGGGAAATCAGATTAAATTGAAATTTCAGAGACTGTTCCATAAGCCATGAAAAATCATAAAATGATATTTATGGAATAGTGGTCGGTTGAGAAGGTAATAATTTAGTTAGATTATAATGGAATGACAATTTTGGAACAAGCTAGTAAATAAAGATTGGTTGGAGGGCAAATTGGTCATTTGGCAAGGATGGCAATTTTGAAATATTTTTGAAATGTTGAGGAAATTTTTGGAAGATGAAATATGCATGGATTTAATCTTGGCCCTTGATTTTGGATGAGATTAAATTAGCCATTGGATTTAAAGGCCAAATTGGTAATTTTACTATTTAAATAAATTTAAAATTCATTTAATAGTTACAAGTGTAAAATAATAGAAAAAGATAAATAAATATTCATCTTTTTCCAGCCATGAACCATGAAAGCTAGAGGAAAGAAGAATTTTTTTCCAAGCTCGATTTAAGCCCCGAATCTTGATTTTTAGTCAAGTCCGAATCAAAGAAGGTTCGAGGTTTTATGAAAGAAAAGATAGAACTAAGATTTTATGAGGCATTGTGTTAAGTGGCCAAGGTGAGTGCAATGCATACATAACATGATATATGGATGTTTTATACATCATTGGGATGGCTTGCGATGAGCCTGCCTAAATTTTATTGTCATGGAGCATATGCTTGACATATTTTAAATATGTCAAAAGTTGAATATAAATGCATGGATCACTAGTTATATATGATGTTATATTATGAATGATATTTCGGGTCTGAACTGCCCAATGTTAAATTATGTTGATATACATTGCCATGGATGGAATAAATATGAAAATATGCCCAAGTAAGTCATTGAGGGACAGGGTATAGTTGGAATGCCATATAGTCCAACAACACGCTGCATACTCGGTTTAGCACTATAGTGTATATAAATGACACTTAGTGCATATGGTGGGCACGACCTTATGTGAATTATGGTGGGCCTGACCTTATGTGTATTAGCACTTCCGTGCATATTTAACTTGTGTACCCAGGGTCCTCATAGGCTTATATTTGGGCTATGGTTTATTGGCTAATAAATGATAAACAAGTAAAAAACTTGTGAGCTTTTGGAATAAATGGCAAGTATATTGGTAAGAAATTTATATCCGGTTTATATTATGTTAATATATTATTAACATGATGGAATTACATGTCTAGTGATCATGATGCATTTATGCATATATGGCATATTATGACAAATGAACAAGCATGATAGACTTATGACATTAGCATGTAGTAAATCATTACTAATGTAATATGAAACTTGATGCTTTGGCATATATATCATGTTATATAAACATAGCAATGAATTTGAATAAAGTTTAAATTATTGTTATTAACTTCCTTTATTGCCTCACTAAGTTCATACTTAGCATGTGTTTGATTGTGCACACGTAGGTAAATCATGAGAGTGGGAAGAGCATTGCATCAATATTGGAAAGCTTAACAGGTAATCACAATAATTACATCCTAATTGAGGTTTGATTATTATAGTGGCATGTATACTTGTTAAACCTAGTTGAGTCGTGATTAGCCTTTAAAGTTTGTTATGGTTTCAAGATAATTGGCGTTTCTGGAAAGATTAAAAGTTAAGAGTAACCACAGGTGATGAGTTGCATGCTAAGATAATTGAGAGCATGTATATTTAAGGATAGTAAAGTTGTGACATTCTTGACTCGTGTTCGTTGTACAGATACGAAAAGGGGTGTTACATTTATTGGTATAATAGTTATAGGTTTAGCCAGTTCTGGAGCTAAACAAAGTACGGTAAAGGTAAAAAGTGTATACATCCCACTAGGATGTCAGAATTACTGATGATTTTACTTGTTGGAATAGATGCAATTGTTTACTTCATTATGATAACAATGTTAAACTCTAATATGTGAGGATAAAAGAATTATGTCGGATGTTGAGGGGAGTAGATCAACAAGAGATTTACGAGAGTGATAAGGTTAATGATAATATTCTACCTTCAGCTTACCATGGTGCAGAGGCACCAGAGTAACATGATTTGCATGTACTGGATTAAGAGCTTTTCTTCCAGACATTAGATGTGATCATGAATCAGCCTGCTGAGGCACCAATTGCAAAAGAATTGAGAGTTCGACACACTATATTTTCAGAGAGATATTAATAGAGATCCTATGATTGTTAATCTATGGTTTAATGATATAAAAGTTATGTTAGAGGAACTCTGTATTGATGATCAGAGGAGACTCAAAGAAAAAAGTATTATCTCATCTGAAAGGATTAAACCCGATTTGATAAAGTAATGTTACGGTACATACTCAAAAGTTTATTAACTAGAAGTTCTTTCTTTAAGTGTTCCATAACAATGTTTATCCTAGATATGCAACGGAGTTTCTTGCATCTCAATTAGGTCAATTGGATTATTTACGGGTATGAGTACAAGTTTAATAAATTGAGCTGATTTGCTTCTAATTGCTTCCTATAGACAAAAAGATAGCTTGTAATGACAGCTCATAGAGGGCTGGAGGTCAGGTGCAAAGAAGTACTGACTGCCCTATATATTTTAAAATTTCATGAAGCAGTAATTTATGCCAAAGGCAATGCAAAGGGTTCATAATGAGAAAATATCTGAACATAGGTCACAACTCGTAAAGAAGAACAATGAATCATTATTTATTTCACCAATTCTAAAAAGTGGTGAGGATTCCCGACAAAGATATCAAATTGAATTTATTACATTGTTGCGCTAAGAGATCGGGACAAGGAAAATTAAGAACTCTCTGACATTTGTAATTAATGTTGATGATTTCGTAAGGTGAAAAGGGAAAAATAAAGATTTCGTTGTTAAGTCTAAAGGATGTTCATATTATCAAGGGGTAATTTATATCCCTGATGATAATGAGTTAAAAAGAGAACTAAAAGGTGATTGAGTCTGATTTATTTCAGGATGCGGAGAATAAAGTAAGAATGGTTCAAAGCAATCTAGAATTGCTTTAGAATAATGGATATTATTTGCTGATCTTGAAAGAAAAGATATTTAATATAAAGTTAAGGATAAAGTATTCCGTAAAAGTTTCACCTTGGAAGAATGTGTTATGGTTTGGACAAAAAGGGAAGTTGAGTCTGAGATTTATTGAACCACATAAGATCGTGAAAAGTGTTGGTCTGGTGGCTTATTAGTTGGCCTTACCTCCGAAAATGGACAAGATTCATAAAATATTTCATGTATCGATGCTAAAGAAGTATCGATCAGATCCTTTACATATCATTACCCCAGAAGGAATAAAGATTCAACCGGATTTAATTTATAAGGAATAATCGGTAAAGATATCGGCACATGGAGTCAAAGAACTAAGAAATAAGCTGATCTCGCTTGTTAAAATTCTTTGGCAAAATTATGAAGTCGAAAAAGCGACTTGGGAAAGAGAAAAAAGATATGAGAAAGTAGTTTCCTCACCTTTTTAAACTAGGTATGTATAAAAAAAATTAGAGGATGAATTTTCTTAAGGGGGAGAATTTTAATATCCCAATTTTTGGCTGGTGACCAAAATGTAAATTTTGAAAGTTATATGGCTAAAGTATAACTTTTGGAAAGATCTAGGGACCAAAGTGTAATTTTCAAAAGTTGTGTATTTTAACCCCGTAAATGAATGGTTCACCTCCAAGAATAATGATTTCGTGTTACTCGGATTTTTCGTACGAAGTTTGTATTAATGGTTATAAAGCGATAAAGTTTAAAAAAATATTCGGATAATCGGATTGAATCGAATATCCAGGATATTTTGAAGGATGATAAGGCAATGTTGGAAGAATATGAACCCTTGGATTTAAGTTAATTTTCCATGTTGAATATGAGCCGTTAGATGAAAAATGGCAAGATCGTAATTTTGGAAAAATCACAAGGGCAATGTTGGTAAACTATTAACTCAAGATTAAATCTAGACCATTGGATGAAGGATGATAACATGTGGTGCATTATGGATTCATTGGATTTGAGGGCAAAATGGTTATTTCACTATTTGGAGGAAATTTGATAATTATCAGAATAATAGACTGGTTAGGAAAATTCACTCTAAGTCCTTAAGAAAGGAAGTTTTTATGAGATAATAGTATTTATTTTTTGAATGTTGAAATATAGAATTTTTGAAATAAATCCAATACCTCGGTAAAGGTAAAATCGTAGTAGAAGTAATTAGGGAATATTGGGAAATCATATTAAATTGAAATTTCAGAGACTGTTCCATAAGCCATGAAAAATCATAAAATGATATTTATGGAATAGTGGCCGGTTGAGAAGGAAATAATTTAGTTAGATTATAATGGAATGACAATTTTGGAGCAAGCTAGTAAATAAAGACTGGTTGGAGGGCAAATTGGTCATTTGGCAAGGATGGCAATTTTGAAATATTTTTGAAATGTTGAGGACATTTTTGGAAGATGAAATATGCATGGATTTAATCTTGGCTCTTGATTTTGGATGAGATTAAATTAGCCATTGGATTTAAAGGCTAAATTGGTAAATTTACTATTTAAATGAATTTTAATAGTTACAAGTGTAAAATAATAGAAAAAGATAAATAAGTATTCATATTTTTCCAGCCATGAACCATGAGAGCTAGAGGAAAGAAGAAATTTTTTCCAAGCTCGATTTAAGCCCCGAATCTCGATTTTTAGTCAAGTCCGAATCAAAGAAGGTTCGAGGTTCTATGAAAGAAAAGATCGAACTAAGATTTTATGAGGCATTGTGTTAAATGGACAAGGTGAGTGCAATGCATACATAACATGATATATGGATGTTTTATACATCATTGAGATGGCTTGCGATGAGCCTACCTAAATTTTATTGTCATTATATTTATGTCATGGAGCATATGCTTGACATATTTTAAATATGTCAAAAGTTGAATATAAATGCATGGATCAATATGATGTTATATTATGAATGTTATTTCAGGTCTGAACTGCCCAATGTTAAATTATGTTGATATACATTGTCATGGATGAAATAAATATGAAAATATGCCAAAGTAAGTCATTGAGGGACAGGGTATAGTTGGCATGCCATAGAGTCTAGCAGCACGCTGCATACTCGGTTTAGCACTATAGTGTATATAAAAGACACTTAGTGCATGTGGTGGGCATGACCTTATATGTATTAGCATTTCAGTGCATATTTGACTCGTGTACCTAATGTCCTCATAGGCTTATATTTGAGCTATGGTTTATTGGCTAATAAATGATAAACAAGTGAAAAGCTTATGAGCTTTTGGAATAAATGGAAAATATATTGGTAAGAAATTTATATCCGGTTTATATTATGTTAATATATTATTACCATGATGGGATACATGTCTAGTGATCATGATGCATTTATGCATATATGGCATATTATGACAAATGAACAAGCATGAAAGTCTTATGACATTAGCATGTAGTAAATCATTACTAATGTAATGTGAAAGTTGATGCTTTGGCATATATATCATGTTATATAAACATAGCCATGAAGTCGAATAAAGTTTAAATTATTGTTATTATCTTCCTTTATTGCCTCACTAAGTTCGTACTTTGCGTGTGTTTGATTATGTGCATGTAGGTAAATCAAGATGAGAGTGGGAAGAGCATTGCATCAATATTGGAAAGCTCAACAGGTAATCACAGTAATGACATCCTAATTGAGGTTTGATTATTATAGTGACATGTATACTTGTTAAACCTAGTTGAGTCGTGATTAGCCTTTAAAGCTCGTTATGGTTTCAAGATAATTGGCGTTTCTGGAAAGATTCAAAGTTAAGAGTAACAACAGGTAATGAGCTGCATGCTAAGATTATTGAGAGCATGTATATTTAAAGATAGTAAAGTTGTGACATTCCTGACTCGTGTTCTTTGTACGGATACAAAAATGGGGTGTTACAGTATAAAAAGGGTACATATATAAAATATTACATACATGAAGGATATCTCTTTAAAGAATGATGAATTTGCATTCCTCAAGGATCCATTTAGGAGGTTTTGATCAAAGAAGCACATGAAGGTGGACTCATGGGACATTTTTGGATAAGCAAGACATTGAGCACTTTGAAAGAACATCTCTTTTGGCCAAAGATGAAAAAAGACGTTGAGAGGGTTTGTGAGAGATGTGTTGTTTACAAAAGGGCTAAGTCAAAAGTCATGCCTCATGGATTGTACATGCCTTTACCTATTCTAAGTGAATCGTGGGTAGACATCTCTATAGATTTTGTACTAGGACTTCTAAGAACCAAGACCAAAAGAGACTCCATCTTTGTGGTGGTGGAAAGATTATCCAAGATGGTCCATTTCATACTACGTCACAAAACAGACAATGCAACACATGTGGCCAACTTGTTCTTCAAGAAAGTAGTGAGGCTTTATGGAATTTTGAGGACTATTGTCTGTAACCCATATGTCAAATTTCTAAGCCACTTCTGAAGGACTCTTTGGGGTAAGATAGGGACTAAATTGCTATTATCTACTAATTGCCATCCATAAACTGGCGGCCAAACAAAAGTAGTGAACTGAATTTTGTCCACTCTGTTGAGATCTATCATTCAGAAAAATATCAAGACATGGGAGGAATGTTGACCACATATAGAGTTTGCCTACAATTGATCTATCCATTCTGCAACCAAGTGTTCGCCATTTAAAGTAGTATATGGATTTAACCCCTTAACTTCTTTGGACCTCTTACCTTTACCTCATGAACAAGTTGTGAACAAAGATGGCAAGGATAAGGCAGAGTTTGTAAAGAAACTTTATCAACAAGTCTATGAGAACATTGAAATAAAACCCAACAATATGATCAACAAGCAAATAAAGGACGCAAGCGAATCACTTTTGAAGTTAGAGATTGGGTTTGGGTTCATTTCAAGAAAAAAGTTTTCGAATCAAAGAAATTTAAGTTACTACCAAAAGAAGGCTGTCAATTTCAAGTGGTGGAGAAGGTGATCAATAATGCCTACAAATTGGATCTGCCTGGAGATTACAACGTGAGTATAATACTTAATGATTTGGAACTCTTTCGATATGAAGAGAGTGACAATTTAAGGAAAAACTACTTAAAAGAACGGGTGATGTGAGCATACTCGCACTAGATCCAGAAATCATGCCACAAGGACCTATCACTCGTTCTAAGGCCAAACAATTCAGGGAAGTTCTTTCTCAAATATGCATACATGCTTTTAAATCCATTAGTGAACATTCAGTCTTAGAAGATCAACTATATAATGTATTACATATTGATATGTGATATATTATATAATCCACATCTTTATTTAGCTAATTTATCATATATCACATCTTTACCTTATATTATAAACATTAATTATTGTTTACTTTACTTTTAAGGTATTGCTATAGCTCAAGTAGATCAAGGTTAAATGATGGAAGCTCAACCAGCTAAAAAGGAGCTCAACACAAAAGCAAAGGAGTTGAGCCAGCTGCTAAAGAGCTCAAGGCTAAAGATGAGAGCTAAAACTAGCTGCAAGGGAGCTGAAGGCTAAGGAGCTCAGCTATGGAGTGAAGCTGACTACAAGTGAACTAAGGAGTGAGTTTAATAAGATAAAGGGACACTAGGTGAAGCTAGCTACCATGGAAAGACTATACCTATTTGGCCTTGGAGGGAAAAACCATGTGCCTATTCATTTTGGTGCCTAGATAAACCATTCATTCCCTATTCAGCCAAGACATGTTTCTTCATTAAAATTCATAAATTTTTCATAGAGATACCACTTTTTTCACACCTTAGCTGAATTATTACTTGTCTATTTGGCCATACCCTTTAAAAATTATAAATGGCCAATAACTTGGCATTTGTAAGGATCTTATCTCATCTCATTTTATCAATACAATTACTTTGTGAGAATTTATCTCTAAATTATTCATTGTTGAACTTTATCGACTTATCAAGCCTTGTGCTTCTGGCATCTTGCTTTTCTATCTTGATACTTGTGGTCTTTAGTTCTATAACTATGCTCATCTCAATTAGACATTTTGATATACAAATGCGTAATACATGATGCACGAGATACAATGTCATGCACCTATCTACATACATCGTCCGAAGAGTAAAGTTCCCCAGAACTACTTTTTACATCGTCACCATATCTGACGTAGAGTTCAGCCCGAAGGGTGAAACCACTGATCTTCCCTGTACAATTTCCCAACCCATATGATATGACATGTTATTCTAATTTCTGAATCTGAATGCATTCCTGTTTAATTAACAAGGATGCATACACAATAAGTTTGATATTAATTTAGTCTAATTTTTGATATACGATGCATGGCATGGCATCATACAAATTATGTCATGTTTCACAAGTTACACATACATACACACATACATACATACATAAAGCACATAAACATATAGCACAAGAAGAAACACACCCCAGACAATTAATAATTCAATGTCGAGAGTGACATCTCCCACACTCAGTTATAGAAACATGTCGAACAGAATCAGCACCTACGAGGGTAAACACTATATAAGAACCTACTACTATGCCATAACACTAACATATAAACAATAATCTAAACTATACTCATGAGCAGATCTCGTAGGTTGTACAGTAGTAGACCGCACTGGTAAAGGAGAAAGAAGAATCTCGATATCTAAATCAACATTACATAAACACAATAATATTTTGAATCAGATCTTGATATACAATTCTCGAAATACTAAGTATATATATATAAATAGCAAAATGATATTTTCTCAGATTCAAATTTGAGAAAGTAGACATCTAATTTGGAATTAGGACGTCAAAAACGTAAAGTTGACTTTGAGAAAAAATTCAATACTCAAAATTTAACGTGTTGACGTCATCAAAGTCAGCGCTAACGTCATAAGGACAGCGTCATCGCTGACATTATCTGGCTGGTTAGGTTTGGAAGATCCGGTTTGATCTGGTTATTTTATACAGATTTGGGCTCGGTTTGGGCTTTCTCTTGGACTCACCTCACTGGTTTGGGTTCAACCCAAATATTCACACACGTACAAGACCTTATCCTTTTACCCAACTCATATTCTGAAAATAGAATTAGGGTTTAACACCCCTTGATGGCGCAGCTCCCCGACGGCCATATTTTGGTGACCAAAATTGGTCATTTTTGGCCCAAACACGAAGGAGCAAAGGCGATTAAAGCCAAACCACAAGGAAAACAAGGACACCAAGAGCTTACCCACAACCAAAATAGAAAAGAAATAGAGGGAACGGTGATGCAAAAGTTTTTCGAACTGATTCACGTCGATTCTGAGTAAACGACCGACGACGAGGGATGATGGTTGAATGGGTTTGATCGAAAGAAGAAGGGGAGTCGAATGGTGGTGGCGGATCGATGAACGGACGGCGATAGTCCCCTTACCGGAGCTTTGCCAGAGCAAAAATGGGTGCTGGTCTTGTTCTTTCGAAAGAGAGGAAGGAAACAATGATAATGGGGGTTGGGGATCTTATATGGAATTTGAAAGGTGAACTACGGCTGAAAATGGATTTAATATCCAAAGAAATGGGCAAATAGCAAGCCACAACCTTGCTCTTTCCAGGGTTCTTGAACTGGTCACGAGTTTTACCATTCATTCAAAATGGTCACCTAATTTCTGAAATTAACCCCACAATTCTGATTTTTAAAGGAATTAGCCCACAATTAAAATATGTTAAATAATCGGAAATCCCCTATTTTTTTAAGCATGAAGCATAAATAGGGCACTAAAAAAGGCAAAAGATTTTAATTCGCAAGTAAAAACAGAAAAAATAAAAAAGATGGAAAAAGATATCAAAATTAATAACAAAACATGAGTGACATACGCTAACTATGTACCTTTTGTGCCCCATTTTAAAAAAGTGAGTTTAGGATTTAAGATTAGGGTATAGGGAATTTGGGTATGATTTATTTTTTAGAGTTTAAGGTTTAAAATTTAAAATTTAAGATTAAGATTTTAATTTTAATTTTTTTTAGTATTTAACATAAAAAGAACATAAAAAGAAAAAAAATTCTGTTTAAACTTAAAAGAAGAAGAGAAAAAAAGTGAGACCGCTAGCATAAATTGGAGCATCTATAAGCCCACAGTTTGAGCTACTGATTAATGAGACCAAGGTTTTGGCATAATATAAAAGGGTTTATAAGGGCTTGTTGTTGAATGAAGCCTCCCTAAAAATATGAAACTTTTGTCCTTTCTTTTTTAACACCAAGACAAAATCAAAGAACGTTTCCTTCCCAAAAGCTGTTGGCAAAACAAATCCCATATATTTCCATCATGAAATAACAACAAGAAAAGAAATGTAATAATGATATCATATGGCACCATAAATGTTTCTCAAAGTACATACGATACATTATATATTTTTTTTCAAGTAAAAAGCTTATCGGAGCACTGATCTAAATCTAATCTATCAATGAAACAAGCTAAAAAAAGTCAAGCAAACACCGCCATTAATGGACCTGTTCTTTCGTTTTAGTGTTTCTTGGGTGAAGCAACTTGTACAAGAACCCACCTTTCTTCTTCTTATGGTCATCGCCGTCTTTGCTCCTCAGTCTCGAAGCACAAGCAACTGATCTGCTCTTCGTGAGTAAATTCTTGCCATTAAACAATAAAAAAGAAAAAGAAGACCCTTTTCCCCCTGCAGTAAAACGAGGAGGACGAAAGGGAGAGGAAGAACACGAAGAACAAGAAGAAGGAGAAGAAAAACAAGAAGAATAGGCAAGTGTGGACGAATGAGTTGATAACTGAGACAGTTTCTCGGCTAAACAAAGTGAACAAACCCCCGGTGATTGCTTGAGTTTTGGGTGTTTCTTACATCCTTCGTTTGGCTTGGACCGTCGGCCACATCCTCCGACATCTTTTGATGATGTTTTCAAGTTTAGCATTGGATTTTGTTTTGGCCTCTGAGTTTCGGAGTCCTGGTCTTTGTAGCGACTTTGGGCGGTAAAAGAAACTATTACTTTATAAAGACAAAGTGGGAGGTTGGGTTTTTGCAAGGGAGGTTCATGGGAGGTTCCCCCTGTGTTTTTTCCTTTTTTAATTTATGTAGATTTTACTATCAATAAGTTGGTATAACAAATAAGATATTAAGTCTTTTAAGCAATGTAAAGAGTTAAAATTTTAACATTATTAATGGAGAAAACTCGATTAGGAGAGTGTCTATAATAAATCTCTGTAAAACACGATCCGAATTAATCAATCAATTAATTAGATACTATGATTAAACAAATCAGGTTGACTCTTAGAAAAGTTGAATATGGAATAAATGAAGGGCTCTGATTTAGGGAATGCTGGTCGGGTCCATTTGACTGTCATTCTGCGGTTGAGATCCATTCTTTAGGACAACCTTTTTGTGGCGGCGTAGAAAATCAGAAAAGCCTTCTTTCGTGTTACGATCTACCAGGATTAGTTATTTTTTAGGGTTTATGGTTATTTTTGTCATTTTTTATGTTTGAGCTTAATTTTATCTGAAATACAATATATCTTTTATCAATAATCTATTAATACAGTAATGTCTAAAATTTATTAAAAAACGATATCTAATGTATCAATAACTATATTTATGTGTTATCAATAAGAAATAAAAAAAGTTTATTTTAAAATAAATGTCAAGATTTTTTAATCATTTTTTAAATGTCAAGATCATCTGAATTGATAATGTGATTTACATACTAGCATGAACAAAGCATAAGACGAGTCCGAAGGGGCCAGATCCTAAGAATTGGAAATTTTATAACACTTTTTTGAAATTAAATTGTCTAATAAATTTTTAAAAATTCATATTAAGCATTAGATTTTTTAAATATTTAATTAAATCTTTTAATTGGGTTTTTATTTTTTTGGGTCTAATAACAATTTAAATCTCTATAAGCTTAAATATTAGATAAATTAAATATTGTCCTCAAATTTAAGTTTGAATACTCAATAAACCCTTATATTTTAAAATTAATAATTTGGTCCTCGCGATATTCATCCTGGAATCAGGGGTGGATTTTGTCAAGTTAGTTTGATAGAACCTATTTAAAACTTTTAAAAGTTTATATTAATTTTTTTTTAAAGTTTAGTTTAAAATTTTTATAAATATTTAAGGGTTTAACTAAATTTCCAAAAAAAAGGCTTAATGAGAAATTTTATAAATTCTAAGTGAAGATTTAATTAAAAAGATTTGAAAAAATTTAAAATATAATAATAGATTTTAAATTTTTTGAAGAAACCAAATAAGATTTTTTTAAAAATTAAAGGAGTAAATGACAATTTGTCAAATTTTTGGACAACCCCCTCTTTTTCCAATAAGGGTCCGCCCATGCCTGGAATGTATTAAATATAAATTAAAATATGCATTAAATAAATGGTTTAAATTTGATATACAGGTTGTGTAAAATAAATTACACAAGCCTGCTTATTTTTACTATAAATCAAAATTAAACATAAACTCAAACCTTAAATTCTAAATATTAATCTTAAATTCTAAATCATACAACCAAAACCCCTAAACTCTAAACCCTAAATTAAATCTCTTATCCCTAAAACTAAAAAGTATGTGTATATTAAAGTTTTTCTCTTAAATAAAACCCAATGAAATTTGTCCACGTTAACATTCCAAGATATTTTTACTGACTTTGATAAAAAGAAACAGTGCACTTATTTTAGCTGTCTTTTTTTCTTATAAGATTATTTTGTATTGCTTTCCAAATCAGTTTTTAAAGTTCAAAATTAGTTTGAGACCAAAAAAATAAAAAATATATATAATTTTTTAAGCCAAAAGTGTTTTTCAGCTTAATTTGAAAAATATTTTTTAAAAGTTCAATTTTTTAGTTTTTAACTTTTTTTAAAGTATTTTTAAATAAAATTATTTATATATCCTTATTTATATCATCAATCCTTTTATATTTTTAAAAAGAATGTCTAAAATATATATTTTATCTACTTATAAACATTTTTTACAACAATATCAAATATTCCTATTTTAAATCAAACAATCCAAAAATATTTTTTAAAATTATTTTCCCACCACATTTCCCAAAACCAATGTCAAATATTTGACATTACTTTTTAAAAGTATGGTCAAAAACTGTTTTCTGAAAGTGAATTTGAAATTTAATTGTCTGAAAACGCCGTTTAAAAATATTTTTAAATAGATAAAATCTATATTTTAGACATAATATTTTAAAATAAAAATAAAATAATTTAATGATACTTGAGTTTTTATAAAAAAAAGGTACACTTACATGCTTCATTAAAATTTTTCTTAAAACTAAATGAGGAAAAAGAATACCAGTAGAAATACTCACATAATAGAATAAAACGAGCTAGGCTCGGCAGAACCGATAAAATAACGCAAAACGAGAAACTAAACTAAACCATAGTTTAAACACAAAACAAAGCTAATTGTTTAACTATCCACCTGGATCCACATGCAGTTGGTCCTGTCTTTGCGTATCCGCCTCCAACTCCGGTAAGCATTGCTGCTGTTCCTCGATAACCATCCCTAGCAGAGCCTCAGACGGTTTATGAAATAAACCAGTAGACACAGTACCAGTTCGACTTAGTGCCGCAAGACTATCGCAAGCTTGTTCCTTTCTCTATTGATTTGTCGAATCACCACAATCCAATTCTTTTTTAACAAGTCCTGAATTGAAGAAACAAGAGCAGTCCCTGCAAGTGCAGTAGACTCATTGTTGAGCACTCGAATTGCCTCAAAATAGTCCGAATCTAACTCAATCTTTCGTAACCCTCTATTCCATGCATGCAACATCGCATCCTTTGTTGCCCATAATTCTGCTAGTAAAACAGAACATCTCCCCACAAACCGCGAAAAACCAAAAATCCAGGTTCCCCCACTATCCCGGAACACCCCGCCTATCGCAGCCTGGTTATCCAACGTATTCACTGCTGCATCTATATGAACTTTAATCCAATTTCAGGGTGGGCCAATCTACATTGAGGGCGTTGAAAGTGAACTTACCATCGCAAACCCCGACTCTACGTTAATATTCAAGCATTCTTCCACTAATCGCATGGACCGAGTTAGAAGATCCTTTCGCTGCACAAATTTCTTATCCAAAAACATGCTACATATATTTTTCCACAATAACCAACAAAACACCGAAAAAACGTATGAGCCAATCACCATCATTTGGTACAAATGTCTCCGACTGAAACAAGTTTTGCTGTAACCAATCTTGAAAAGGAACCTCAAAGAAATCACTGGCATGAGCTGGTCCGAGTAGTCTCGTCCATAGGCCACGAGCAGTGACACACATCCTCAGAACGTGGTCTAAGCTTTCAGCCCCCATATGAAAAATTCCACAAGTGTCCGACGTCGCCAAGTGCCCGTTCAATATTCGTAAGATGTCGTTCATGGCAAAAAATCCATAAAAACACCCTTATCCTTTGTGATATCCGTAAAGCCCATATATTCCTCCATTTGCCATCATGATGCAAGTGTTCACCATGCATAAGAAATTCATAGGCAGATTTGGTTGAGAATATCTGTTTATCCTCCCAACACCATCCCGTAAATCCGCACCTAAATGATCTTTAGGTTGTGGTATAGACGTCATTCACTCCAAGACATGCTGTGGTAAATAGTTATTGAGACGACCCCAATCCCAATCTCCAGACTTGTCCAATACTGAAAAATATCAACATGTTCTCCTTACCGAGCCAATGGTCAAACCAAAAATCAATTTGGATGCCATCCCTAATATTCTAATACACACTTTCCTTCACCTCATCCCACACACTACATAAGCCTTTCCATAGCCGTAAACTATTACTATACAAAATCGACAAGGGCAGCACCTCCTTCCATCTACATTTTGCTTTTACCATATGCACCCAAAGACTATCCGGCGAAGTTAGTAATTGAAGTCCAAACTTCAGAAGGAATGCCCTATTTTGTTAATGTAGATCTTTAAAACCCAAGCCTCCTTCATCAATAGGTTGCCTAGCAATCTTCCATGATACTTAACTCAAACTCGGTTTGCCATTACCCAATCCTTAAACAAAATTGCGGATCAATTTCTTCACCGCTTCACAAGTTCCTTTAGGAATCCATGTGGACTGTATAACATAACTAAAATTTTCTGAAGAACAGCTTTAGCCAGAGTTATTCTCCCAGCAAGAGAAAGAGATTGAGCTACCCATCCTGATAAACACGATCTCATTTTGTCAAGAAGATAAGAATATGTTGCCCGAGTGACTCGTTGATTTAATAAGGGCACCCTAAGGTACCTTCCAAGATCCTCAACCTCCTCAAACCCAAACATATCGGTAATGGACGAACGAGTTAATTCTGAACAATTTTTAAAGAAACATATCTGAGTTTTGGCGACACTAACCTTGTGCCCAGAATTCGTACAAAACCTTTCCATTACTTCTTTAATGATCAATACTTGATCAAGAGATACTTCGGCAAAGATAACCATATCGTCGCCAAAAAATAAATGAGATAACCCGGGTCCTAGACGTCCAAGACGAATAGGCTTCTAGCCTCCGTCTCTGACCTTAGCGCCTATTGCCTGGGATAATCTATCCTTACATAAAACAAAAAGGTACGGGGATAAAGGATCCCCTGTCGGATACCTCTTGAAGGCCGAAAAGAATCTGTTAATTTATCATTCCAAAGAATTTGCATAGAAACTGAACGAACACAACATATAATGAGATTAATTATTCGTACCGGAAGCCCAACTGCATAGAGTGTCTCCTCAATATACTCTCACTCAAGACGATCATAAGTCTTCTCCAAATCTATCTTAATAGTCATCCAGGCTTTTTGTCCTGACTTAAAAGTCATAGAATGTATAACTTCCTGTGTAATGATGATATTGTCCTGAATGTGATGATCCGGGACAAAACTAGCCTGTGTATTATCCACCCACGTAGATAAGCAAGGCTTAAGTTTACAAACCAAAATCTTGGTGATAATCTTATACAATACATTACATAGACTGATAGGTAGAAACTGACTAATTAACTCTGGCGCTTCCAGCTTCGGAATAAGTACAAGAAGAGTTTGGTTGATCCAATTCTTCAAGACCCCATCTTCAAAGAATCATTTGACGAAATAATAAACTGAAGGTCCAAGTATCATATTTGATAAAAAGTGACATGCAGTCCATCAATACATGGAGCCTTTAGAGGAGTCATCGAAAAAACAACATTATGAACCTCATTCATCGTGATCTCGGCTAGCAATGAACGGAACTCAGCAGCATCGAAGTGATGAAATGAGCTCTTGGTATCCGTGATTCTCGGTTGCGTGAATTCACTGGTGAACAATTGACAAAAGAACTGGGTCACTTGAGTTTTGATCTGAAGCCGTTATCGCACCATATTCCATCTCCAAGGCGTAGCATACAAACCATATTTTGCTTGCATCGTGTCATTGTGGCCGTATGAAAGAAACGTGTATTTCTGTCCCCATTAGCAATCCAATTTCTCCTTGATTTCTGATGCCAAAGACTCTCCTCTTGTGTTGTTACTAGATCTAACTTTCGTTTCAATTTATCCTCAAGTCTTTCCAAGAAAGGGCTATAAATTAAATTCCATGGCTCGCTCAATACCTTTGATGCGGGCTATCAATTGTGTTTTGCATCGACCAATGTGTCCAAAAATATCTATGCTCCACTTTCAGCTTTCAGACTGAAATTAAGCGATATTCTCCTAAAAAGGTTTTTCACAGGACCATACAGAATTAAGTAAATTTGAAAAATTCGGATGATCATTCTATGCAGCTATATAAAGAAACGGCTTCACACTATGATCTGCAGTTCTACTATCAGTCACAAGCATGATATGCCTATGATCTGATCCTAATTTCAAGAGATGGAACACCTTAGATTCTGGGAAAGCTTCATACCATGTCGTGTTACAAATGCATCTATCCAGCCTCTGGAACAAAGATCCACGTTTCCAAATAAATTGAGATCCATTATAGTCCATATCAATTGGACCTGAATTAAAAAAAACTCTCGAAACCAACGACACACCCCGTTACGGCGCTATGATCCCCCTAAGCATTCAGAACTACTCCCAATAACATTGAGATCACCGCCCACCACCCAAGGCAAACCCGAACCCGAATCAATAGCTTGCAATTATTCCCATAATGTTCTCCTCTTTAGAGCATCTGAACTGGCATACACGAACGTAATAAAAAACTTGACCCACCACTAAACGCAGAGTAACATTCATGAATAAATTGATTAGACACCGCAAGAATATCCAGACTAACCGAGCCGCGCCATAAAATCTATATACCACCAGAGAACCACTGAGCTTCCACCCTATACGAATAATCAAAACCAGATCGTTGTATGAAATTATCTATATCCATACTGCTCATAAGCGGCTCCATGACACCGACAATATCAAGCTTCTATTTCTTAACCAACAACTTAAAAGAACGATTAAAATTAGGGTCGAGGGCACGTTAAACATTTCAAAAAATAATCACAACCATAAATAATCATTAGAAAAAGAGCATCAGGACTTACACTTGTATATCGGACCCGGCTGCTCAAATGTAGAGTTTTTTTACCATTGGACCCAAGAATCTTTCACAACATTGACCGGTTATGCCCCCACTTATCTCATTCTCTCGCTCACTATTGCCTGATCGAGATCCGACGTTAGGGATGAGAGACGCATAGCAAGAACGGGTTTAGTTGCACCATTTTTATCCTTCTTTTGCTGGATCAATCTAGTTTTTTGCACCCTTGAACTCCTGTAGATTTTTTGGATGATACTTTGCTAGTTGTACTACGGATTGACATAGGTAACACCCGACCTTTGTTCACCCATGGCTCGAAAGCCACCTTACTGTCAACCACTTGCACCATTGTGTCCTTGTCTAACCCTAGCCCCGTTTAGCCACCAAGACTTTCCCCTGAGCAGCCATAACATGTCGCGAGTCATGTTAAACACTATTAGATACTCGTCTCCCATCTTTACATCCACCATCCGATGAGTGTACCGTTGCAGGAACACCACCCTCTGTATGTATCCATTTAGTTCTTGACATAGCTTGCCGCTCATTTCCAGTCACGCTTACATTAATCGAGCTAGGCTTACTGCTAGCAGCCCTAGCCAAACCAGCCCTTCTAGCCTCTTCAACATTTTCAACCACAATGGCCTCACTTCTCATACCTTCTCTATTATCCTCCAGTTCTTGTTCTTCAGCGAGAGACGCATATCTTGACCCTATAGAATTTTGAACCTTATTCATATTGTTACCTGATCCCGCTGCGCCACAAGAGCCCGTGGTCTGTTTTTTCCTATTCACCACCTGCATCTATGGCTTGTATAAATCATCGGGATTTTTTTTTCAGGCATACCTTCCC
Organism: Hibiscus mutabilis; assembly: GCA_019671005.1. NCBI lineage: Eukaryota > Viridiplantae > Streptophyta > Magnoliopsida > Malvales > Malvaceae > Hibiscus > Hibiscus mutabilis. The sequence goes on along the minus strand of CM033713.1, from coordinate 19,653,186 downwards.
CGTCTTCTACATGACTTTCCTGGATGCCACACATCTCCTTCGAATGTCCATACTTGTCACATTTAAAGCATATTGAAGGGAGACCCTCATATTCAATATCTTGTCGTAGACTATCTATCATAATGCTAGACACTAACGGTTTTTTGAGATCAACTATGATAGTGAGCCATGCCAACCTTCCCCCCTTTTCTTCCATTATGTTATAGTCAACTCGTACCACCTTTTTGATAGCCGCATCTATATATCTAAAGAGACTCTTAGTATAATAGCGATAAGAAAGCTTCGGCAACCTCACCTAAACCATGATTTGAGAAGGGTGCTCCTCCGCTGTAGAAAAGTAGCGATTCCAAGGTTAGATAGTCAGATAACTCCCATAAATCACCCAAAGGCCATCTGCCAACACCTTGTGAAAGTCGTCCTTATTAGTAAACCGCACCAAATAATACTCATTATCAAGAAAGACCAATCAGGCTAATTTCACCCATAGGATTCCACATGGACGTGATACGACTCAATAGTGCTTTATACCCAATAGGCTTACCTAACATACGTATGACCACCGATTTCACCAATTTTGTATCGATCGCATCGTGAACCCTGCCAGGAAAATGAATCTCTAATAGTTCCCATTTCCTCCAATGAGTACATCCTCGTCCCTAACCTCTACATCCAATTCATCAATGGATTGCTGTGGCTTAGCCTTGCCCGAGACACCTAACAAAGTATCCCGAAAAAAAGAGCAGTAGTCTTATGACCATTCTCATCGCCAGCCACTCCTTCTTGTTCCAACAGCCGTGGTTCTTCCGTGCCGTCACGAATTGTTTCCACAAAGAAATTTGCGTCTTTCATGGATATGTCTACGCTGCAGCCTTTCTTATTTGCAGGTTGGACCTCCTTAGGTACCGAAGACCCTGGTCTTTCAAGAGGCGGTTGGGGTGCACCTATAACCACGACATCAGGTGGTCGTCCGCCATGATTCCCTGACTCCGGATCAGCCACGGTGGCCTTGTTGCCCACGCTAGGGTTTTGGGTTACGCTAGGGTTTTTATTTTTCTTATTTTTTAATATTAAATATATTATTTTAAATAATAATAATAATTTTGTAATTTATTAATAATATTTTGATATGTAAAATATTAATTTAAAGTAGTTTCACTTAATTAATATTTAATGATTATAATTATAAAAAAATAAATATATAAGTAATGTCATAGGGAGTTAGGGGTAAAAAATTATTTTTACCCAAAAGCATTTCTCAACCCAAAAGATTAAAATTTTTTAACTTATGCTAAAAGCACTTTTATGGTAAGTGTTTGGCAATATTTTCAAGTACAAAAGCACTTATATAAGTAATGCCAAAGGCGGCAAAATATTTTAATTTTGGTGCTGTTTTCATTTACTCAAGCAATAAAAGAATATACATATTTCGAGTGCATATCCTTGTTTTTGAACCATCAATTATATATTTTTTAATTATCATTTAATTATTTATTTTAAACTACGGATTGATATTTTGGGTGGTAAAGAAAAAAAAAGAATTTGACCATGCATAATGAATATTAGTTATTAAAACTTGTTTTATTAAATATGTATTACATTTCCAAGACAACATGAGCATCCTTCACTACTAGATTAATTAGTGGATCTCTATTAATTATTAAAATTTTAAGGCTTAAAAGAAAAAAAAGGTGCTCAAAGTATACCATTTTTGAACTTTAAGTGCCTAAAATATTTTTTTGTAAAAGTATGTGCCCAAAGTTTCCAAAGTTATAATTTTAGGTGCTTGACAGTTAATGGGTGTTAAAAAAATTTTAACGAATAAAAGAGTGACATGTGGCATATTTAATTAATTATTTTTTCAAAATTAAAAATATAAAAAAACTTTTAGTTTTTCAAAAAATCCCAAAACTTTAAAAATTTTACAAAACAATCTCGAAATCCCTAAAAATACCCAAATCGAAATCCCCAATCGCCGCCGCTTTCGCAGTCGATCACCGCCGCTGAACACACCGGTTTGGTCGCCGGACCAAGGCGGTCATTTCTCCTAATGTGGTGTCGCCGGAAACAGCGAAAGGCGTGCAGCTGAACGTCGAACGTAAAATCAACGTTCGACTAGCACGTCGTTCGCCATTTCTGGAGAAGCCGCGTTGGGGGAAATGACCGTCTTGGTCCGGCACCAAACTTATGTGCTCAGCAGAAGCTATTGGCGACAGAAGCGGCGGCGATTGGGGGATTTCGATTTGGGTATTTTTAGGGATTTCGGGGTTGTTTTGTAAAATTTTCAAAGTTTTAGGATTTTTTGAAAAACTGAAAGTTTTGGGTATTTTTCTTTAAAAAGTTAAAAAAATAAATTAAATATGCCACGTGTCAAGCATTGATTGGTTAAAAGTTTTTTTAACACCATTAACTGTCACACACCTAAAATTATAACTTTGGAAACTTTGGGCACCTAATTTTGCAAAAAAATACTTTAGGCACCTAAAGTTCAAAAAAGGCATACTTTGGACACCTATTTTTCATTTAAGCCAAATTTAAAATATGTAAGTATTTTTTTGAATAGTTAGATATGTAACGAACTATTCTTTTAGTGTCATCTTTGAATATTTCCATAAAATTTGTGGAAAAAACTAATTTATTAATTAGTATGACAACGTTGTTGATTAAGTTTTTATTCAATTATTGTTGTAATATGTTAGAAATTAAAAGTTTAAATATGTTTAAAAATATAATAATTTTTTATTAAAAATTAAAATTATGAGTAATTTAGATACCCAAAAAAATAATCCTCATGAGAAAGGAAAAATAGAAGTCAATAAGCGAGGACAAAAATAATGACTTAACATTTAAGTCTTTGAATTTAGTCCAAGAGCCATGAGTTGACTAAGGATAGGGTCGAGATAATTTGCCCTAACAAAGGGAGTGGCCATTAATAACTTAGAATAATCAATATACGATACAAAACGTAAGGGAAAAAAAAATACAAATACAAATATCAATTATAAATATCTTAAAATATTAATATAAACAAATAATTTATAAAATCTTTATAATAATTATAGTTCACCCTGTATTTTCGGCATCTGAACAAGTTCATCAATTAGTTAAGAGTTTTTTTTTTTTAATTCTTTTTCTCCCCCAACCTTATGGATTACTTTTTAGTGTTTTTTGATAAAAAAAAAAATAGACGAAGGAAGACTTCAACGAAGACATGTATTAAAATTACAAGTCGTCCATACTAAAAATAAAAGAAAGAAAATTTAATTAGTGGGTTGGTCCAAGTGATAAGCAGCTTAATATCGTTTAAATATGTATTAAGTTCGAAGCATTATGTATGCAAAAAATCTTCGTTAACAAACTTATCAACCAAAATTAAATATTTAATGCGAGTTATTTTGAATTCGTCAACATCCTAAAAACTGAAAGAGCAATAAAAAATCTAAACCTTATCGAAGAAGTGTTTTCTAAGTATATTGACTATGTTTAAAGTTTAATTCAGTTTATTTTAAATGATGATATTTACTATGTTTAAAGTTTAAATCTTAATATATTTAGGTCATGTTTGGTAAACAACTTTTTGAGTCAAAATTAGAGGTTTGGAGCATTTTTAGATGTTTGGCTAGTCAAATCCGCTAACTTAGATATTTGGTAAATAAATGATTGTAATAGCAGATTTGGGTGAAACCTCTCTTTTTGAAAAAATTTCACTTTAGGAGGAGTTTTTTGAGTTAGAGGTTTGGATAAAATACTTGTAAAGACTTTTAGTCATTGATAATTATATATATTTTTAAATTACATAAATTTAAATAAATAATAAAATTAAAAATTCATAAATAATAAATTAATATATATATATAAATTTAATAATTATTTTTTGATTAAATATAGGTGTATTATATTCCTATATCAAGATTTGAACTCAAACAAGATGAAGCAAGATGAGCATCCTTAGCCACTAGGTCAATTAGTATATCTCTTTAAATTTAATAATTATTAAAATTATATTAAAAAGATAATTTCACAAATAAAAAAATAATATATACGTCATTCATATATATTTAGCAATGGTATTAAAAAATAATTTTCATAATATAATTGATATTAATTGATACAAAATAATAGTAACTAATAAATTATTCAAACAAGTATTGAATATAACCGTTTCTTTATATGTCATTTTACTTATTTAAATAGTCAAACAACTATCAGCTATCAATTAATTATACCAAACACTTTTATACAATCAACTAATGCAATCCGCTAATCAAATCAACTAATATTATCAGCTAATGTAATTCGTTATCAACTATCAGCTATCTCGTAATTACCAAACAAATCCTTAATTACTTTCTTGTAAAAAGAAGAGGAGATAGATTCCTTCCGGCATCATTACAATTAATGATGATATTTACCGTGTGGATGATTAAAATTATCAGAGTAAAATTAATTTGACTTAAAGATGTAAGAAGTCCTTGAAATTTAAAAAAAAAATAATTAAATTCTTGAGCTTCTTTTGCATTCAATTAAACCTTGAACTAATACATTAAATTAATTAAACCCTCGAACCAAGAGATTGAATCAATTAAGCCCTTTGACCAACTTTGACAACTAAATATTGACAGTTTTTTTCTTTAGATATTACTGGCACATGATATACACTATAATTCTATTATGTTGCGTTTACAGTTTTTTCAAAAAAATATTTTTTTATAAATTTTATTTTTTAGAACTTTTTAAAAATAAGTTTTCACGTGAATTGTTATTAAAAAAACCTCAATGTCATACGCATATATATATATATATTGACAAATACTAATTTTAATCATAATCCTAATTTTACCTAAAGGGAGGTAAAAGGGTGATTTTAGGGGAAGAAATGGTGTGTTTCTGAAAAAAAAAATTCATGTTATACATAAAGAAAAGGATTTTATGTTAAAAAATTATTGTTTATATAACATCATATTATTAATATACATCAATATATACATGACAATTAATGATTTTATTAACAAGGGACGTGACTAATATATGTTGATAGTTTGGAGATAAAATTAAACTGTTTAAAAATTTGAGGATCAATTTAAAACAAGTGTCATAGTTTGGGGCTTGTAGTGCCATTAATTTATTTTCATTTGAACTAGTTAATTTTCAACCTGCAATTTAATTTAGAATCCACGTCCAATCCTAAATAATTATAATAAATTTATTTTTCATTTTTAAATAATTATAACGTAATAAAATTTATTTTAAGACTAACTTTTCGTATCAATTAAATGAAAATTATATTAAAAGGAGAAATGGCAGTTCAAGAATCAACATTTAACACCAACAACTACGGGTGAGCGTTCGATTGAGTCGAGTTAAAAAATTTTGAGTTATTCGAGTTGACGCGTCATATTTTATGACTCAAACTTTATTTAAAATTTTTTCGATTCGAGTCGAGTTTAAGAAATTCGAGTCGAGTCGAGTTTTCGAGTTCCTATAAAAATTTAATTGTAATTATTTACCATGTTATAGTACGGTTTGATTCCAATTTAAATCACTTTCTCTAATCATATAAGATATACGCATATATATATATATCTTCATATTTTTCATATGTTGCAATATTTTTTATATTTTTATATATCGGTATATATATATATATAATAAAAAATTGAGGGACTCGTCTCGAACTTAAAAATAAGTTCATTAATTATTAAAAAATTGAGTTATTAGAGTTATTCGAGTTTCTATTTTAGAACTCAAACTTTATTTGAAATTTTTTCGAGTCGAGTTTATGAAATTTCGAGTCGAGTCAAGACGAGTCGAGTATTTTTGCCTCGAGTCGAGTTATTCGATTTTTTCGAGTCGAGTTTTGCTCACTCCTACCATCAACAAACCCCATTATACAGTTAACCACAATATTGCATCTTTTGTGCCTATATGCACTCCGAGTTGCCCTAATAGATATAAATAATCCAAGGCCTTCCCAATCACTCTGTTCAACTAGGGATGATAATTATTCGATATATTTTTTACGGGTTCAGATATTAAAAATATTATTTATTGTTTATTATGAGTGAATATGAATCGATAATGTCAAATATCTAATATCCGAATTTATATTATTTAGATGAATAGGATTTAGGCATACAAATATCTAAATCCGATTTTAAATTACAAAAATAAGAATACATTTGTTTTTAAGAGGATTTAAACTTTATTCATTTAAACTTTTAGCAAGTTTAGATTAAAATTTATGCATATTCAGATTTTTTGAGTATGATTTAAATTTTAAAATTTATTTATTTTTGTGAATTTATATATTTGAATCATAATCATTTTCCATTTGGATTCAAATAACAATGTTTAAATAATTACCCTAATTCTGAACTCAACCCGAAAATTATATACTTCAACCCAAACCCAATCTGATTTATTAAAAATAATTTTAGGGATTTAATTGTAAAAAAACAATTTTAAAGATTCAATTATAAAAAAATAATTTTAAAGGCCTAATTGTAAAAATATAAAGATGAGACATTATTACAAATATCACTAAACATATAGGAAAAAATTATACTATTAATTTTGAGTCAAGACGAATATTTTTCACGACAAAACCAAACTTAACCTAATATCACCCTTAATACAAACGTAACCCGAACTCATTTTTTATTTTTACAAAGACAACAATCTTGTTCTAATCAGGTCGGGTCCATCCCTACTCGTTGGCCAATGCTAATGCTATATGGCTAGATTCCCAGGAGGGGGGGGGGGGGCATTAAGAGTCAAAGATAGGGGACCCATTTCTGAGATGAGAGAGAGTTAAGTGGGCAGCAACTTTTTGGTCCGTCCCTTTCCCACCCAATCCAGTAGAAGTGGGAAGGGACCAGCCTAATCCCCTCTTCCCCACCTTTATAGCTTCAATGCCACACAGCCCCCATTCTCTAGTTTCACTGCACCTGCGCATGGAAGAGGGATTGGGTTAGCTTAGCTATAGAGGATCTACTTTTACCCACCACATGGGCTGATGGGAGCCTATCAAAAATGGATAAATTAAAGTGAAAGCAAACACAAGAAAAGGATTGGAGTTTGGACCAAACACCTTCTCCATTCTATATATTTTGGTTGCTTTTCTTTTTCTTAAATAGAAAACACCTTTACTCAAGTCCTATTTTCCATTTTTGCAATGCCAGCTTCTCAAACTTTCATTACTTTGAAGTCGATGGATAAAGATATATACAGCAATATTAATCATTTGTTTGTACATTAAAAATCAAATCCAATTTATCAACTATTAGTTGGTTTAGCCGATTATATCCTAGATCTATTAATTAAAGTCAGGAGAAGTTCAATTCATATAGTTGGGAATGAAGCAAATTGAGTTGTAAGCATCGCACATATATATTTCAAATCTAAAGAAGAAGAGCACTTAATTAACAAAACTTTATTTGTCAAGCAAGAATTTGATGGGATTTAAAGACCTCAATTCTCTTCACTGCCCCGTGAAATACCATTGAAGAGATGGAGCTTGGTTCACTGAGAAGAAATTGTAACATTCTTCTGCAGTAATCATGCATTGTTCTTCCACTTTCACAAGCTGCGGTTCATACATATTACCCACAATCATTCCCGGCTCCAATGGTTGAAACCATTGATGATGATTTGATGAATCTGAAGACGAAGAAGATCCATTAACAATCCCGGTTGAATCATGACCATCAGCATCATTGCCACACAAATCATGGTCTTTGATCTTGTCTGCGATTTTCCCACAATCTTCTTTGAGCTTTGCTTTCAGGTCTCTCAACTGCAATTTGAGCATCCAAAAACACATTAATCACTGCAAAAACAAATGGGATTTCACTAATGAACTACACCTTTGCAGTTAATGCATCATTCTGTTGTTGAAGATTGTTATAATCAAGCTTAAGAGCATCATAATTTGCTTTAAGAACATCATAATCTTTCTCCAGCTGCTTAGTCTTCCAACGGGCAATTCGGTTTTGGAACCAGATCGCTACTTGTCTCGGTTGCAGCCCTAATTCTTCAGCTAATTTAACCTTCCTCTCAGGCTCTACCTTGCTTCCTACCTCGAAAATCTTCTCTAATGCCTTGACCTGAAGCACAGATAATCTCCTCTTCTTCTCAGTAGCTTGACCAGCTTCTTCTAATCTGTCTTCTTCCTCTAAACCATCCAGCATTGCTTGGAACTCCCTGCAGTAAACTTGCTTGTTCTTGGAATCCTTCTCCTCTATATAATTCAACAGATTTCACTCATTAACATGTCAACATAAGAATTTACACTGTTTTGTAGCAGAAAAAGGAGAGAAAAATGGAACTTTAATCCCAACAAAAATGGGATCTAAAGTCTAAACTCTAAACTCTAAACTCTGAAGTAATAGTTGAATTTGCTGTACCTTCAGGGGGAGAAATGGAGATGAAAGCATCCATGGTGAAAGCTAATAACAAAAGATGGTCTTTTTTTTGTTTTCCAACGTGTTACAGAAGGAGGGTTCAAACTCTCAAGCAAATTTGGTGCATTGCATCTCCATTAATACAAATTGGAAGCAGTAAGTACGTATTGTGACACTGAATGGTGAAAGCCGACAAGAATGGCAAAAATGTTAGATGCACAAAAGGCTTCTTTTTATTCTAATGCTCGTCAGTTCTCTCATATGCCGAAATATGGTTACTCTCTTGTGGTCTTAGTTAATAAGGTTCATCTATATTTTTTTTTATTAGGACCACATATTACGTGATGAGCCGAGACCATTAATAATTTCTCCAGATACGTAGATTCAAGTACTTTAAGGAACAAAATGATGAGAAAAAGAAGACGACCCAAAATTTTATGTAGGGGGTGCAAAATTAGATTGTCGATAGAAAATATAAATAAAATATCTACATTGTAAAAAAATTTGAAATTTTTATGAGTGCGACTGTACACCTCCAACACTCCTTCATTCCACCCATGAATGGAACAATATAGTTTGATATGAAATTACCAATATGCAACAGATTATTCCACTATTGGAAAAGCGGTTGATGTTTATCTTAAGAGACCCAATTTCAAATCGCTTTATTTGCATGATGTGTGTGCATTGTCAAAAGGCTTAAAAATATATATAAACAAATACTATTCGAACCCATATAAGATGAAACACCATAAGCATGCTTGTCGTTGGAATAATTTCGGATAAGGGGTTGTTGGAAGAAATTTAACAAGTTGAAATAGAAAACTAAACTTGATCTAAAACCCAACTCAAACCCTAAAATTCTAACGAGCTTAACGAACAACGATTTTTTTTAATGAATACGAGTCGAATAAAATTTTATCAAACTTGTCAAATATCGAATCAAGTTAAACATAAATTAAATATAAATTAAATAATTTTCAAATCAAATTAAATATTAATCAACTTGTGATCGACAAACTCGATAAATACTCATCTCCTATCTATTGTACTTAAAATTGCACCCCTTCCCATTTACAATCGCTTTTTTCTTACTTTTCCTTAAAAGAGGAGTCTTGACCTCGCTGTCTTCTTTCAAATAAAGCGGCATTGGTAGACCTTGCTTTTGTTTATACACGTAAATGTTATCGGTAAATCAAATGATTATATTATTAAAATATTTTATAATTAAATCTTATTTTAATAACATAATGTCATTTAATACATGAATGATATATAAATTTTTAAAATTATACGCTATCGATACATTATATATATATATATATTCAAGCAGTACAATTTCAAAATTTGAGGATGGCTTGCAAGAAACAACTTCCTATTGGTAGACAGTAGTGTCCTCATTGTCAACCATTTCTTCCATCCTCTTTGTATTACTTTCTTTTCCTAAATTCACCCAATTCTATTTTATATTTTCACTTAGGGATGACGATGTTATTTGAATCCGATAGATTTTGATATAATCTAATTTTATAAGATCAATTTTAAAAAAACAATTTTGGGTTGATCTTTTAGAGTGGTTGAGTCAGATCAAATTTAAATTTTCAATTCTATTTTCGAGTCAAATTCAAACCGAGTAAATATATTTTTAAATTTGTATTAAAGTTTGATGTGCTAGTGTCGGGTCAAATTCGAGTTGACAAAAAAAAAACCAACCCAGTCTAACTCGTTGTGATCCCTACCATCACATACCTATTTTATTACTAAAGAAAACAATGATAGAATTAATTTTCAGTTGACTTCACTTTATCAATTGGGTTAACTATGGGAATGGTTACTTATGTTTTCCCTAGTACAGTTTTGGTCACCGATTTTAAAAAACGACCAGTAAAATTACTTACGTTTTTGGGGTGTAAACTTTTGGTCACTCAGCCGTTTATTGCCATTAAACGTTGACAGCTTTCTGATCTGGCAACTAAAAAAATAAAATGTATTCCACGTATAAAATAAATAATAGTATAAAGGCTCCCTCCCCTTAATAAAATCTTGAAATCCCCTTTTCTTTAACCCTAAAATTTTTTCTGTAAAAGAAAAAAAAAAGAGGAAGACGAAGTAGAAGTAGAAGAAAAAGATGGAAGCAAAGAATGAAGTACTCATTTGTCGTTGTAGGCAACGAGCTAATCTGGTCACTGCTTGAACCAATGAGAACCCAGGTAGAAGTTTTTTTTGGTGTAAAATATTATGGGAATGGGAGGGGTTGTGATTTTTCTGATTGGTACGATGCTCCTGCCAACCCGTGTGCAAGAATAATTATTTTTGAGCTCTTAAAGAAAGTGAAGAAAATAAAGAGGGCAAAATTCCTAGAACAAATTTGTTGGTTATGTGCATTGGTTATGTGGGTGATATTGTGTGGGTTTTGAAGTAATGTAATATGTGTGATGACTGGATGTTGAAGTATTGTTAGGGTTCATGGAGCTTGGTAAAGTTTGTATGCTTTGAAGATAGTTATTTGTGAGCTTTTGTTTAGGGTTGTTTAATGTAACTGAAGCTTTTTGAAACAATATTTTGGCCAGTTCAATGAAAATTGTAAGCATTTTGTTCAATGAAATGTGAAGCATTTTTTATTCAGGTGTTCAATAAAATCTGTTATATAATAAGTTCACAAAATAAGTAAGCAAGCTTTTTTTTTTTTGCATTCAATTGTAAGCAATATAGGTTCACAAAAATAGTTTGTAAGCTCATAAACCATAAAATTAGCTACAAATAATGACCTAATTCAACAATTTCACAGAAGAGCTTTCCCTAGACATCACAAAAAGAAATACCTAAACAGATTCAACACAGTGCATAAAATAAATGCCATTGCAATGGACATCACAAAAAGGAGTCATAAAATTAGGCCATTCACAAAATAAGTCGGTTTCAGTTGTGCAGCTTCAATCCCTAGTTAAAGCTTGTGATTCTTGATTTGGAGGGTTGCAGACAGTTGATTATTGACTTGAAGGCACATTAAGCATCCATCTAACAGTAGCTGGTGGAGCCAGAAGTTTTCTTGTTGGTAGTTTTTGCCTTCGAGGTTGTTGCTGCTGGTGGAATGATGAATGATGACTTCCAGATTGCTGCCGGTGGGATGATGAGGATGGTTTAGGTTACTACTGATGGGATGATAAAAGATACATTCGAGGTTGTGGCTGGTTTGACGAAGTAGGTCTTCTTATAGGTTGGTTTGCACCAATGTAACACCCTAGAATCTAAATTGAAAATCCTAACCCTAATTTTGAAATTCCTAAATTCAAAACCCTAGAAATTTAGAATTTAAAAATGAAACCCTAATTAAGAAATTTGGGAATTAACTAAAATTTTAAACAAATTTAGTGACCTTTTTTTTATAAAAAATTGATATTAGGTACCTACTTTGTGAACCCTAAAAAAGAATAAGGACTTGCCTTGTAATTTATCCTTTGAGTAGGGTATTTAAACCCCTTCATCAACCCTAATACTCTCACGCGTTAAGCACCTCAATTCTCTGTTGTTCACGCTCTCCAAGCTAGAAACCTCAGCCCCATCGCCCAAGCAGTCGTCGCTTGATGCGGTGACCGTCATCCGTCCTCGTAGGTTGTGTTCATTTCTCTTTGCTCAGTTCAAAAGTTACCAACGCTTCACCTCTCGGTTGCGTCTGCATCACGTACATTCGAGCAGGGTACGCCCTCTACAAACGTGTATTGATGCCACACCTTGAATTTCAACACCAAGACTGCAAGCCTTTCCCCACCGCTTCACAAATTAGAACCATGAACTAACGTGTGTCTTCTTCATCGTCTAAACAATGTACGTGTGGGACCCTTCTTTAATTTACATATAACTGATCGTGCCAAGCTATGTGAGTACCTAGTGTTTACAAGCTGTACCATGGTTCTTTTAGTTTATTATTTATTTTAATTATTTTATATTATTATAAATATATGTCCCTTTTATACATATATGGTTACTGTACTTACTATCGTGTTTTCCCTTACGACTACTTTATCATTATTTTACATTTGATCGGTTAGTTAAACTGTTCATATTTATTTTTCACTAATACATTAAAAAAAACTAAACACATTTCAATGATCAGGTTTCAACCTCCATAATGCCATTCTTCAAATATCTTTTGTAAGGTTATTTATCCAAAAAAAAGAATATGTGTGCATGTATGAAAACATGGTTTCGAGGATTTTAAAGATTAATCGACGAACTGGTTTGATTTTCCAAAGCTGCGTTCCTGGAGGTTTAAAAGCACACTGAAATTTATTTTAAATACTTTAATAAATGATCCTTCGATATTTTTAATTCAAGTGTTCAATCCAACCATTTCGTTGATTGGATTTGGATATCTTAGATACCAATCAGATAAATGTATTTGAATCATTAAAATTCGTTGAATAAGTCTTTAGAATTAATTTCTTAGTCGCAGTGATAATAGTAATAGTGTTAATGTGGGATTATTATCGTAGGTTTTGATACGGCTGGATCCAGTACGTCTAATCGTAGGAAACACAACATACAATAGGTTGAGTTTGCTTGGCTAAGGTGTGTTCTCTTTCTGTGCTATACGTTTTATAAAATGTTTTACAACATGCATGACTACTTTTCCTGTGTTGTGATTACAATGTATTTTGAGATATCATGCATACTGTGTCAGACTGTGTTTTAATGAATTTATCAAAATTTTAGAACTGTGATCCTTGTATTTAGTACAATAAACTGTGATGTGATTTTGTGTTTATAATTTCAAAACTGTGATCCTCATATTCAGTACGATAGACTGTGATGTGATTTTGTGTTTATCATCATTACCACGTTTTATATGCATGAGATGAGTTTGTACGGAGGAAGAAGTGATTTGACCACACTGTGATTGAAGAAATAAGGGTGAGGAGTTTTGGGGAACTACCTCCACTGTGACCGGTTGGCCTTGCCACCACTGTGATTGAAGTATGTAGCTGGAAAATGTGTTTTGTCCGTGTCATCATTACATGCATTGTGTTTTACCGTGCTTTACTTAAATATCTTGAGAAAATAATTTTAGAATTGAGTTTGTGATTGCTTGCACTTTAGAGACACACTGGGCTCAATAGCTCACTCCCCCATAGTTTCTTTTACAGATAACTCGATCTCTAGGCGACTTGATACTCGGAGGATCTCAAGTGTTTTTCTACCTTACCGCTCAGTATGAACTTAATATATTTTCTAGAATATTTCAGCTTTATTATTATTTTGGGATTTTGATGTAATTTCAGACTGGTGTTAGTTTATATTTTGGGGATTACTTTTAGCATGCATTTACGATATTCGTTTTCAGTTATTTATTTAAACCATTGAACATTATTATGATATTAGGGTTTTACGAATTATAAACATATGTTAAATATTATAATTTATTTTAAATTATGGTATAATTTTCAAAACTAATTTCTTGAGGGTAAAGTTTTCAATGGTGACTCCCTAAATTTGGCATTTTTTTCTTGGTCGGGTTTAGGGGTTACAACCAACCTCACCTATACAGGTCCGTTTGTTGTCACCAGGCTTACCACACTTGGTGCAATTGGTCTGTTGCCCCCTTTTAGTCAGCTTAGGATTGCTAACTTCATCAGCTTTCTTTTTCCTTTTTTTAGTTGGCCTTCTTGGTGACCTCCTAATAGTTGGTGGCAATATCAGTTTCATGTTAAATACTGAAGCCCACTATTTAGGACCTTTTTAAAAATTAAAAAAAAACTATAAATCACATAAGCTGAAAAAATAAACAGTTAAAGAAATTAATAAGTTAGGGACATGCAATACCTTTCACAGGTGAAATGATGTTGGAGTAAATGGCAATTTGAGTGCTCTTATTGTAGCACTCATTTACATAGCTTTCAATGCTTCTATTGGTTTCTTGAACGGCTAAGACTACATGGACACAAGCGATGCCAGTGAGGTCCCATTTTTTGCATGAACATATATGCTGCACAAGATATACAACATGTTGGTGCTCAACGCCAGCATAAACTTGATACCTTTCTCCACCAGCACGTGTCGCCCATTACTTGAAACGAGTCAATAAAAAATTAGTCAAATTAAAGTTAGTAAATAAAAGTCAATAAACAATTAGGAGAGAACATGTGTGCTTGCTGGATAATGATGTCTAATTTTTTTTTGAATTTTATCACACAATAAACTGGGCCACTTTTCAGCTTCCTTCCTTTTGCTAATAATTTTTTATGAGTTTGGCTCGAATAACCTCCATCATTGTCATAATAGGCTTATCTCAGGCCTCTAAAATTGACTACATAAGAGAAATAAAAAGATGCTATTAGTAATTAATCAAATAAAGTAAATGTCTTAAGTATTTAACTAACTTAAAATGACAATTTTAAATTGTTGAAAGACTCACATGGGTTATTGAGAAGCATATCACACTTGGTCCTGGTATTGAAGTGTGAACTGGACCATTGAGCAGGGTTCAACTTCAATATCCAATCATAGGTAGGAGCAGAAAGGGCCTTCAACTTCTCCATTGCATCTTCAAACTCTCGCAAGTAAGTAGTTCGAGCAACCTTCCAAACAACATCTTTAAGAGCTTTCCCTTTGTGAAGCTCCTTGAAATTGTTATATATATGCCTCACACAATTTCTGACATTTGCATTAAGGAAAATATCATCCACAACATCCACAAGTCCTTACATTAGAAAAATAAATAAAAATTAATAAAACTCTTAAATGAAGGATAGAAAAATAGATAAAAGTTAGAGGGTACCTTATGTTTATCATTCATGAAACAAATATTACAAGAGTTATTAATCTCCAAGTCAGTTTTAAGTATGTCTAAAAACCAGGCCCAAGATAAATAGTTTTTACTTTCCACTGCTGCATATGCTATAGGGTAGATCTGATCATTTTTATCTATACCTACTGTTGCCCATAAGTACCCTTGAAAATAGCCTTTTAAGTAAAAACCATCCACACAAATAATCCCCATACATCCTGCCACGAAACCATTTTTGCAAGCTTACAGAAAGGCATACATCTTTTAAATCTACAATCTAGATGGCAAATACTAGTTGTTCCAGGGTTTGTAATCCTTAAATTCAGTAAATATTCATAAATCCTTTTATACTGCCCTTTGTAATTCCCTTCAATCATTTTAATTGTCAAATCTCTTGCCCTAGTACAAGTAATACGCAACACCCAAGTAACAAATTCTTGATGTACATTACTTCGAAGTAATTTTATTGGGTAATTAATATCAATCATGAATTTTCTTATGTAATACTTTGCCATCCAAGGTGATATAATAATCCTATTTTTGGTTACCTTAGAACAGTTATGAGAGTCAATTAATATTTTTATTTGCCAAGTCTGATCTATAATGTCTTTGGGATTCATTGGGTCTGCCCACAATTTCTATGGACATGTGCTCTGACACACAACTTGAATCCTTTTGACATCATTTTTTGAGGCTTAATTTGGACCTATTGACCATTCCATAGTGCTTTATTTCTTCTTTCAGAACTTTCCTATCAAAGAAGATTAAACCCTTAACAAATTTAGGGTTAACCATGTTAGTTTTAACATTAAACTTACTATATATAGGGCCATATGAATCATGATCATTATGAAGTTTAGCAGATTTATCACTATCAGATTCTGACTCAAGATTCACCCTAACACCATCAGGTCCAAAATCATCGATTTGCCTTTGAACTCTAATTCTTATTTCTATATTTTCTTGTTGTAGTCCATCATCAAACCCATATTCAGTATCACTAACCTCAAATGCTTCTACATTTTCCTCCTCTTCTTCATCAACTTCATGTAACACTCCCTTCCCGTATCCGTACACTGGGTACGTGTCGGAAATGTTATGAATTCTTTAATCAAAATCGGGGGATTTTAAAATTTTCAAAAAACTTTCCAAAGGTCACCCATCCTAAAATCGAGCTTTAATTTATAAATCACTTATCACAGTATGCAACTCATCACCTAAGGTTTTTCTTAACCTTGAATCTTTCCAGAAACGCCAATTATGTTGAAACCATAACAGCTTTAAAGGCCAATCAGAACTCCATTGTGTGCAGTAAGTATACATGCCACTATAAAAACCAAATCTTAATTAGGATGTCATTACTGTGATTACCTGTTGAGCTTTCCAATATTGATGCAAGGCTCCTTTCACTCTCAGCTTGATTTACCTACGTGTGCACAATCAACACACGCTAAGTACGAACTTAGTGAGGCATAAGATGAGAACATATATAAAATACTTTATAATGCATGATATTTTCAAGAGCATGATAATCATTAAATCATATAATCTGTAATGCAGGAATACCTATGAAAAAAAATCATAAAATCATACTGTGAAGTCATGTAGCCCAAGGTAAATATCAAGTGACTAATATACGAGTCGCGTGCATTAAAGTACTATCATTTTCTATCGACACAATAAAGTGTCAGAAACTATCAACACAATGAAGTGTTGCCATATCAACACAATGAAGTGTTGCAAACTATCGGCATCGCATACTGTCGAAAAAATGAAGTGTCAGATACAATGTGACTCTTATGGTATACCACTATATTGTCCAACTCAATATTATACTACCAATGGCAACTTTAAAATCAATTCCTGCAAAAAGACAAGCAACCCATATACAAATCATATTGTGTAAAACATATTCATATGAGAGTAATTCATACTCCAATATGCTCTATAACTTTCATGGTGTACTGCCAAAAACTGTATCAAATAACTTTGTCGTATATATATCATGCTATAAACCATATGTGATCATAAAATATGCCACAATATTTAAATCAGTAAAATTAAGTACTATGCCAAAACATATTATACTGTTTATAAAAATTCTTTACCTTTTTGGGTGACTTATCGCAAGTCTCCCTTTTGTATGTCAATAAACATACATTTAAAAACATGTACGCACTCACCTTGGCCACTTAACACGATGCCTCACTAGGTCCTAGTTCAATCCTTTCCTTTATAAAACCTCGAACCTTTCTTTGATTCAGACTTGACTTCATTTATCACATGAATAAGATAAAATATTTGTTAGATTCAAATCTAACATCACCATAAACATGTTGTCTTAATATAATCATTCGAATATAAAATCTCCAAATATTTTTCTTTTCTTCCTTGTACTGTTCAGAAACTCATTATGGTCCTTAGTGACCAATTTGAACTTCCCTTAATTCTTCCGAGCTTGCCGACTAACATTTAAATACAAATGTTTCAATTTTCATTTTGTGACAGCTTGCGCTACCTTCAAAATTTACTTATACCAGGCATAATACATACTGGATCTCAATTTCCTTTATATTGGAAAAACTAGATTCGATAACGGTTCTAACGGTATAATACACATAAATTAATAAAATCTACAAAAATTATGAAAATTCTTCAAACTCCAATCACAGAGCTGCCCTGACCCAAAATTGCTATGTAAATTTTCTGACCTTCATTCGATTAAAAATTCATATCTTTTAACTCGAAACTCGAAATCAGATTTCGTTTGTTGGAAAAGAAACCAGACGAACACATATTTAAAACGGTATAAAATTCATCATCTAACCATTTTTGTAAAATTTATGGTGATTTTTTGAAGTCACTGCCAAAATTCAATCTTCTACATAGCTTTCGATAATAAACTTCTAATTTATACTAACTTCTTCTTATTTTTCCACTTGTCAATTTAGTCCAATCACTTGCTTCAAACCATCAATTTATCATTAATAACATAAATACACTTCAAATCATAAAAATTAGATTAGTCCTCTAACTTTCAGAATTTTCGAAATAATCCATATACTTTTAATTTAGGGTCTTGCTTCCAAACAACAATTGAAGCTTACTAAATCATTAATTCAACATCACAAACCCTAAATTAAACTTGAATCCATAAACCCTAATCATCTTCATAATAATCAAAATATGTAGAACTTAAATCCCAACTCAATATCATAATTTTAACATCATACTAGCTTGATTTCAACTTGATTCAATCATGGAATCATAAAATCTCAAAACCCCCCAATTTAATCCAAAAACCCTAATTTCTTTATCATGTAGATTTTCATCAATCAATCATGGATTCCATGAATTATTAATATCAAACGATAGATCTTGAAGAGTAGAACAACTTTGTAGTTGATGAGATTACCTGAAAATTGAGTTTCGGGGCTTGAATCGAACTTGGAAATTTTTTCTCCATTTTTCTTTCTTTCTCCCCTCATATTTCGAAATTTGTGGATGAAGAATGGTCTTTATCTCTTTTTTTCATCCAATTTGGCCACTTGTCTTATATAAATGAATTTTAAATTCATTTAGATAGTGAAATTACTAAAATGCCCTTTTAATCTAATGGTTGAGATTAATCTTATCATCAATCAAGGGACAAGATTAAATCTCCCATTTCCTCTTTCCAAAATTACCCTTATAACTTTTTAAATATTTCAAATTTCCATTGGGGCCAAATGACTAATTTGCCCTCCAACTAGTTTTTATTTACTAGTTTGCCATTCTTGTAAAAATTCAACTAAGTCTAGTTGGAATCCAACCAAATATAATAAAATATTCATAAAATAGTATTTTATGACTTTTTCATGGCTTTTGGATCAGCCTATGAAATTTTAGTTTGATCCGATTTTCTAATATTCATAAAATACTTGTACTACGATTTTACCTTTATCGAGCTATCAGATCTATTCCGAAAATTTCATATTTCTATAACATTCCTCGTATCATCATTCTTCATCCAATGACCTAGATTTAATCTTGAGTTAGTAGTTTACCAACGTTGCCCTTGTGATTTTCCAAAAATTACGATCTTGCCATTTTTCATCCAACAGCTCATATTTAACATGAAAAATCAACTTGAATCCAAGGATTCAAATTCTTCCAACATAAAGAAAATAGCTTAGACATGTAAAATGACATAATCATCCTTCAAAATATACTGGATATTCGATTCGACCCGATTATCTGAATATTTTTATGAACTTTATCGCTTTATAGCCAATAAAACAAACTCCGTACGAAAAATCCAGGTAACAAGGAAAGGTCACTCTTGGGGGTGAACTATTCATTTATGGGGTTAAATACACAAATGTTAAAAATTACACTTTGGTCCCCAAACTTTTCCAAAATCTACACTTTAACCCCTAAACTTTCAAAATATACATTTTGGTCACTAGCCAAAAATTAGGATATTACAAATAAATGTAACACCCTTCATGTATCCGTGCACCAGGTACGAGTCGGAAATGTTATAACTTCTTTTATTCAAAGAATCAGGGTAATTTAAAATTTTTAGAAAACTTCCCAAAGGTCATCCACCCTAAAATTTCTCTAGCCCAAACACGCTTAACTTTATTTAAAATCAACATAAATGATTTACTCGAGCTTCAATTCATAAATCACTTATCACAATATGCAACTCATCACCTAAGGTTATTCTTAACCATGAATCTTTCTAGAAACGTCAATTATCTTGAAACCATAACAGCTTTAAAGGCCAATCAGAACTCCATTGTGTGTAGTAAGTATACATGCCACTATAAAAACCAAATTTTAATTAGGATGTCATTACTGTGATTACCTGTTGAGCTTTCTAATATTAATGCAATGCTACTTTCACTCTCAGCTTGATTTACCTACGTGTGCACAATCAACACACGCTAAGTACGAACTTAGTGAGGTATAAGATGAGAACATATATAAAATACTTTGTAATGCATGATACTTTCAAGAGCATGATAATCATTAAATCATATAATCTGTAACGCATGAATATCTATGAAAAAAATCATAAAATCATCTTTGTGAAGTCATGTAGCCCAAGGTAAATATCAAGTGACTAATATACGAATCACTTTAAAAGTACTATCATTTTCTATCGACACAATAAAGTGTTGAAATATCAACACAATGAAGTGTTGCAAACTATCAACACAATGAAGTGTTGCAAACTATCAACGTCAGATATCGTCGAAAAAATAAAGTGTCGATACAATGTGACTTATGTTATACCACTATATTGTCCAACTCAATATTATACTACCAAAGGCAATTTTAAAATCAATTCCTGAAAAATGACAAGCAACCCATATACAATTCATATTATGTAAAACATATTCATATGAGAGTAATTCATACTCCAATATGCTCTATAACTTTCATGGTGTATTGCCAAAAAACTGTATCAAATAACTTTGTCGTATATATATCATGCTATAAACCATATGTGATCATAAAATATGCCACAATATTTAAATCAGTAAAATTAAGTACTATGCCAAAACATATTATCTTTGTTTATAAAAATTCTTTACCTTTTTGGGTGACTTATCGCAAGTCTCCCTTTTGTATGTCAATAAACATACATTTAAAAACATGTATGCACTCACATTGGCCACTTAACACAATGCCTCACTAGGTCCTAGTTCAATCCTTTCCTTTCCTTTAAAACCTCGAACCTTTCTTTGATTCGGACTTGACTTCATTTATCACATGAATAAGATAAAATATTTGTTAGATTCAAATCTAACATCACCATAAACATGTTGTCTTAATATAATCATTCGAATATAAAATTTCCAAATATTTTTCTTTTCTTCCTTGTACTGTTTAGAAACTCATTATGGTCCTTAGTGACCAATTTGAACTTCCCTTAATTATTCCGAGCTTGCCGACTAACATTTAAATACAAATGTTTCAATTTTCATTTTGTGACAGCTTGCGCTACCTTCAAAATTTACTTATACCAGGCATAATACATACTGGATCTCAATTTCCTTTATATTGGAAAAACTAGATTCGATAACGGTTCTAACGATATAAAG
Source organism: Hibiscus mutabilis (assembly GCA_019671005.1). Classification (NCBI taxonomy): domain Eukaryota; kingdom Viridiplantae; phylum Streptophyta; class Magnoliopsida; order Malvales; family Malvaceae; genus Hibiscus; species Hibiscus mutabilis. The sequence goes on along the minus strand of CM033713.1, from coordinate 19,631,908 downwards.
CCACATAAATTAATAAAATCTACAAAAATTATGAAAATTCTTCAAACTCCAATCACATAGCTGCCCTGACCCAAAATTGCTATGTAAATTTTTTGACCTTCATTCGATTAAAAATTCATATCTTTTAACTCGAAACTCAAATCATATTCCGTTTGTTGGAAAATAAATTAGACGAACACATATTTAAAACGGTATAAAATTCATCATATAACCATTTTTGTAAAATTTATGGTGATTTTTGAAGTCACTGCCAAAATTCAATCTTCTACATAGCTTTCGATAATAAACTTCTAATTTATATAACTTCTTCTTATTTTTCCACTTGTCAATTTAGTTCCAATCACTTGATTCAAACCATCAATTTATCATTAATAACATAAATACACTTCAAATCATAAAAATTAGATTAGTCCTCTAACTTTCAGAATTTTCGAAATAATCCATATACTTTTAATTTAGGGTCTTGCTTCCAAACAACAATTGAAGCTTACTAAATCATTAATTCAACATCACAAACCCTAAATTAAACTTGAATCCATAAACCCTAATCATCTTCATAATAATCAAAATATGTAGAACTTAAATCCCAACTCAATATCATAATTTTAACATCATACTAGCTTGATTTCAACTTGATTCAATCATGGAATCATAAAATCTCAAAACCCCCAATTTAATCCAAAAACCCTAATTTCTTTATCATGTAGATTTTCATCAATCAATCATGGATTCCATGAATTATTAATATCAAACGATAGATCTTGAAGAGTAGAACAACTTTGTAGTTGATGAGATTACCTGAAAATTGAGTTTCGGGGCTTGAATCGAACTTGGAAATTTTTTCTCCATTTTTCTTTCTTTCTCCCCTCATATTTCGAAATTTGTGGATGAAGAATGGTCTTTATCTCTTTTTTTCATCCAATTTGGCCACTTGTCTTATATAAATGAATTTTAAATTCATTTAGATAGTGAAATTACTAAAATGCCCTTTTAATCTAATGGTTGAGATTAATCTTATCATCAATCAAGGGACAAGATTAAATCTCCCATTTCCTCTTTCCAAAATTACCCTTATAATTTTTAAATATTTCAAATTTCCATTGGGGCCAAATGACTAATTTGCCCTCCAACTAGTTTTTATTTACTAGTTTGCCATTCTTGTAAAAATTCAACTAAGTCTAGTTGGAATCCAACCAAATATAATAAAATATTCATAAAATAGTATTTTATGACTTTTCATGGCTTTTGGATCAGCCTATGAAATTTTAGTTTGATCCGATTTTCTAATATTCATAAAATACTTATACTACGATTTTACCTTTATCGAGCTATCGGATCTATTCCGAAAATTTCATATTTCTATAACATTCCTCGTATCATCATTCTTCATCCAATGACCTAGATTTAATCTTGAGTTAGTAGTTTACCAACGTTGCCCTTGTGATTTTCCAAAAATTACGATCTTGCCATTTTTCATCCAACAGCTCATATTTAACATGAAAAATCAACTTGAATCCAAGGATTCAAATTCTTCCAACATAAAGAAAATAGCTTAGACATGTAAAATGACATAATCATCCTTCAAAATATACTGGATATTCGATTCGACCCGATTATCTGAATATTTTTATGAACTTTATCGCTTTATAGCCAATAAAACAAACTCCGTACGAAAAATCCAGGTAACAAGGAAAGGTCACTCTTGGGGGTGAACTATTCATTTATGGGGTTAAATACACAAATGTTAAAAATTACACTTTGGTCCCCAAACTTTTCCAAAATCTACACTTTAACCCCTAAACTTTCAAAATATACATTTTGGTCACTAGCCAAAAATTAGGATATTACAAATAAATGTAACACCCTTCATGTATCCGTGCACCAGGTACGAGTCGGAAATGTTATAACTTCTTTTATTCAAAGAATCAGGGTAATTTAAAATTTTTAGAAAACTTCCCAAAGGTCATCCACCCTAAAATTTCTCTAGCCCAAACACGCTTAACTTTATTTAAAATCAACATAAATGATTTACTCGAGCTTCAATTCATAAATCACTTATCACAATATGCAACTCATCACCTAAGGTTATTCTTAACCATGAATCTTTCTAGAAACGTCAATTATCTTGAAACCATAACAGCTTTAAAGGCCAATCAGAACTCCATTGTGTGTAGTAAGTATACATGCCACTATAAAAACCAAATTTTAATTAGGATGTCATTACTGTGATTACCTGTTGAGCTTTCTAATATTAATGCAATGCTACTTTCACTCTCAGCTTGATTTACCTACGTGTGCACAATCAACACACGCTAAGTACGAACTTAGTGAGGTATAAGATGAGAACATATATAAAATACTTTGTAATGCATGATACTTTCAAGAGCATGATAATCATTAAATCATATAATCTGTAACGCATGAATATCTATGAAAGAAATCATAAAATCATACTGTGAAGTCATGTAGCCCAAGGTAAATATCAAGTGACTAATATACGAATCACTTTAAAAGTACTATCCTTTTTCTATCGACACAATGAAGTGTTGACATATCAACACAATGAAGTGTTGCAAACTATCAACACAATGAAGTGTTGCAAACTATCAACGTCGCATACTGTCGACACAATAAAGTGTCAGATACAATGTGACTTATGTTATACCACTATATTGTCCAACTCAATATTATACTACCAAAGGCAATTTTAAAATCAATTCCTGAAAAATGGCAAGCAACCCATATACAATTCATATTATGTAAAACATATTCATATGAGAGTAATTCATACTCCAATATGCTCTATAACTTTCATGGTGTATTGCCGAAAACTGTATCAAATAACTTTTTCGTATATATCTCATGCTATAAACCATATGTGATCATAAAATATGCCACAATCTTTAAATCAGTAAAATTAAGTACTATGCCAAAACATATTATACTGTTTATAAAAATTCTTTACCTTTTTGGGTGACTTATCGCAAGTCTCCCTTTTGTATGTCAATAAATATACATTTAAAAGCATGTATGCACTCACATTGGCCACTTAACACAATGCCTCACTAGGTCCTAGTTCAATCCTTTCCTTTATAGAACCTCGAACCTTTCTTTGATTCGGACTTGACTTCATTTATCACATGAATAAGATAAAATAGTTGTTAGATTCAAATCTAACATCACCATAAACTTGATGTCTTAATATAATCATTCGAATATAAAATTTTTAAATATTTTTCCTTTCTTCCTTGTACTGTTTAGAAACTCATTATGGTCCTTAGCGACCAATTTGAACTTCCCTTAATTATTCCGAGCTTGCTGACTAACATTTAAGTACAAATGTTTCAATTTCCATTTTCTGACAGCTTGCGCTACCTTCAAAGATTTACTTATACCAGACAAAATACATACCAGATCTCAATTTCCTTTATATTGGAAAAACTAGATTCGATAACGGTTCTAACGATAAAAGCCACATAAATTAATAAAATCTACAAAAACTATGAAAATTCTTCAAACTCCCGTCACATAGCTGCCCTGGCCCAAAACTGCTCTGTAAATTTTTTGACCTTCATTCGATTAAAAATTCATATCTTTTAACTCGAAACTCGAAATCATATTCCGTTTGTTGGAAAATAAATTAGACGAACACATATTTACAATGGTATAAAATTCATCATATAACCATTTTTGTAGAATTTATGGTGATATTTCGAAGTCACTGCCAAAATTCAATCTTCTACATAGCTTTCGATAATAAACTTCTAATTTATGATAACTTCTTCTTATTTTTCCACTTGTCAATTTAGTTCCATCACTTGATTCAAACCATAAATTTATCATTAATAACATAAATACACTTCAAATCATAAAAATCAGATTATTCCTCTAACTTTCAGAATTTCTGAAATAGTCCATATACCTTTAATTTAGGGTCTTGCTTCCAAACAACAATTCAAGCTTACTAAATCATTAATTCAACATCACAAACCCTAAATTAAACTTGAATCCATAAAACCTAATCATATTCATAATAATCAAAATATGTAGAACTTAAATCCCAACTCAATATCATGATTTTAACGTCATACTAGCTTGATTTCAACTTGAATTCAAACATGGAATCATAAAATCTCAAAACCCCCAATTTAATCCATAAACCCTAATTTCTTTATCATATAGATTCTCATAAATCAATCATGGATTCCATGAATTATTGATATCAAAAGATAGAGCTTGAAGAGTAGAACAACTTTGTAATTGATGAGATTACCTGAAAATCGAGTTTCAAGGCTTGAATCGAACTTGGAAAAATTTTCTCCATTTTTCTTTCTTTCTCCCCCTCATATTTCGAAAATTTTGGATGAATAATGGTCTTCATCTTTTGTTTTTCATCCAATTTGGCCACTTGTCTTATATAAATGAATTTTAAATTCATTTAGATAGTGAAATTACTAAAATACCCTTTTAATCCATCGGTTGAGATTGATCTTATCATCAATCAAGGGACAAGATTAAATATCCCATTTCCTCTTTCCAAAATTACCCTTATAATCTTTTAAATATTTCAAAATTGTCATTGGGGCCAAATGACCAATTTGCCCTCCAACTAGTTTTTATTTACTAGTTTGCCATTCTTGTAAAAATTCAACTAAGTCTAGTTGGAATCCAACCAACTATAATAAAATATTCATAAAATAGTATTTTATGACTTTTCCATGGCTTTTGGGCCAGCCTCTGAAATTTTAGTTCGATCCGGTTTCCCGATATTCATAAAATACTTATACTACGATTTTACCTTTATCGAGCTATCAGATCTATTCCGAAAATTCCATATTTCCAAAATATTCCTCTTATCATCATTCTTCATCCAATGACCTAGATTTAATCTTGAGTTAGTAGTTTACAAACTTTGCCCTTGAGATTTTCCAAAAATTACGATCTTGCCATTTTTCATCAAACGGCTCATATTTAACATGGAAAATCAACTTAAATCCAAGGATTCAAATTCTTCCAATACAAAGAAAATATCTTAGACATGTAAAATGACATAATCAACCTTGGATTATCATCCTTCAAAATATACTGGATATTCGATTCGACCCGATTATTTGAATATTTTTATGAACTTTATCGCTTTATAGCCAATAATACAAACTATCGCTTTATAGCCAATAATACAAACTCCGTACGAAAAATTCGGGTAACACAAAAAGGTCACTCTTGGGGGCGAACTATTCATTTATGGGGTTAAATACACAACTTTTGAAAATTACACTTTGCCCCTGAACTTTTCCAAAATTTATACTTTAACCCCCAAACTTTCAAAATTTATATTTTGGTCACTAACCAAAAATTGGGATATTACACTTCATCCTCAACTTCTACTTCATCATCAACGATATTCTATTTTTCTTGAAGATATACATGGATGTATCTATTTTTAGGTAGGCTGTTGACTAATGCCATGCAGCCAGAGTCACTTTGCAATGACATAACAAATGTTCTAGATAAAGCAACATCTGAGACTCTCCAGTACAAACCAAAAGAAACCATTAAACCAAAAGAAATCATTTTATTGTATTTTAGAGTATCCATATAGTGTATGCATAAGCCTATATTGTATTTTGTACATTTTAATGTACATTTTTTCTTAATAAGAAGGTTCATATTTTGTAATGTTTAATGTTTTCTATATAGTGTCTTTTACCTATAAAGTTTTACTCTAAAGTTAGTGTCTTTATAAGCTAACATACAAAAGTATTTATTTTTCTGGTTTGTATTCAATACAACAGAAAAAAGTTCAACACACTGGACCACATTACAGAATAGTTTTATCACAGTGGACCACATAAACAATATTTTAATCAACATGCAAAACCACATCCAACAATCATACATACAGGCCTTTTCAATTTCATGCAACCAATAAAAACAAAAACAATTCAACTCAAAGTGAATAATAAAAGTCAACTCAACTCAACTTGAAACATGCAAAATTAGTGAATTTAGTCAAACAATAAGGGTCAACTTGAAAACATGCAAAATATCTACAACACAAAGCAACGAAAACAAAAACAAAGCAATGAATACTTCAAAAGCAGCGGATTCAGTCAATCTAGAATACTTACGATACTCCACTGCATAATCTCTCTACTGGCGAAGCTTCCCTCCAATCATTTTTCAAAATTTGAAATTATCTACAACACAAAACAACGAAAACAAAAACAAAAGTTCAAAATAAGAGCCAACTTGAAAAACCTTAAACCGAAAACAATAAACAAATAAAAATAACCTAAACCCTAAAATAAAAAATGAAAGAATATTAGACTGAATCCAATCAAAAATGGATTAAAAACAGAGACTTACCTTTCACGAAGCCTTCTTCAGATTTTTCTTTTCCAGAGAATGAATCCTCAATAATCCCTTTTAATTTTTCCTAGAAAATGAGTTCTACAATCCCTTGACTGTTCAATTTTCCCTAGAGTATAAGCCCTAAATCCTCAATATCCTATCATCGATTTGATTTTCCTCAAACCCTTTTCTTTCTCCCCAGAGAATGAGCCCTAGAATTATCGCTTCGTTTTCACCCAAATCCTTTAGAATTAATCAAAATTAACAAATGACTTTAGTCAAACAGTGTTGGAAAGTCAAATATACAGCCTACGTGGAACACATTTTATTTTTTTAGCAGTCAACGATTAACGGTAACAAACGGTTGAGTGACCAAAAGTTTACACCTAAAAACGTAAGTGACCTTACTGGTTGTTTTTGAAAATCGGGGACCAAAACTGTACCGAAGAAACATAAGTGATCATTCCAGTAGTTAACCCTTATCAATTTTAGTTCCAAAGGGGGAACACCCATAAATCACTTTAGGACAAGAGAAAGGAAAAAAATAAAAAAGGTTGAAACGACTCAAAGATGAACCAAAGCAAATGATGATGGCAATTGGACTAGGTAGATTGATCAATGGTTATCATAAGTTGTAATTTTCTAAGGAAATGTAATTTTATTCTCTAACCATTCAAAATATTTAGAAATATATTCTAAAAATAAACATCATGAAAAAAAAAAAAACAATTCCGCAAGCTGACGAGGTTGCTCATTGAAGGCCATGTGAATGCAATGCACGCGTACATACTATTGCATAAACGTATAAGCTCTTTGCACTCAAGAATTTCAAGCCAAAATCAAACAAATCTTCTTCTATTGAATTTAGTTGGAAGTAAGGAAACCAACCCATCATACGATACTGTTCGAGACATGATAAACTCTCCCAATGTCTTAAAGGTTATAATCCCCATACCTCCAATGTCCGACGTCCGCGAACAAAGTAGCATCCACCTAACACTGCTACTCGAAAACAAACACACTTGAGCATCCACCTAACACTGCAACATAAACCCATTGAAACTGACTACAGATGCACAATAGCTACCAAGCTAGTGGTGTCAACGTCGTTTCAATCTTGGGCCTTTGAATGTCCGTTAAAGATTGGAGTCATCATTTGTTGATTTAGACTATGTACAACTGAAAACTTATAAATCTGTTTTGTGCTTATTAGTTGTCGACGTCATTTTTAACCCGGCTCGAATATATTGGGCTTTCGAAAACACGTTCAAGATTGGAGTCATTATCGCTCATTTTAGGCTTGGTATGTCTGCAAACCTATAAATCTGGTCTATGCTTATATCAAGATCATGATCGAGTTCAAGGGTCAATTACACTGGGAAAGGTTGAAGCATCGCCATTATACCCAAAAATTAGTACCTAAAGACTTATGTTTGTTAGAAAAATAAAGTAACAATCTAAGAAAATAAAATAGTAAAATAAAATAAAATATTGATTTTATTGAATCGAATAGAATGCAATAAATAATTTGAAATTAAAATAAAAAAAATCTTAACAAAAAATTGAAACGGTTTACTTGTGTTGATACAACAACAGAATGAGCACAACAGTAGCACTTTTGTAGCGATCAACAAACAGTAATCTCGTCTTCCTCTATCACCGAAAAAAATAGTTTGAAAATCACAAAGTAAAAAGTAAAAGCAATTGAATTTTTCTGTGTTTCACCTAGTAGGCTTACACGATTTATATAGTGGTTGGAATTTCATTGGAAATAAATTTTTTGAATTATCTAAATTTTATTTGAAATAAAATTTGTTTATCAAATATCATTATCACAATAATATTTTAATTAAAAGATAATATCTTATCATATATTTATACTTTTATTCTAGAATATTCAAAAAATAATATTCAAATTTAAGGATAATCTCTTGTCATTTATCCTTTTATTTGAGATATTAAAAATGCTATATTTAAGGAAAATTATCTTGTAGTGGGTTAAAATATCCGCAAGCCCATGAAGGGCTCGGTTGGTTTGGACATTCAGTCACACATATCATATCAACTTAAGTTATTCAATAACCACCAAGTAGAGTCTTGTATATAAACATATCCAACGTTTGGTAACCCATCAATGTGGGAATAAGCTTTTCCTTTTTCCCTTAACTCAATTCACCAGCCTACTTTGAGCATCAATTTCTCATTCATCACTCACTCGTTTTGAGAGTATGAGATATCATTGTAAAGGTCTCATGGAGTAGAATATGAAGACATGATTTCATTACTTGAATCTCCACCTTCACCCATAGAAAATATGCCTCAATGTTTCCACTTTATCATATTTTTTTCCAATAATCTCCCACATGAATGAAATTGATTTAATCAAAAGCATTTTGACTCGATGTGGTGATGGATTCTACGATCAATAGCTGCATAGGATAGGTAGGTGTCCACCCTTAAATCTTCCCTTGTGAAAGTACATTTACTTTACTGGCTGACCAATAGACGCAATGTCCTTGAACTGTTCTACCGTTTGTGTAAACAATGTATACATCACACAACTACCTCCCTAACGAGGTTTTTAGCTCTCATAGTTATGTTCATATGGTCATGAACATCTCCCTGATTCTGTAAGAGTTTGAGAGAACTATGCCCTAATAGTCTCATTGAAGCGGCCCCGCTTCACTCTCACATAGGTGACTTATGTTGTTCAGCTCAACGAAACACACAATGGTCATTAAAAGTATTTCTTAGCCTATTCCACTTTTGATCACTATTTATATCATAAGAACGAACTTAGGAGAAGAACCCCTAGATTGACTACACAAGGTCTATGCAATTAGGTTGTCCATTTGAACCTAGATCTTGTGATCTCCAGTCAACTAGGTAGGGTTTTTCTTCATATAGCACCTTAAATTTTCTTGGGCTTTAGTCATATTTGTTTCAATGTTTTCTCAACTTGATCTCGATTTAACCATTTTGGTTAGTGGATCCATAACGTTATCCTTTGATCTTACAAAATCAATAGAGATAACCCTATTTGATATCAGTTGTCTAATGGTATTATGTCGACGATACATATGTCTCGACTTACCATTATACATAAAGCTTTGTGCTCTACTAATTTTTGTTTGGCCATCACAATATATGCATATAGTGGGCACATGCTTTGGCCATTCAAGAATATCATCCAAGAAATTTTGAAGCCATTCGATTTTTTCTCTAGACTTATCTAGAACTACAAACTCAGATTCCATTATGGACCTGGTTATAACCGTTTGTCTTAAGGATTTCCATCCAGTTGTGCCTTGGATATCTTGAATATCAGATATCCACCTGGCATCAGAGTATCCTTCTAAATAGTAGGATCTCTGGAATAATGCAATCTATAATTTTAAGTATATCTAAGATATCTCAATACCTTCACAATCGCTTTTCAGTGATTTTCACCTGAATTACTTGTGAATCTACTTAAACTATTCATAGTAAAAGTAATATATGGTCTAGTGTAGCTCATGAGGTACATTAGACTGCATATGACCTTTGCATATTCCACTTATTCAATATTTTGACCTTTATTCTTGGACAGATCTTAACTCGTGTTTATTAGAGTTCTGGCTATACCAGAATCATCCTAGTTAAATTTCTCAAGAATTTGTCCACATAGTGCGACTATATGAGACCTTTATGTGTCTATTTGATTTGGATGTCCAAAACCGTATTGTCTATTCTCATACCTTTCATGTCAAATCTTGAATTTAACATGCCATTGGTACGTTTTACCATTTCATTGTTGCTTCCAACAATGAGTATCATCAACATACATGCATAAAATAATATCCAATGTCAGTAATTTTGACATATACACATTTATCACTCTTATTAATCTCGAAGTCGTTTGTTTTAATGACGCTATCGAACTTCTCATGTCATTACTTTGGTAATGAGGTTGTTACCTTTACAAGACACCCCATATTTTTAAGTATTTGTAGAAATGATTTATTCCTTTCCATAACTTATATGGTGTCTTATCTCTTTAATTTTGGGGAACCTTATTTAAAGGGTAATTAGCTAATAGAACAACTCCCCCCACTTGTTAGGCACATTATTGTAACCCCCTAGACTCGGTTATGTGACACATCTATATCTAGGAGGTCACATTAGGGCCACGAGAACGACCCACAGTAAAATCCACATAAACATGTTTTTCTTTAACTATATTAAAACAGAAAAAAACAAACTTCTAACTAAGAAAATCATTTTAGGAAATTATTTAAACATATAACAGAAAATTTAGAAAACATATTGCAGACTCTGACATAAAACAATACACGTCATACATGCCCACTAACTATACCAGTACCGTACTCTGAAAGCCACGCTGAGAGAACTCTAAACACAAATGTCGGTCACTAAACCATGATATATTTCTTCTAACCTGTGATGGTAAAAATAACGTGAGCTTGGAAAAGCTCAGTAATACAGAACTACCAAGAGATGCTAAAAGTACAACCAGGTATACGGCCGAGCATGAAGCTATCAAGGTATTCCGAGTAACAAGTTCCAAATTACGGTTCATTATTTCAAATAAACATTATATCTGAAGGTAATAAAGTTATTCGTTATTCGATCACCGGGTATCAAGTGAAAAGCCCAATAAACTAAAGAATCAGAAGAGTGAATGATCAAATTATCAGAGAGTTTAGTGTGTTCCAACAGTGCTAAGTTAATACATACAATTGTAACAATGCAATAAACTTTTTATTTCACGAGCACATAATTCAAGTAGCAGTAAAGTTCATTTTAAATTCTTATCTACCCTCAAACCAAACTTTAGTATACAGTTCCCCATAACGGTATCATACACCGACATTAACCCAAGCGCATCGGGCGTGGGTACCATCCTAAAGGAATACTTTAAGTCTCGGGCGAAATTACCCTAGCCAAAGCATGGGAACCTAATACGGGTGGAATCGCTCTTGCCAAAGTAGAGGATCCAAAATTGGGCATTAACCCTAGCCCCATGGGCGAGGGTACCATCCTAAGGGAATACCTTAGGTCACAAGCAGAATTACCCTAGCCAAAGCTAGAAACCTAGTACGAGCAGAATTACCCTAGCCGGAGCTAGGAACCTAGTACGGGCGAAATTACCCTAGCCGAAGCTAGGAACCTAAGTACATGCAGAATTACCAGCCTAATCAGGGTTGAACCTACAGTCTTCAATCAATATCCCAGTACCAGTAAAACAATTTTAAACGGTAACAGTCAATTTTGTAATCAGTAATAGTACGTCAAAATTTAGGATACAACATATATTTAATTAGTAGAACCGAAGTATCATGAACCATAAATCGGGTATACTTGTGTCAGATATTAGGAACCAAGAGTTTTGTTCTTACTTTAAATAAGATGATCACTTGGGATCAGAATGGATAGATTGGTTTCCAATCATGAAGATTAATCATGTAATCATTGGACACACTAGATGGTCTAATTATCACTCAGGGGTCTTTGCTACTCACATAAAGGAGACATTAAACTATAGTCCATTCTGGATAGATTTCAGAATCAAAAACCTTATTCGAAGGAATTCGATAATTATCAACTTCATCCAAGTATTTCGAAATTATCCTTCAAGATCATTAAGTATTTCTGGATATGTCAAGAGAGTTCCAATAAATTTGCTCATAAAGGCATTTTGGTTATTTTAACCTTTAGGGGGTGATTCAGTAATTAGTCCCCGATAGGGTTAAGTTAGAAATTTGTGATGCTAAAGGTTGCTAACTGTTTGCCCAGCTTCCAAGGCCATTCCACTAAACACATCTCATCAATGCATTACTTTCCAAGTATTCAAACTAGTACACTTTATCTGTGCTCAATATTTAGTTTTGGCAGCGTTGTACACCTGAATAGATCACTATCACATATTATCTTAGAACAAGCCTCGAAAGTTTGAACATGTAATTGTGTAGTATTTATTTCTATTATTATTACAGTGTTAAGAATGACTGATTTACATAAGTCATGCCTCAAACCCACAGAGGCATTACGATTATTTGCGGTCTATCAAACTTTCATGATTTTCTAATCTTCTGCTTATCTTTAGTCAGAAGGGTATTTCAATAATTAACGCGTTTAATGTTAATTCAGTCATCTAGGTCCTTTCGGTTCTTTTAAACCATCCATTTATTTCAAGACTCGAGGCATATTCGTCATTTTAGTTAATTAAGAAAGTTCAAAACCAAAGGATATTTTGGTTATTTTTCAATTTGACCAAATCAGTATTACTAATTCTCTCACTCATTTCAGTCATTATAATTAATCTCGTATTTTCTGACAATTTGATTAATCCAACATACAAAAAGTTTCCCATAAATTTCTCCTCGGAGATTTATTTAGAATTTAGGTTAAATCAAGGTACTTATCAATCTCAGAGGTTTAAATCTTGTTATCGTATCTTTCCAAGTACAACGAGGTTTCTAGGTGAATCAAGAACAAGTGTAGATTTCTATATTGATATTCATCAACAGGGGTTTGAATCTTATGACCAGGATTTAATGAAGTAGTTCAGAAAATTTCGGGTGAATTAGATGTTTTTCCTAAATCACAAGTGTTTTATATCATTCCAATTCATTTCAGGGGGTAATTTAGTCATTTTATGTGTCAAGGGTACTTTTGTCATTTATTATGTCCAAGAAATATGAAATTTATTCCTTAATACTCAACATCCAAATTGCAAATTAACAATCTTATTAATTACTACAGAACTTGTAGATCCATAAGATTCTTCAATTTTTTATTCGAGTACTTAGATTGTAATAATTACCATTCTTTTATTCTCAAATTTATGTGCCTTAAGTGGAAATCAATGGCATACTCAATATAATTTTATGCATTAGCCATAAACCAACATGTATCATCAAGCATGCTAGAGGTAGTAGTGTATTACCTGGACTTAGGCTATACCGTTGCTCCAAGATACTCCATTCGAATATTCTTGAGTTTGAAATTGATGTCCTTCAACCTCTCAAATTTAAAAACGTGCCAATACCTTCAATTACACAATTTCCAAAATAAATCAAATTCATTTTAACTAAATAATTAAATACAAACTCAAATTCATGTTCACGGTCCAATTTGGAGGTTTTCGGGTTTGAATTTTACAAAACTGACTTAAAAAATGGACTCAGGACGTTGAAAAACATGTAATAAAAGTTTTTGAGAATTTTAACTTTTCGGTCAAAGTCAAAGCTAACATCAGCAGTCAACGCTGACATCATCGGTTAACGCTGACGTCAGGTCAACGGTCAATGCTGACATCACCGAGTTAACTCAGGTCAGGTTGACTCAGTCAACTGAGTTGGCTCGTGTAGCTTGACTCAATCAACTGAGTTGACTCAAACGAGTCGAGTTAACGGGTCGGGTCAGTTTAGGTTCGGGTTGAATGGGCCAGGTCAAACCGGCTTGGTTCAAGACCAAACTAGTTCATAACCGGTCAGATCGGTCCAGAATGGAGGGCATCGATATGGCCGCCAGAAATCACCTCCGACGGTGCGTAAGGGTCACTTACAGCCTATATCGACCGAAAAACACCCCAAAAAGGCAAAGAATGGCAAAAAATCAACCATTTACTTAGTTTCAGTGACTTACTGAGCTTAAAAATGTTCAAACATAATCAGAATAAAATTAAAACCCCCCGCTGCCCCTTGCCAAAACTTTTATCTAATCTCTACGACGAACCGCGCAACCACTCGGCGAGTGGGGGACTAGGTATTGGCCGCGAGACAATGGTGAACTTGGCTACGGTGGTCGTCCGCAGCACGGACGACGGAAGAGTCTTGAATTACTAGTAAATCGTGTTGCTTACCATGTGTTTCGACAAACGAATAAACCATTTTCCATAACGGACGGCAAGGCTTAGCCGAGAGTGGCGGCAACGGGTGAGCTCACAGGAGAGGACGGTCATGCTAGTGGTAGAGATGACGACCACACATCAACGGTGAGGGAGAATAGCGACAGTCGAGATATGGGTGGTTGAGAGATTTTTTTGATGCTTCTGGATATATTTCAAAATGAGGAAAATGAGGTAGGTGAAGGATCTGATTGAGTTTTAATTATTTCTCGATATACCCTCAAGCTACTCCATAAATTAAAGCTGAGAGGGCTTAACTCCAAGGGCAGCCTCAACCCAGATGGTTAACATATGGGTTTGCCAAGTCAAGGTCATGGGTTCGAGTCCCTTGGATAGCATCCCCCCATTTCCTTCCCTTTTTTGTGTTACAATCCTTCCCCTCTTAAGAAAAATTTCGTCCTCAAAATTTTCCAGAGTCAGAGAAGAGTGGAAATTACTTCCATCCATTCTCATCCTGAAACTTATCTTTCAGAGTATGCGTGTTCTCAAGACTTTCTCATATGGTCGTAGATCAATTTAGCAGCGGCCTCAGTTTCTCAGACTGACTTCGGACCCCAAAATATTCCATCATACTTCTTAACCAACTGACAAGAATATGGTATTTGAATCCATATATAGCTTCATATGGTGTCACACGAACGCATGTCTCATAATTGTTATTATTAGTATACTCAACCAATAATACGAAGCCTTCTCAACTACTACAGAAGTCCTTTATACACCCCGATGTATATCCTCCAAAGTCTGAATCACTCCTTCAAACTGGCCATCAATTCATAGGTAAAAAACAATACTGAGGTTCAGATAGGTACTCAAGGCCTCCAACAGGCCTTTCAGAAATATGGGGATTGGCCTCATATCTCAGTCAGAAATATGATATAAAAATACTCCGTACAACATGTCAATTCTCTGAATTACATAATCTAGTCAACTTATTAGGTCGTTCAACGGTCAACCAGACAGAACCTTTTTACAATGAGTCAAATATAAATCAATAACATGGTTAACAATGGTTCAACCTTACTTCTATCCGGGAGTCATCTCAAACCAAAATAAAACGGATGAATGACGATGCTCCCATTATGATCAAATCATTACGGTACAAGCTTGGCACACACATTGATTTCTGATTATGAATTCCATAATCGAATCAAATTCAACCTTAAATCTTACCAGAATCCAGCATACTTCACCACCTCACAGACTTGCTCATTCATTCACATTCTAAACCAAATCATTTAAATTTCCAGACATTAACCATTTTAGACTCTTATCCAGATTTAGATCCATCACATGAATCTGGAACATAGACAAACGCCATGGGCATTCTTTGTCAGAACAAATCAGGCCATAAAAGACAAGAGGCTAGGTATACTTATTTTAGAAATGATTCGATATCAAAGTTCCAGCACAGAGGAGTACAGTTATGATCTAGGGGCATGCACAGACTAGACACCCTATGACAGATGATCGACCGATCTACCCATAATGACACAACTCTAACCTTTGATACCACTAAATGTAACCTCCTAGACCCGGCTATGCGACACATCTAAATATAGGAGGTCACATTAGGGTCACGAGAGCGACCCACAGTAAAATCCTTATAAAAATGTTTTTCTTTAACTACATTAAAACAGAAAAAAAACTTCTAACTAAGAAAATCATTTCAGGAAATCATTTAAACATATAACAGAAAATTTAGAAAATATATTACAGACTCTGACATAAAACAATACACATCATACATGCCCACTAACTATACAAGTATCGTACTCCGAAAGCTATACTGGGAGCACTCCAAACACAGATATTGGTCACTAAACCATGATAGATTTCTTCTAACCTGCGATGGTAAAAACAACATGAGCTTGGAAAAGCTCAGTAATACAGAACTACCAAGAGATGCTAAAAGTACAAGTAGGTATACGACCGAGCATGAAGCTATCAAGGTATTCCGAGTAACAAGTTCCAAATTACGGTTTTATTTCAAATAATAGTTATAGCTGAAGGTAATAAATTTGTTCGTTATTCGATCATCGAGTATCAGGCAACAATGTAATAAACTTTATTTCACGAGTACGTAATTCAAGTAGTAATAAAGTTTATTTTAAATTCTTATCTACCCTCCAACCGAACTTCAATATACAGTTTCACATAACGGTATCATATATCGGCATTACCCAAGCCCATCAGGCGTGGGTACCATCCTAAGGGAATACCTTAGGCCACAGGCAAAATTACCCCAGCCAAAGTATGGGAACCTAATACGGGTGGAATCGCTCTTGCTGAAGCAGAAGATCCTAAAACGGGCATTAACCCTGGCTCCTTGGAGCCTAAGTACGGGTGGAATTACCCTAGCTGAAGCTAAGAACCTAGTACGGGCGAAATTACCCTAGCCGAAGCTAGGAACCTAAGTACGGGTGGAATTACCAGCCTGATCAGGGCTGAACCTACAGTCTTCAATCAATATCCAGTACCCAGTAAAATAATTTTGAACGGTAACAGTCAATTTTGTAATCAATAATAGTACATCAAAATTCTGGATCGAAACATATATTTAATTAGTAGAATCGAAGTATCAGGAACCATAAATCGGGTATACTTGTGTCAGATATTAAGAACCAAGGGTTTTGTTCTTACTTTAAATATGAGGATCACTTGGGATCAGAATGGATAGATTGGTTTCCAATCATGAAGATTAATCATGTAATCATGGGACAAACTAGATAGTCCAATTATCGCTCAGGGGTCCTTGCTAATCACATAAATGAAACATTAAACTATAGTCCATTCTAGACTGATTTCAGAATCAAGAACCTTATTCGAAGGAATTCGATAATTATCAACTTCATCTAGGAATTCCAAAATTATCCTTCAAGATCATTAAGTATTTTCGAATATGTCAAAAGAGTTCTAGTAAATTTGCTCATAAAGGTATTTTGGTTATTTTAACCTTCAGGGAGTGATTCAGTAAATAGTCCCCGATAGGGTTAAGTCGGTAATTTTTGATGCTAAAGATTGTTAAAGGTTTGCTCGGCATCCAAGGCCATTCCACTAAACACATCTCATCAATACATTACTTTCCAAGAATTCAAACTGGTACACCTTATCTGTGCTCAATATTTAGTTCTGGAAGTGTTGTACATCTGAACAAATCATTGTCACATGTTATCTCAGAACAAGCCTCGAAAGTTTGAACATGTATTTGTGTAGTATTTATTTCCATTATTGTTACAGTGTTAAGAATGGTTGATTTACTTAAGTCATTCCTCAAACCCACAGGGGCATTACGGTTATTTTGTGGTCTATCAGAACTTTCATGTTTTTCTAATCTTTCGCTTATCTTTAGTCATGAGGGTTTTTCAATAATTAACGCGCTTGATGATAATTCAATCATCTCGGTCCTTTTAGTAATTCTAAACCATCCATTTATTTTAGGACTCTGGGGCATATCTGTCATTTTAGTTAATTTAGAAATTCCAAAACTCGAGGATATTTCGATTATTTTCCAATTCGACCAAATCAGTATTACTAATTCTCTCACTCGTTTCAGTTATTATAATCAATCCTGTATTTTCTGACAATTTGATTAATCCGATATGCAAAAAGTTTCCCATAAATTTTTCCTCAGAGATTTATTTAGAATTTAGGTTAAATCAAGGTACTTATCAATATCGAAGGTTTAAATCTTGTTACCGTATCTTTCCAAGTACAATGAGGTTTCTAGGTGAATTAAGAACAAGGGTTTGAATCTTATTATTAGGATTTAATGAAGTAGTTCAGAAAATTTCAGGTGAATCAGATATTTTTCCTAAATCACAAGTGTTCTATGTCATTCCAATTCATTTCAGGGGTAATTTAGTCATTTTATGGGTCAAGGGTACTTTTGTCATTTCTTATGTCCAAGCAATATGAAATTTACTCCTTAATAATCAACATCTAAATTGTAAATTAACAGTCTTATTAATTACTATTGAACTCGTGGATCCATAAGATTCCTCAATTTCTTTTTTGAGTACTTAGATTGTAATAATTACCATTCTTTTATTCTCAAAGTTATGTGCCTTAAGTGGAAATCAATGGCATACTCAATATAATTTTATGCATTAGTCATAAACCAACATGTATCATCAAGCATGCTAGAGGTAGTAGTGTATTACCAAGACTTAGGCTATATCGGTTGCTCCAAGATACTTCATTCAAACATTATTGAGTTCAAAATTGACGTCCTTCAACCTCTCAAATTTAAAGACGTGCCAATACCTTCAATTACACAATTTCCAAAATAAATCATTATTCACAATTCACTTTAACTGAATAATTAAATACAAACTCAAGTTCGTGTTCACGGTCTGATTTGGATGCTTTTGGGTTCGAATTTTACAAAACTAGCTTCAAAAATGGACTCAGGATGTTGAAAATCATAAAATAAGAGTTTTTAAGATTTTTGACTTTTCAGTCAAAGTCAATGCTGACATCAGCAATCAACGGTCAACGCTGACGTCACCAAGTTGACTCAGGTCGGGTTGACTCAATCAATTAAGTTGGCTCGGGCAAGTTGACTCAGTCAATTAAGTTGACTCGAACGAGTCGAGTCAATAGGCCAATGGGTAGGGTCGGTTCGGGTTTAGGTCAAACTCGGGTTGAATGGGTCAGGTCGAACCAGCTTGATTTGAGACCAGACTGGTTCATAACTAGTTGGACCTGTCCAGAACGGAAGACATCGATATAGCCGCTGAAAATCGCCTCTGGCGGTGTGTGAGGGTCACGCGTGGCCTATATCGACCGAAAACACCCCAAAAGGGCAAAGAATAGCAAAAATTAAACCATTTACTTAGTTTCAACAGCTTATCGAGCCTAAAAACGTTCAAACATAACCGAAATAAAATTGAAACCCCCGTTGCCCCTTGCCAAAACTTCTATTATCTCCACGACAAATCGTGCAACCGCTCGGCGAATGTAGTACTGAGTTTTGGCCGCGAGATGATGGCAAACCTAGCTACGGTGGTCGTGTGTTGCACGGACGTCGAAAGAGTCTCGAATCACTGATAAATCGTGTTGTTTACCCTGGGTTTCGACAAACGAATAAACCATTTTCCATAAAGGACGACAAGGCTTAACCGAAAGTGGCGGCCACGGGTGAGCTCGTGGGAGAAGGACAGTCATGCCGGTGGTGGCAGTGATGACCACACACCGGCGGTGAGAAAGAACAGCAACGGTCGAGATATGGGTGGTTGAGAGATTTTTCAGATGCTTCTAGATACATTTCGAAATAGGGAAAATGAGGTAGGTGAATGGTCTGATTGAGTTTTAATTATTTCTCGATATACCCTCAAGCTACTCTATAAATTAAAGCTGATGGGGCTTAACTCCAAGGGCAGCCTCAACCCGGATGGTTAACACATGGGTTTGCCAAGCCAAGGTCATGGGTTTGAGTCCCTTGGCTGGCATCCCCCCATTTTTTTCCTTTTTTATTGTTACACATTATAATACCAACGTTACTCATATAGAGCTTCTCCTCATCTTATGACAATTGAAGCATTTCCTATAAAATTTGTTTCTTGAACACATTGTCCAATCCACGGTTCATTTTCTTGAAGTCCTTTATTACTTCCACTACATTTTTCATGGTAATATTTGTCTGAGCAATATTTACCTTAGCAACATTTGAAGGTGGTAACAACATTTACCTTATCCTCTCTAACAATAGGAGGATCATCCTTCAGATCTTTGACCAAATTTATCATGGTCAAATATTCAACATCTTTTGTTTCCACGTTTTGAAATTCTCTCCAATGAATTTACTGGTTTTTCCATTGTGTCATAAACCAGAAACATAAGACTATAAATTTGTTAAACGTCAGAAATTTAGCCAAAGACTACAACCAGAAACAAAAATATAATTTTCAACTTTTGTTAGACGTCCGAGATTTAGTAAACTAAAACCCCAAAACAAAAGTTCACACGATCTTAATAAAAAGAACAATAATGAACAGTGCACCAGGTAGGTAACTTATGAAAGAGAGGTGGTGCACTAGGCACGCTTAAATACCATGTTTTTCAAAGAACCAATCCTAGACGTGCACTTTCATATTGTTTTCCAATCACCGTTATGAGTTTCATTATCTTTTGCTTAAAGAAGTTCTTGAAGTCGTTCCAAAAAGGGGTTAGCTTTTCAAATGACTAACGCCTTAACGGATTCACTTCCAACCATTCCTTTTGCGAGAATAGCGCGAGTGATCAGTTAAAGTGACTTCCTTTGATTCACAATAATTTGGAATCAATCATCACAAAATTAAGAATTTGGTAACTAAGAATTTCTTAGCACCAACATCTTACATTTTGTACTTATGATCCAATGACCCTCGGAATTCTTTACCCATTTTTAAACATTGTACACTTTATAACGTGCATCAGACTAGACTTTAAGAATTTAATTTGACATAGAAAACAGAGTTCTTCTATGCTTTGATTCAAGACCTCACTTAGAATCAACACTCTAGATTCTATTGAATAAAATAGTAACCAATGTTATTTTCGATGATAATTTTAGTTCAAACAGATTTGTCCACAATAAAATTTGAATAAATCAAATTTATTCAGATTGCCTCTTGTTTTGGAAGGGAAATACGAAATATTTACGAGATCTTATCTTCCAAAACAAATCACGATTTCGCCTGAGTATCATTCAACTTTTAATATACAAATCGGAATCAGACACCGTTTGTTTTAAAAGAAACTAGACTCAATTTCCAATTTACACTTATAATATTTACTCTCAAATTCAACTTATTGAATTTATGCTGATTTTTTTAAACATGCTGCATTAGCATGATTAATGGATAGAATTATGTCTTTCTCCGCCATAATTATATTATTCACTAACAACTTAATTCATCATACTATTAGAAACGTATCAAGACTCACCATGATCATTATCCACATCATCTAAGTTATTAATCCAACCATCTTTTAGCCACAAATTATTACTAGCCATAGTTAATTTATACATGCCATCTAGTATATCCAAATATAAAGGATAGATGTCATAACTGTGATTAGAGTGATATACCTTCAAATTTAGCATATGATGCTCAGCTACTCTCCCCTCGATACTCCTTTAAAACCTACGCGTGAACATCATCACACGCTAAGTATATACTTAGTGAGACAATAATCTTAATCAAGTGCAATTAACATAATATCAATGTATATGAATAACAATGCATATGATCATCTTACCATTTCATGTTCATTAACATAATATATGTAACAGCATGTATGAATATCAAAGTGATAAGATTAGATCTTACCAATACCGTTGCCATTTCCATCCGTAAGCTTTCAATGCTTACCAATATCTTTTCTATTTCTATTTGTAAGCTCTCAAGCTTATCATCCTGTTTATTTGATTCATTTCAATTTACTTAGCTCAAGGTATCGAATTAAGAGACTCTATGTACACGAGTCATCCCCCCTATACTTGAGTATAGTGTATTATTGTAGTCTACCGGGAGTGCTTAGCACCGAAGTGCTTCGGTATACTTACTGGAGTATACCATTAATGAAATTTGCACTTTACTTGAAGTGCTTAGAATAAATTTACACTTTACCTGAAGTGCTTAGAATATTTATACATTTGTTTATGACTCTATGGATTTCCAACTATACCTTCAAATCTCTATATCATACATTGGGCTTTATATCATCAATCTATTTCATCAATGGCAACATATATAAATATTTATATCAACATTGGGCAGTTCATACCCGAAATAACATTTCAATTTCATCAATGTAGGTAATTAAATGATCAATGCATTTTATTTCTCAAATCTTGACATATGCATATTATATCAATCATATATTCAATGACATAAATATCAATGTACTATGATATGCATGCAATTGCACTCACCTGAGCCATTTATTTGTATGCCTCACTAAGTCTCATTGATCATTTCCTTCATAGTACCTCGAACCTCCCTTGATTCGAACGTAACTTCATAAATCACATAAATAAAATATTTGTTAGATTCCAATCTAACAATATCTTGGACATATTGTCCAATATATTCATTCGAATACAAAATTTCCAAACGTCTTCCTTTCTTCCTTCTATTGTTCAAAACTCATTGTGGTTCTTAATGACCAGTTTGAACTTCTATTAACCCCTTTCAAGCTTACTAATTAACCTTAGATACAAAGTGTATCAATTCTCATTTTCTGACAGTTTGCACTACCTTCAAAGAAATATTTCTATAAAATAATCTACAACTCCGAATTTGACTCCGTTTGTTCTGAAAGAAACTAGATTCGAAAAGTTTTTCACTCATATAAATTAATAGCCCAAATTCAACACGTACGATTTATGGCGAATTTTCAAAGTCAATTACAACGCTAAATTCGGAACAGACTGATGCTTTATTTTCTGACCTTTTGTCACTTAAAAATTTATATCTTTTGACTCGAACCTCGAAATCAGTTTTTGTTTGTTGGACGCGAAACTAGACGAACAAATCTTTACATCGGTATAAAATTCACCATCTAACCATTTTTTTAGAATTTATGGTGAATTTTCAAACTTACTGCCAAAACCAGTTTTCCTACACAACTTCCATAAATAATTTCAAACTTTACACTAACTTCTCCTTACGTTTCTGCTTTTCAATTTAGTCCCAATACTTGATTCAAACCATCAACTTATCACCCTTTTTCATCAAATAATTATTCAACATTGATCCCTCTATTTTTCCTTCTTTTCGAATTAGTCACTAAAATACAAAGGTGATGATTCAAACTTCTTAACTTTGCAAATTAGTCCTCAAATTAACATTACTACTTGAATTATATTATTTCAACTAAAAATAAGATTTAATCCTTATCAAAAACCTCCTTGCCGAAATGGTCACTTAATTTTGACAATTTGCCAAAATGGTCACTACTTTGATTCTACATCGGTTTAACATTCTAACATCAGTTTCCCATCTTCAACCTCATTAATAACATAAATACACTTCAATTCCATACAAATTCAGATTTGGTCCTCTAACTTTTATGATTGCCGAATTGGTCCCTATCAATTTAATTTAGGGATTTGCTTCCAAACAACAAATCAAGCTTACTAAATCATAACTCCAACATCACAAACCCTAAATTAAACTTGAATCCATAAACCCTCATCTTCATAATAATCAAAACATGTAAAGTTTAAATCCCAACTCAATAACATGATTTTAACATCACACAAACTTGGTTTCAACTTGAATTTCATCATGAAATCATAAAATCTCAAAACCCCCAATTTAGTCCATAAACCCTAATCTCTTTCTCATGAAAATTCTCATCAATCAAGAATGTATTCCATGAATTATTGACATCAAAAGATAGAGCTTTAAGAGTAGAACAACTTTGTAGTTGAAAAGATTACCTGAAAATCGAGTTTCGGGGCTTGAATCAAACTTGGAAATTTCTCCCTTTTCTTTCTCATATTTTCGAAATGAAGAAGATGAAGAATAGTCTTCATCTTTTGGTTCTTTAACTTTCAATCTCTACAATTATGCCACTTGTAAATATAAATGAATTTTAAATTCATTTAAATAGTGAAATTACTTAAATGCCCTTTTAATCCAATGGCCAAGATTCAATCTCATCAAAAATCAATGGCCATGATCTATTCCAAGTGTTATTCACCTTTCAAAGTTTCAAAATATTTCAAAAATGTCATCTATGTCAAAAGACTAATTTGCCCTCCAACTAGACTTTATTTAAAACAAGTCTTAAAAATTGTCACCCCATTAAAATTGAACCAAATTGGTTCCATTCCAACCGGCCTCATTCCAAAATATCTTAGATTTTTATTTATGGCATTTATTCGATCCAAATATTCGTATTTCACTCAATACGATTTCCAAATTTTCTTTCTTTGAGCTTTGTTGCTTTATAGTCACTCCATCAGAATCTAACTAAATCTAGTTAGAATCCAACCAAAAATAATAAAATATTCATAAAATAATATTTTATGACTTTTCTATGGCTTATGAAAGAGCCTCTGAAATTCCGATTCGATCTGATCTCCCGATATTCGTAAAATACTTCTACTGCGCTTTTACCTTTTCCGAACTATCGGATTTATTCCAAAATTTCATATTTCTATATTCGGGAAATAAACTCTATTATCTCATAAAAACTTCCTTTCCAAGATAGACTGAATTTTTCTAACTCAGTCTACTATTCCGATAATTATCGAAAATCTCCATAGAATAAAATTTCTCTTAGAAATCCTTTATCGATAATCCATTCAAATATTCTTTACTTTTACTGAGTCCAAAATATCGATTAGAAACACTTTTATGGGACCTTCCTAAAGGTCACCCATCCTTGTATTTCCCTGGCCTGAGCACGCTTAATAATTGTATTCGATCCCATTTCGATACATTCCACTGCATCTAAATTTTCAAAACTGATATCAAGATTCTTATTTCGATCAAATTCACCCTTCACTTGTTGGGGAAATTTACAGTTTAGTCCATAAACTTTTCCAAAGTTTATACTTTAACCCAGAACTTTCAAAATTTACATTTTGGTCACCGGCCAAAATTTGGGATATTACACAATTCACAAGCCTACTTTGAGCATCAATTTCTCATTCATCACTCACCCATTTTTGAGCGTCTGAGATATCGTTGTAAAGGTCTCATGGAGTAGAATATGAAGACGTAATTTTATTATTCGAATCTCCACCTTTACCCGTATAAAATATGCCTCAAAGTTTCCACTTTACATATTTTTTCCAACAATGTTGTCTCTAACGGGGCTACGAAGGCACAATTTTTTTGACAAATCCTAGTCCTAATCATACTTAGAGGGGAAGGGAATGGAAACTCTAAGGGAAGGGAAGGAGGGTGCTCCTAGTGGGTCTACAACCCATGACCTAAGGGAATGCGAGGAACAAAGATGGACAGCTTGACCAATCGGCCAAATGTGTTTGCTCTACAAAGTCACAATTACTAGCACTACTAGTTTAAAAGTATAATGTAAATGAATGTTGGGGCAATAACTTGGCATGCTTGAAAATTAAAATGCAAACGTATACATAAGGAGAAAAATCATCCAAACGCATTGTAAATTGCAATCAATTAAAAAATTTTGCCAAATTTTAATCCAATTTCAATTTAAGGACAAAAATAAAACCCAATTAAGAGAATCTTTGTTGATCTATTAATCAAGTTCAAAATTAGGACTTAAATTAAGCCAAATTAAAAAATCAATTAGGAACCATTTTAGATTAATCAAAAATTGAAACCGAAATCACACCAAAATTTTAATCTAAGGATCAAATTAAATTAAAACCTAAATGAATAGACTCAATTGTTAACCAATTTTATGAATCAGGCACCTAATTGAAACTAGTTAAAAGCCAAAAGCAAGATTTTTAACCATTAAATCTGATTAGAACCTAATTGAAATTAATTTAAAAGCCGACGTCTAAATCTAAGGCTTCCAATATCCAAAGAGGGCCTGATTAGAATGAATTCAAAAGCCACAGGGCCTAGAGACAATTTTCCTTAAAGCTTCTAAATTGCGCGGATCTAAGGATAGGGTGAGGTTCACATGTTGCGCCAAAAACGACATCGCTTTGAGGATATTAAACACCACTGTATCGATTAGGCACGAAGCATAAAAAGAGTTTTTTTAAGGTATAATGCTAAAAAATACCTCTAACGTTTGATAAAATAATTATTTTGATTTTTATTCATTTTTGAATTAATTTAACTCACAACGTTTTATTTTGGGTCAAAATAGCTTCTATGCAGATGAAAACTGTTAGTCAATTAACGATAAACAACTTGAAATGACGTGACAAACCTACACGACAATGCACGATGCAATAACAATGTCATATAGATAAATATGTTGACTTTACATAATGACACATCAGTCAAAAATATTTTTATATATTTTTATAAAATTGTACAAGATATAAAATATTTTTTCTTACAACGCGTCATTCTGTCAAGTCATTTCAAGTTGTTTATCGTCAGTTGACTAATAATTTTTATCTACATAGAGACCATTTTGACCTAAAATGAAATGTTGGAGTTAAATTAGTTAAAAAAAATGTGCCAAAATAACTATCCAGTCAAAAGTTAAGGTATTTTTTAACTTTATAGTTTTTTTTTTTACTTGTTTCCTCACATTTTAGTCTTTTTGCGCGCAATCTCTCTTTGAAAGCACACATCGGTTAGGAAGAAGAGGTGAACGGCAATAGAGTGTTGAGAGAAAAGATAATATTTGTTTTCTTTTTCAAAATGAATCTATAATCAGCCCAATACATGACAGTGGGTTATATAGCCAATATTCTGGAGGTAACTAATACAACAATACTTAACAGATTTGCAACAACCTACTAACTAATTACATTTAATTTTCTACTAATATATTCTATATTCAATTCCAAATTCAAAGAGGCAAACATACTCGGGAAACTTCCCCTTGACTATGGATGAGTGTAGATTTCTGCTAAGCTAAAATTGGCAAAGATTTACTCTCAATCATTAAAAATAAAGTAAACACGAAGGCAACAAAGCGTCACACAGAGAAACTTTAATGTTGTACCTGCATCGAGATCCCATGGCATCCTTTGTTACCAGAGAATGAATGTAGGCCCTCGTATAATTCTTGCATACCTATATTTGCGTAGAGAGTTTAATATAGCAAAAAAAAATCATGTATTAACAATTTTAAGCAAATGTCATGAAATGCATACCATACAAGCACATGTAGGATCGATAGGGCGAGTATCCTTAGCTGTTGCATTGTGCTTGAGTTTAAGCACTCCCTGCATTAAGTGCTCGAATGAAATCAAAATACTAAATGTCTAAATTCATTTGTTAATAAAAATTGGATGTAGTTAATATCATTTGGGTTCACTATCGAATTCATAACAAACATATCAATTCATAGGGAGGTGAACTTAAGAGATCAAACTTTTAACATTACTTTACACAATTACTCAAACTTAAGTGCTAGTGCTAGATAAGGATATGGGTCTAACATGTACATCTTCGATTTATTCCAAGTTTTTTCGTGCATTTGGAGGATCCTTAGAGACATATCCTCATATCAATGTCTAAAATGCGTTTGACATAAGTGAAAGACATAGGTGATTCAAGAAAAATGAAGAGTAGGCTGTAGATAGTGGATAAACAAAACATGCAAGGCACAAGTTATAGTAACGCATTCAATGAGAAAAGACAAGTCATGCTAGAAGGCAAACAGAAAGAATAGCAACTAGTGCCATAAACACCATTCATAGCAACTAGTGACAAAATTGAGAACATTAATTCTCAAAAACTTTATAAATAGATCACCTCCGGAACAAGAGCAGTGCCAAAATGAGCAGTTCGAGTAGGATAAACAGTCATACATGTCAGCACCCAAGGCACTGCAGACTACAATATCCAGTGGATATCCAACACCCTGAAATGAAGCAAGCACAAATATAATGATTTCCAGCAATCTAAATGGAGAAAAAGAAGGTGCAATTAGTCAGAATCTAAGGATGTAGACTACAGTGACAAAATTCATTTGTACCGTGACATATCGTGGTTTATCTTCAGGAATTGCTGCAGTACACTGCGCAACAACACGCCAAAATGAATCTTTATCTTCACCGCCTGCAAGACCACCAATTGCATACCTGTCACACAAGTGAACTTAAGTTGCTTCAGCTGGTTGTTGACCGAATCTTTACCAACCAACTAGGTTATCCTAGTTCTAACAGCACCCCCCCCCTTTCGAGAATAATAATGTTAGGAATCATAGAGAATTAGACATCAGAGTTGTATTTTTCTTAAATAATCAATCATTCTATCTGCTAATAGTAAAATCAATTATTTTCTAGCCCTAGAAATTGATTTATTTATTGAAATGCAATGTGGAAAATCAAGGCAAATTGTGCTCATGTGACCTTTTATGAGCTGTCCATATGATCAAGGCAACAAAAAAGAACTAACTCAATCAGAATGCCACCATTAAGAGAATCATAACATTACTAATAAATGACAATGACTTAAAAGGGACACCAGAACCAGAAATAGCTATGTTAAATGAACAATGGAAAAATGAAAGATCCAAGTGATGATGTTCAACGATATCATTATGTTGCTTTGTATGATTATAACATACTGTATAAGAACTGCTAAAAAAGCTTCAAAAGTCCATGCACGCAAGCCCGATGAAAGAAAATCCACCCCAACAAGCTAGAGGACAGGCAGACAAGGCAAAATGCTTATTTAAAACTTAAATCATTGGCAAGTAATATGATCCTTAGCCAAATGGTTAATCTATCCATGCATGAACTACGAGTAATGTTCAGTCTTAAGCATAATTACCGGCTATGCATCTGTCTATCCAACGAAGGGTACGATACATGGCCTCTTCAATTCGTGGACCAGTAATAGTAGTTTTCACCACATCATCAAGGGCCATTATGATATCCACTCCAATTCTATTCTGTATAATTGTTAGGAGAAGACAAAGTTAAAATGGAATATTCAAAATATATAAAGACAACAAGCCCAAGAAACTTCTAGAATTTTATCATGTCGCCTGGTTACTGTTAAGGGTTGGGGGTAAAAATGTGAAGGCACATGACATTAGCTGGTTTTAAATTTTGTTAGACATTTATACTGCTAATAAATACCTAAGTGAAAATCATGTATCGAGAGTAACAATCCGCTACCTTAGTTACCACACTAAGGATTTATAGTGGTTCAACTCCCTCAATGGAATATCCAATGAGTCTCGCTCTGATATCAATTATTGAGTGTAGCAATCGATCGAATAAAGTCAAGATGGGTGAATTGGAATTTTAAAGAACGGTGGAAACTAATTGCAAAGAAAGAAAATTGCAAGGGGATTTATAGTGGTTCAACTCCCTC
Organism: Hibiscus mutabilis; assembly: GCA_019671005.1. Classification (NCBI taxonomy): domain Eukaryota; kingdom Viridiplantae; phylum Streptophyta; class Magnoliopsida; order Malvales; family Malvaceae; genus Hibiscus; species Hibiscus mutabilis. Next base: position 19,602,694 of record CM033713.1, on the reverse strand, counting down.
AATGGAATCTACATCCACTACCTTAGTTACCACACTAAGGATTTTCCACAAATCCACTAATTTGTCTTTCCTTTAGGATACGGGGTAACCTTACACAATTCAATAGACTTATACCCCAGTCTATTGAATCATTTCCCAAATTTGAGTACAAATAAGCAAACTAAAAAATCCTCACAAGGAATGTGTTTGCAAAATTTAAGCTCTCTCACACACCCAAGTGTTAGAGTTGTGATCCAAATTCTTTTGAGATTTGGTTTAAAGTTAGAATCCTACTTTTAGTAGATCTTGTTTACTTTATATTAATTAAAGGTAGGAAACTCAGTTTGAGTAGAATTTGTTTCTATGCAAGTTTCCTCTGTAAACAAGGAATTTATCCCTATAAATAGATACTAGGGATTAGGGATTTAGACAGAACATCATAAATCAGTTGTAATCTCTTTCTCCATCACAGTGAAAGTTCTTATCCTCTGCCCGTGGTTTTTCCCTTTTGGGTTTTCCATGTATATTCTTGGTGTTATTTTTTTCTACGTTTGCGCTTATTTACTTGTCTCGTCATTATCGTCCTGGTAGTATAACAAATTGGCATCAGACCTTTTTAGGTTACTCAGTATAATGACGACGGTGAAGTATGAAATGCTGCTGCTATATCACAACGTCAGGTTTTCGCTATGGTAGGTGAAGGTTCGAGATGTTCTTGTTCAGATGGATTTAGATGATGGGTTTGATAATATGCTGAAAGAATGGTCGGATACGGAGAAGTGACGCAAGGATAGGAAAGCTGCTTCCCAGATCCGTTTGCACTTATCAAACAGTATTTTGTAGGATGTTCACAAAGAGAAGCCAGCTGTCGACTTATGGGCAAAATTGGAACAAATTTGCATGAAGAAAACTTTGACCAGCAAGTTGTTCTTGAAGCAACGCCTATACTCCCACAAGTTAGCAGAAGGTTCGTGTCTTGACGGCCACCTAACCAATTTCAAGTAGATCGTCTCAGATTTGGAAACGATGGAGGTAAAGTACAATGAGGAAGACTTATGTTTGGTTTTACTTTGCTCATTGCTCGCTTCATATTCGTCTGTTAGAAGCACCCTCATACACAGTCGTGATACTCTTACTCTTGAAGAGGTATATGATAATTTGAATTCACATGACAATATGTAACATCTTACCGGCTCCGAGTTCCAAGCAGAGGGTCTCACGGTGCATGGATCGACTAGTTCAAACCGCAGAAGAAAAGGTGATCATAATTCTGGCATTCAAAATAGAGGCAAGTCCAAGTCGTCAAATCGAGGTAAAACATATTATTTCTGCAAAAAGAAAGGTTACATTAAATCTGGGTGTTACAGATGACAGAATAAGATAAAGAGACAATCTAAGAATCAGAATTCCAGTGAAGATGAAGCTGATATTACAAAGGAATATAATGATGGTGAACTTTTAGTTACTTCCGGTGAAGACTCTATAGCGAGTGAGGAGTGGATTCTTGACTCTGGTAGTAGTTTTTATATGAGTCTAAATCGGGATTGGTTTGCGATGTATAAACTTGTATCTACAGGTGCTGTCTTGTTGGGAAATAATGTCTCTTGTAAAGTTGCGGGTATTGGTAGAATCAAGATTAAGATGTTCGATAGGATTATTCGAACACTTGGTAATGTGAGGCATGTTTCAGATTTAAGAAGAAATCTGATTTCATTAGGTACCCTGGATTCAAAAGGGTACAGATACTCCAATAAAGGTAGAGCTATGAAAATTTGCAAGGGCGCTCTCGTTGTGATGAAAGGGTATAAAAACGTAGCCAATTTTTATGTTCTGCAATGTTTAACTATTTTAGGTGATGCATCCGTTGTTTCCTCTTGCGTATCAAATGACAATGTTACTGGTGAAGGCGTCTTGACTGAATCAAGTAAAAAAGGATTTTGTGTTGAACATGACAACCATGTGCATAACGGTTCTAGTAGGCAGAAAAAAGTTTGATTTCGTGGGCATAACGAATTTGAAAAGAAGAATAAAGTTAAATTTTATGGGTATAACAGATTTGAGAAGCTTACGAGAGTTCGATTTGCTTCAAAGATAAATAATGAGAAAGGTAGTAGTGTCATTGATGATCAGGGTCGTGTTATTGCTCGTGGTGATATAGTTGTGAGCAAAGTTGGTACTAATGTTGATCTTATCGACGTGAAGACTAAATTACCTTGTACATCCAAGCTTGGGCAAGGCTTGGATTCGGTCGGTGTTCATTGTTGAAGACTACCCCTTGAAGGGGTTTTGTGGAAGAGGTGGAGATATTGTTCGACAAGAATTTGTCTCAAGGTGTAGATTTGTTAAAGTTGTGATCCAAATTCTTTTGGGATTTAGTTTAAAGTTAGAATCCTACTTTTAGTAGATCTTGTTTACATTATATTAATTAAAGGTAGGAAACTCGGTTTGAGTAGAATTTGTTTTTATGCAAGTTTTCTCTGTAAACAAGGAATCTATCCCTATAAATAGACACTAGGGATTAGGGGTTTAGATAGAACATCATAAATCAGTTGTAATCTCTTGCTCCATCATAGTGAAAGTTCTCATCCTCTGCCCGTGGTTTTTCCTTTTTGGGTTTTCCACATATATTCTTGGTGTTATTTTTTCTTTTCTACGTTTGCGCTTATTTACTTATCTCTTCATTATCGCCCTGGTAGTATAACACCAAGAAACACTAGATAAGGAATTACAATGAAGAACAACACTAGTGTTTACAAGAAAGATTGAAAATTTAAGCACAAATTGGATTTTGATTGCTTGAATATTTGGATAGTGCTCTTGATTTTTTTAACCGTTGGGAGCCCTTGGAAGCCATTAAAATCGAGCATTAAATGCTCACCTGCACAGAGGTTTCGAAACCTCTTTAAAAGGTTTCGAAACCTTAAGAATGAATTTGTAAAATATAGCTGTTACAGGGTCATGGTTTTGAAACCTTAGCTAAGGTTTCAAATCTATGTCATTCTGCCCAAAAAGTTTCGAAACCTTATAGGGAAAGTTTCGAAACTTTCACTTGAAAACCCAATTTTGGATAATTGTTGACTTTTAAATGTATATTCGATATAGGTGCAAAGTCAAGTATTTTATAAATCGTTTTGACAAGTTTGAATCAAATTTATTTCTAGAAATTTACTTTACAAATTTTTATAAATTAGTCCTTGAAAAATTAAATATAAGTTATATCAAAATAAGTCTAACACTACTTAAGCGATACCAAGTTGCTTACCTCTTGGACCAATCCTTCGTTAACCATCCCACTAATTTAAATCTTAATGCCAAATGCCAATATATGAATATCAAAACAAAAAGAAAAGAACCATCCCACTAATTACTTTAAGGGTAAAACTTTGATACACAGGCTATGTAAAATTAATTTTACACAAGCCTGTGTATTTACACTATAAAAACTCAAATCCTAAATTCCTAATCCTAAGCCTAAAAACTAAACCCTAAACCTTATACCTTATACACTAAATTCTAAACACTAACCTTAAATTCTAAACCCTACAACCTAAACCCGTAAACCTTAAACTAAAACTCTAACCCCTAAAAATAAAAGTCACGTGAAAACTTATCAAAGTTTTTTCCTTACTTTAATATCAACTATTTAAAAATTAATCCACAAATATATTAACTAACTCGTGCTTTATTTTATACGTGGTCCAATCCTATTTGAGATTTGTGACATATAAGTTAGTAAAATAGTACAATAAAACCTTTATTTAATTAGAACTAAAGAAGAATCCAAAGCCTTTTTCCTTAATGTATTAGGCTTAATGCGCAAATAGGTACCTAAATTATGTCATTTTTTCTAGTTAGGTGCCCAAATTATTTTTTGGACCAAATAGATGTCTAACGTTTCATTATGTGACCCATTTAAGGTTCTATATTACTTCTCACCGTTAAAGGACACGTGCCATTTCTAAAAATATCCAAAATTATATTAAAAATAAATAAAATTAATAAACAAAATAAAAAATGTATCTTGAAATTTTAAAATATTCTCAAAATACTCTCCAAATCCCTAAACCCCTAATTCGACCACTCCCGCAGGCATTGGCCGCGTTGCCAGCGACGGAATAAAGCACCCTCCTCTCGTCAAACAACCCACACGTCGTTCGTCGTTCGTCCTGCCGTCGTTCCTTGCAAATCGTTCGAAGAAACCATTTGACAATTTCGATGTTTCGCACGGCGTCGGTCGATTTTCGGCGATGGGATGAGGAGAAATGGTCGTGAGGGTTCGGGGACCGATGTGGTGAGGGGCGGCGTGGCAATCGGCGACAGAATCGGTCCAAATCGGGATTTAGGTTTTGGGGAGTTAGGGATTTTGGAATTTGAGGGTTGTTTTGTGAAATCTGGAAAACTTAGAGATTTTCTGAAAATTAAGTAATTTTATTTATTTTTAATATAATTTGAAATTTTTAGGAGATGACATATGTCCTTTAACGGTGGGAATTAACGGATAACTTTAAATGGGTCACGGAATAAGACATTAGGCACCTATTTAGCTCAAAAAATAATTTAAGCACTTAACTCGAAAAAAGAGCATAATTTGGACACCTATTTAACGGTTAAGCCTAACAACATTACAATCGAGGAGGAGACAACATTAATAAAATAATTAAAACGTATTAATTATTTTTCATTTAGCTGCGATTTTTTCCCTACATTTGAAAACGATAGTCTCCATAAATAATACTAATAAATTGGACCAACAACGTGCCAATCATAACGGTAAAGCAGAATTTTTGTTCATAAATATATTGGGAATTGCTTTGATCCATGAGAAGTTCATCTTCTTTTTAAATTAAAATAGACCACAAATAATAAGCGAAAATAATGTATTTAATATAATAGGACACGATAAAATACCATTAATATGATTTTTTATTTTCTTAATATTTATTTTTCAATTGATGTAGTCATTTTCCCGAAATTATTAATATAAAAAATAAAAAAAATAAACGTTGAATTATTTGATTATGATTTTCTTCCCCTAGCTAAAATCAGAATGCTTACGACCAACGCGTTTTTGGAGTATACAAAAGAAGTTAGACGGTTGGGATTCTCTTATTGGGATTCTTAGGGGACACGTGTATGTTAATGATGTTTTTGTCTTTTATTCTTCACTGTTTGTGAATATTGATTTTCACTTGTGTCCATATACTTTTTATAAATTGTGAAGTCCCCCTTCACCTTTTCTTTGGCACGACTTTATTATTATTAAGGGTAATTGCGTAAACTAACACATAGTTTTACTTTCAAACTAATTTTGGTCATTGGAGTTTTAAAATGTTTAATTTACTCCTTGAACGTTTTTTGTCACTCATTCGTTAACCTTTTTTTTATAGCGGTATGATATGGACGTCGTCCATCATTCACTGCCATTGGGCGCCACCGTTGACGACCGTAAATAGTGGTCGTTCGGTCCCAAAATTCACTAGTCACTTTTGTCTCAGCCCTTGAGTCCGAATTCGACCTCCTTTTCACTGGAAAGTACCTCTAAGTTTACGAGTCGGGCAAAAACCTTTTAATTTTTCTCTCGCTGATCTCTCTCCTTCGCTGTCGGCAGGGATGGACCTAAAGGGGGTTGGAGGGGGTAGTCGCCCCCTAAAAATTTAAAATTCATATATGATTTAGAAATTTTCTATGTATTTTCTATTGAAAATCTATTTTCGCCCCCTAAAATTTTATAAATTCGCCCCTCCTTAAAATTTTATAAGTTTGTCTCCCTAACATAAAATTCTGCGTTCATCCTTGGTTATCGGAAAGAGCCCGTTTCTCAATATATTATTTTCCTAGTGCCAATAAAGCTTTCCATTGTTCGAATCTCTGAGAAGTTAATTCGTTTGTCAGTAAATAGACGTCGTCCAAAAGTTAACGGAGGAATGACCAAAAAACGTTCAATGTCTAAATTTCAATGAGTAAATTGAATGTTTTAAAACTCCAATAACCAAAATAAGTTTAATAATAAAATTCAGTGATGATTTACGTAATTTACCTTATTATTAATAGAGGTTAATATTATGTAAATAAAATTGAATCGAATACAATATATTAAATATAAAACTATTTTAAAATATAAATAAATATTCTTCATGGTATCTATAAAAATTGATTAAAGCAAGTCTAGCCAAAAGTATTTTACTGTGATTCTGAGTAGGGGTGACAAAAAAATCCGAATTCGGCGGGTTCTGACCTGATTTGATTTGGTAGGATCAGATTTTTTTTTTAATTTTTGGTTTTCGAGTCAGATTTTAAAGAAGTTTGAGTCGGGTCGGGTCGGGTTAGAATTTAGGGTAGAAATTCCTCGACCCGATCTGATCCGACCCGATTTATTTATAAATATATATTATATTTATTATATATTATATTTAATATTTTTATTAATTTTATTCGAGGTTGGTCTGGTTTAATTGGGTTTTTTTATTAAAATTTTGTGGTCGGGTCGAAGTAGGGTTATACTTTTATTATATCGGGTCGTGTCGGCGATAAAAATATATTAGACTCAGGTCGAGACTTTAAATTTTCGAGTCGGGTTCAGGCAGCCAAACCCTGTCCCGCCTCGCCCCGTTGCCATCCATATTTCTAAGGCTTTGATCGGATCAGCTTCTCCACCCTTGGTTGAGATGAGAATAGTGGTTTGGGGAGAAGCTGAAAATTTTAATGTTTCTAAAAGCTTAGTTTGGAGACCAAATTAAGTACAAAAACTAGTTGAAAAAGCGCAATTTTTGATCGTTCGATGTAACTTCTCAATTTGCAGCCAAAAGCTATAAACTCAATGCCGAATGGGCCCTAAGTTTAAAATGGAAAATTCATAGAAATAAGAAAAAGAAAGTGATCTACTAAATTCCCAAGTATGGACTAAATTGAAACAAAAAACAAATTTGTGGGCTGGATGAAAAAATCAGAAAACTCCTAGAAGGCATGATAATAATAATAAAAGTCTATAAAAACCCAGCCCAAGACCTAAACCTTCTATATATACCTCATTTCCTCTCTCATCTGCCTTTACCCTATTGCCGCTTCATCTATTTCTCAGGATCTCTGTTTTTTTCTTCAATTTTCTCTTATAATTCTACAATGGCTAAATCCTTCGCTTGCTTTGTTCTCTTAGCTCTCATCGTAAGCTGCGCTCTCGGTCAAGCTCCAAGCTCCACCCCAACCAGTTCACCGCCGTCTTCTTCTCCGACGCCAGCTCCCAAGGTTTCTCCAACCGCCTCTCCCACTTCTACACCAACCGCTTCGCCGACGTCGACCACCACCCCTCCATCTTCAGCCCCTGAATCTTCTCCAACTTCCTCTCCTCTGGCTCCCCCTACGGCTCCTGCTGGTGGTCCTTCCACCGGTGCTCTCCCTCCATCCTCAATCAGTGGTACACCAGAATCATCTCCGACTTCCTCGCCGAATGCCGCTGATTTGAACAGGGTTACCATCGCCGGATCCGCCGTTGTAACGGTTTTCGCAGCAGCTGCTTTGTTCGTTTAGATCTGGCTTTCTGTGAATACAGGATTTGGATTTGATCTATTTTTATTTTAGGTGCATTGTTAGATTCTTAATTTTAGTAGTATGAGCAGCATCGTATTTATTTTATTTTGTTTTCTTTAATTTATTTGTATCTAAATTTTTAGGGTGATTATGGTTTTATATCACGATTGCCTGTTGCTATTTTGACGGTTGAGATTTGATCATTAGTATCATTAATTATATTTTCTCTATTTTATCTGGTTGTCCAAATTTGATTTTGAAATTGATTAAGAGTGATTAATGAAAGATTTGGGGAATAAATAAAAGACGAAAGCGATTGATGAAAAACATGCAAACGCGTGAGTGACGGTGAGAGTGGGAAAGAAAGTGTGTGGAAACGTGCAAAGTCGAGCGCAGCGCAGGGGGTGGTGCTGTCTTGTCTTTAATGGGTTTAATGTTGTGCGTTTTCTATTCTTCTTTTACAGTGGTTTACTCAGTCTTTTTCTAGGTTGGGTCTGGGCGGGGCTGCAGATGTTTCGTGGTAATTTCTGTTATTTATAGGACATGCTTTCACACATATTTCAGGGATAAATTACCTTTAAAATATTTCAATTTTAGCCTTGAAACTATACTTGGTAATTAAATTATTAATAGCCGGATGATGTTGAATTATAAATAGTGTGATTAAATAATATTTTGTTTCATTTTATCATGTTCTTTATCAAAATTAGAGATTTTTTACTCAATTGAAAATTACATTTCACATGCCTTTTGCGTTCATTCCAGATATTAATGAGCTCATCTCATCTCATCTCTCTATCATGTTATCGATTTATATTTCTTTTTATTATAAAACATTTCTTTTAAGATGACAATTAACATACTTCTAAACTAACTTTTAGTTGAATTTGTGCAATGAGCGAAATGTGAATATTTTGATACTGATTTTATTACGAATGACAATCATAACAAACAACGATTGACTGAAAATGACAACCAGATGAGCTGATTTTTTTCGAAAAAAATATAGAAGAAAACAACCATGTGATACGGTCATAACGATTTAACAGTTCATGATTAAATTGATACAAAAAGTAAATTTTAGTGCTAAAATTAAAATGTTTTAAAGTTTAATGACTAAATAAATATACAATCTATAGTGACTAATGATTTCATTTATCTTATATTTTATTTATATGAAAAGATTAATGAAAATATATAAATATAATATGTGAATACTATACACTATCAATGTTAACTTAATTTTTTTAACGACAACTGGATTTTATTAATAATCATGATATTACAAATACAACGCATCTAAAAAGTGAACAATGAGGACTAGCCCACCAAAATCTCATACAAAATCTAAAGGTGCAAAGGAAAGTAATATAGTTTCATAGAGATTAGCATACCGACAAAATCTAAAAGTCTTCCTGAATCTCCTTGTATCTATCCAAACGAGATGCTTTACGGGGTGAAAAATGAGTGGTGAGCGAACCAAACTATGAAGCAGATTACTCCGCTACCTAGGCCTGATTACATCGGCAAACAACCATCAACCGAGTGGAGATCTATCTTTCTATGACCACCGACAGAATCAAAATTAGAAACTAGGACCGTAAAGATCTGTGTACGAACAATGAACGACCTCTAAAGTATGTTAAAGAAAACGTGCCATAAAGATAAAGAGAACACGTGCCACAAGGATAAAAATTCTTATTAAAAATATAAAAATAAAAAATAAAGAAATAATGAACCAGATGATCGACAATCAGTACTAAAACCGGTTGTCGGCCACTAGCAAAAGAAGCAAACAAATTAGAGCCTGGGACGCAAGGTTGTGGAGAAAAAAACCCTAGGGTTAAGACGATAACAAAAACATTTCCTATGAGTATTTTTTGTGTTATATTTTTATTTAAGGCGCTATATATTTTTATAAATTATAATTCTCTTAATTATAAGTAGATTGTTTAAAATTTTGATATAAATTTTTAGGTGATATCTATTATACATCTATTTCCCTTCCGATATATTAAAGATGAATATAAGAAAATATTATTATTATTTGAATAGGAAAAATATTATTATTTGATATTGTCATATATTTCATTTGCTATTACTATGAGTTTTCTTTGAACCTTAAATTTTAAACACTAACATTAAATTTCAAACCCTACAACCCAAACCCTTAAACTCTAAACCTTAAACTAAACCCCTAACCCCTAAAACTAAAATACATGTGTAAACTAAAGTTTACACAAAATGTGTATTAAACTTTTTCTCTTATAAATTATAAATAATATAAGACATTCCATGTGCACACTGTCATCTTTAATACATCATTCACATGCAGATAGCCTATATAGCACATGAGGCATATTCCATTTTTTCTCAGAAATACATACTTTTAGGGGGGGGGGGTGCTTTAAAGAAATAATAATTTTCTCATTAAAAATTATAATGTATGAAAATATTAAATTTTCTCCACTCCAATAAATTATTCCACTGAAAAGTGATTGAACTCAAAAAAAAGTTGAATATCTAAATCTTATTATGTTAAAGGGCTTAATGCATCAGTTGCTATTTAAATTTGATTATTTTTAAATGTATACCTGTATCTGAAAAAATATATATTTTAATAATTTAATCTGACATTTTTTAATGTAATTTGAGTTATTTTCATGTAACACTTGAATTTGACAAAGGTTACATATTTGATAACTTTATTTAAATATTTTACTTGTTTTTTAATGTATTATACGAATTTAACAAACTTACATATTTTGGTATTGAATTTAACATGTAACATTATTTTGTTTTATAGCAACTAGCTGTCGTTTTTGTTAATAATTTTGGTCATATTCTTTTGTTGGATGCCACGTGTTGAGTATGTGGAAAAACATTAGACAGACATATTGAGTCTTACGATAAAACATTAGACATGGTGTATTTTTTTTAAATTGAGGGCATCGTTTTAGCATATCGTACAAAACTCCTTAAATCTTTGAACTCTCAATGCTTTAAGGGAACATGTCATATGATGTATAAAATATGTTAAATTTATTTTTTTAAAAGTTTATCATTTTTTTAAATTAAAACTTTTGTGTTAAAGAATCAAAAAAATAAAAAATATATCAGAAAATTTAAAATATAATGTGTTCAATATTTTTCATTTTTGGGATCCTTTTACTTTTTTTGAGTTTTTCTTTCTATTGTATTATATGTATCCCCCAAATAAAAGTACTTGTCAAATACTTAAAATGATTGAAAAACTACAATAAACTCTTTTTTTCTCTCTCATAATTTTCAGTTTTCTTAAAGAAAACAAGATTTTTAAAAATGATATATTTTCCCATGAAACAGATCATAAAATTGAAAATATTTTCAAAAAATTATAATTTCTCTTCTTTTTTCAGTTTTTGTCTTACATTTTCCAAATTTTCTTCTTTTCTGATTTTTTTTTAAAAAAACACCATACTTTTTGAGAAATAAAATAATAGAATTAGAAAAAGTTGTCATATTTAAAAATTAGAATTCTTTTTTTGTGATTTTAATGGATTCTTTAAAGCTTTACAAGTTTAATATACATTTTATATCACTTAACACGTTTTCAGAGTGTTAGTGACTTTTTTGTAATAAAAAATAAGTTGAAATGTCCATCACAGTTAAAAAAAATTGAAATTAATTTTAAAAAATATTTAAATGCTAAAATTATGAGGTATAGTGTTAAGAGTCAAAATAACATTTACCCCCCAATAATAATTGAAGAATATCCAACTGCTGATTCTACTATCGATTCAGGCCTAAAAGGACATTATGTTTACAGATATTTTTAAAAGAAAAAGTTATCAAAAGTTGAGTGGCCGAGTTGGTCTAAGGCGCCAGATTAAGGTTCCGGTACGAAAGGGCGTTGGTTTTAAATCCCACTCTCAACATTTTTATTGTTTTGTTTTTGCTTTTTATATTAAACCTATTGATAAGTAGCAAAGACAAAAGCATAGAAAAGATTATCAGCAGGCAGCAGCACCTTTAAAAACCCCAGAAAATATAAGAAGAAAACGGATATAAGTTGAAAGGAGTATGGGGAGTTTTATAAAAGAGAAAAAGTTTGATACATTAAACTTTACACGTACTTTTTAAATTTAAGAGTTAAAGGTTTAGTTGAGGGTTTAAAGTTTAGGAATTTAAATTGTAGGGTTTTGGGTTAGACTTTATGATTTAGGGGCTAGAGTGTAGGGTTTAGAATTTATGGTGTTAGGATTAGGGTTTTAAATTTCAGATTTTATAGAAGAGTTGTGTAAAAATATTTTAGACAGACTGTGTATTGAAATAAAATCCTTTACAAAAACAGATAAGTAGCAAAGAAATTCATGCTTTTGACTTGAATTTTCATGCAGATTAACCACATAGAATTGAGACTTTATGTGGCTCTTTATCGTATCAAGCTAAATAACTATCGATATCTAATTCATTGACTGACTAATTTGAATTAGATACTACATATGTTCATTGTAAACAATTTTTACAATCTAAACTTCTCTATTTGTAATGTTATAATTTGAACTACGACCTTAAACAAGTCCCGCTTTTTCTAAGATTGGATAAATTCTAGCATTCGAAATGGATTTTGAAATCCAAGCTTTATCCTAATAAAAGTTAAATTGGATTGGGTTAAGTCCAAAGCCATTTTCTTAATGGGCCATCCAAACAAAAGATTTGGATTTAGAAATCCAAATTCAATTTTCTTTGGGGCACAATACGAGGACACATTTGTTACTTGTAACATTCCATTTTATATTAAGAAGAATAGTTCTTCGTACTAAATAAATATCGGATACTTTCTCGACACCTCGATAGAGATTCAATAGTTCTGTTTGAGCAACAGCAGTGTTACGTGGTGAATTTTGGTTTGATTGTTGGAGGTGATTATATGAATGAAATTCTCTATGGTTTTAGTAGGGGCTAACAAAATTCGACTCCTCGATTTTTTTTTTTTTAATTTTGATCATTTGAGTTGAGTTATTCGAGACTCGAATAACTCGTAAATTTTTCGAGTTCGAATTGAGTTAAAAATTTGGAAACTCAAAAAACCGAAAAATCAAAAAACCGAAATTACAAAAACGTCGTTTTATATTTAAAGCTAAATTATACGGTGCGTTTAGTTATAGCCTTAAACCCCTGAAATTTTTCCCTTCCTTCTCCAGTTATTCTCCCGAATCGTAACCTAAAGTCCTAAATCCCCAATCTCTTACATCCAACTTTCAATCTCAAGCTTGGGCATCACAAGTCTTCAAAGTTCAAGACTTCAAGATAATTAGTTAGGTTTTTCTTTTTTATTAGTCTCTATTTTTTTTTGTTTTTTCCGAATCAAAACTATGATGTTGTTTTGCTTGTGTTTTTCAAATCCCAGTAAATTTAGTTGATTCCATTTTCAGAGTTGTGTCTAGAATTGAACTTGATCAAAACTATGTTGTTTAAAAGAAATACAGAACTATGGCTTACTTCCATCAAGTCCAAACCACTTTATTTGTAGAACCATTGTATTCTTTCCTTTTTCCTTTTTGCCATTTTTTGTAGAACCACGATATTTTTTCTTTTTGTCAAAACTTTGAATTACAGTGCATAAAATTTTAGAACCATTGTTTGTAGGGGTTGTTCCTTTGAACGAGAAAGATTAGTTGACATATTACATACAACCATGCTTTCCCTTTACATTAGAACCAATAAAAATTTGATCCTTAGTGCTTGAGTTTTAAAATCTGAACTTAAATTTCTAATATGATGTTTGACATCTTTGTTAATTTTTATGGTTGTATTGTCAAAAAAAATAATAAAAATTTGATACTATAAAGACTACAGTAGGTAAAATATTACTGTAATGATTTAATCCTAGGCAATTATACTAAGTTATCAGGTATAAAGTTAATATCTGCATTTTTTAATCATTTTAGACCAGTGTGAGAAAGAATATAATTGACTTGAAGTAGGTAAACTTGCAAGGACAATTTGCTCGTAATAGTTGATTTTAAATTAATGTCAAAGTGTTATATTTTGATTTTATAGATGAGTGAATCACAAGAACAAGGGACTCAAAGCTCGCAAAGTTCTTCTCCCTCTAAAGTCAGTGGACCAGCATTAACGCGTAACAGAAGTGTTCGAAAGCAGCAACAACCAAGAGCACCCTGTTTGGAGCTATTTCAGCAAATATGTAACTGAAGATGGACAAAAAAGGGCAAGGTGCAATCATTGTGACACAACTTACACCATGGAAACTCGAGGTTCTATAACCAGTCTGAATAATCATATGAAAACATGCGTGCAAAAACCTAAAGGTAATACTTCTGATCTCAAGCAATCAGAATTAGCATTTGCTAAGGTTGGGACTGGCCCGGAAAGTGAAACGATAATTTTTTCAACTTGGAAATTTGACAGAGATGCCATTAAAAAGGCATTGATTCATATGATAGTCGTTGATGAGCTACCTTTTTGATTTGTAGAAGGAGAAGGGTTTAAGCAATTTCGTTCTATTGCATGCCCAAAATTTCGTCTCCCATCTCGTTTTACAGTTAGAAGGGATTGTCTCGAATTATTCAATTCTATGAAATTTTTTTTGAAGAATTATTTTGACAGAGGGACAAGTAGAATGTGTTTGACAACTAACACATGGACTTCACTTCAAAGAGTATCTTACATGGTTCTAACAACACATTGGATAGATGATAAGTGGAAGCTGCAAAAGAGAATCATAAACTTTTGTCTGATATCTGCTTATATAGGTGAAAGCATAGGTCAAACCCTTGAAAAGTGTATTCGGGATTGGGGGATTGAAAGAGTCTTCACTATTACAGTTGACAATGCATGTGCTAATGGTGTTGGCATCTAGTATTTGAGAAAGAAATTAAATCATCAAAATACGTGTGTTGCAAACGGGAAATATATGCATATGAGATGTGTTGCACACGTTATTAATCTCATTGTGCAAGAAGGGGTTAAGTATGCTTCTATGTCTGTTGATCGAGTTAGAGCTGCTGTGAGGTACATAAGAGCATCACCATTAAGGATGAAAAAAATTTTATGATCAAGAAAAAGAAGAAATGATAGATACTAAAGCTCATTTGCAATTAGATGTGCCTACTAGGTGGAACTCGACATACATGATGTTAAATGTGGCTGCAAAATATGAGCATGCATTTGATTCATATGCTCGTGATGACAATGGCTTCTTTCTTCACCTAACAGTTGGAGATGGAGTCCCTACATTTGATGATTGGGAAAATGTTCGAAGAATTGCAAAGATTATGCAGCCCTTTTATGATCTTACATTGAAGGTTTTCGGATCATTGCATGTCACTGCTAATTGCTTTTGGGAAACATTGATAGAAATACATTGGCTACTTGATGAATGATTGAATTGTGATGATTTAGACATAGTCTCCATAGCTTCTAAAATGAAGGACAAGTACAATAAGTACTGGGTGATGCCACAAATATGAACTTCCTGATTTACTTAGCAATTATCTTAGACCCACAACGTAAAATGAGCTTTGTGGACTTTGGGGTACATATACTTTTCTCTAATGTTGCTAGTGAGGTTATGAAGATGATTGAAAGAGATTTGTATTGTTTGTTTGATGAATACTCTTCTATTGCCGGGTTCAACCTGTTCAAGTCCATGGTCAATCAAGTATTCCGATAAAAGTTTCTATGTCTACGGAGTTTCATCAATCAAAGACAAGTTTGGTTGTACAACAATATCTTTTGAAGAAGCAACGAGTTGGTTCAAAAAATAAATCTGTGTTGGATAAATATTTGACTGAGGAGGAAGATGAAAATAACTCAGCTTCATTTGGTTTGTTATTGTGGTGGAAAGTGAATAGTCCAAGATGCCCTATTCTTGCACAAGTAGCTCGAGATATTTTCTCTATTCCTATTTCGACAGGTGCCTCAGAAAGTGCATTCAGCAAGGGTGAATGTGTTCTAGATGATTTTCGAAATTCATTAACGCCGACTATGGAAGATGACTAAAGTATTTAGCTTCGAATTTGCACTCAGGATTGGCTTCGAAAATCTAAGGATTCTATCAACCTGATGGATATGTTGCAGAACTCCAAGACATGAAAGATGGTAATGTTTTTTTTTTGATTAATAAAGTTAAATTTTTTATGTCATTGATGATATAACGTTATTTATAATTTAACTAACAGATTTATTTTTTAACTTTGTTAGATTTATCAAGAATACCCAAAGATCAAGAAGCTTTCTCGAAAATGCCGATAGTACACAAAGAAGATGACTAAAGTATTTAGCAATATAATTCGACAACTCGAGAAGAAGTTTGTTGCAATTTGCTTTTTGAACTGTTATGTTTTTGTTTTTCATTGGTTTTTATCATTTGACATGTGCTGTTGGATTTTTTGAACTATACTACGTTCTTATTTGATTTAGTTATTAATATATTTTGGGGCACTCTTTTCCTCCCTCCGTTGTCTTTGGTCTTGCCTTGGCCAGATCTAGATAAGGAGGTTTTTAACGAGGCTCGTAGTTGAATGAAATGACATGTTTTTACTTAAGGTATTCTATAATATAATTCAAAATCTTATTTACACGTGAAAAATATATGAAGAAATATTTATAGATCTTATATAATTAAATTGGAATCAGATTGTACTATAACATTATAAATAGTTACAATTAAATTTGTACATCAACTCGAAAAATCGACTCGACTCGAATGCGATAAACTCGACTTGAATCGAAAAAATTTAAAATTAAGTTTGAGTTGTAACATAGGACTCGTCAACTTGAATAACTCAAAAAATTTTGACTCGATTCAATCGAACGCTAACCCGTAGTTTTACGTTTAAATGTGTAAATTGCAAAGAAGCTAAACATTTGTGATATTTTTTTATTAAATAGAGAAGTATTACATTCTTATGTTGAGATTCGAACTCATACAAGATGGAAAAATATGAGTATCTTTATCCGATAAGTCAATTAATGGATCTCATTGAGAAGCATATTCTTGATGAGGTTAAATTTTTATATCTTTTTCCTTTTCTTTCGTCACTCGTCTTTATAACTTGGATGCAGATTGGGTGACAAAAAAAAAACACTACGTTAAATTCTTGTCTGGATAACTAGTATTGCTTGATTCCACATAGTTTGCCGCTGCTTTTGTAATTTGTTTAGTTTGTTAATGAATTTTCTTTGTTAAAAAAATCAGAAATTAAAATCACAACAACCAACAACCAAATTTAACAAATTAAAACCCAGGACAGATTGTGTGATTTCCCTTCCTCCCTTTTGTTTAAAACCGGTGCATATTATTTGTTGAAAATGGGTCAACCAGCCAATTGCTAAGACGTTGATTTGGTCAACTCATAAACCCAGAAACCGATAAAAAAAAGGTCTTGTCGTCGATCAATGGTCTCCGAAACACACTGACTTGCTCTTTTGGCCCCTCTTTCCGATCTAAAGGTTTGATTTTTTTTTTAAAGAAAAAAAAGTTAAAATTAGCCTAACATTTGACGGTTTAGTTATTTCGGCTTCTATTTTATTTTTTTAGTATTTAAGCCTATGACGCTTCAGTTTTTGTTAAAATAGTTTTATTTTAGATAAAGACCGTTAATTAACTAATGATCAATTTTTAAGTGATGATGTGGCATTAAAATATTTTTAAATTAATTATAACGAATTATATGATAACACGTCGATTCGTTTAAAGGCAAAGAAAAGAAGCAAAATTTTGAACATATTTTTAGTGGGAATCAAACCCAACCTTATGCATGGAGCGCTAAACCCCTAACCATTAAGCTAAACTACTATTTTAAAGTTTAATTACCACTTATCATATATATTCATTATCTCATATTTTAAAAGTGAATAAGTAAAAGTTTGTGGGTAAAGGGAATTGAACCCAAAACTCATGAAAATGGGACCAACATTTTACCACCAAACCAATTAGGTACCTTCAATTTGTTATTACGGAAAATTAAATTTAATTAGTTTAAATTGTGATTATCTTAATTATAACATAAATTAAAGTATATTTATGAGATGAAATATATTTTTTAAAATTTATTTTTAATATCTAATTTTTGAATTTTTTTTCTAATTTTAATTAAATATTTGGCAATAATATAAAAATAATAAAAAATAAAAAATAACACTAATTAAAATATATAAATAAAAACTATCATTCTTAATAAAGTAAAAATTAATTTTTTTAATAAATGTTGTTTTTAATTTTAATTATTTTTATATTGTTGTCACATAATTAATTAAAAATAAAAAACTAAAAAATTAAAATGTAGAAAAAATATCAATTTCAGTAATTTAAAAAATATTATATTAGAAACAAAACACAAAGTCCATTCATAAATATACTTTAATTTAGATTATAATTAAGGATAATCAAAATTTAAACTAATTAAATTTAATGTTTGATAATAATAAATCAGCATAACTAATTAGTTTAATGGCAAGATGTTTTGTCTTTTCATCCAAGAGTCTCGGGTTTGATTCCTTTATTTTTACTTCTTCACTTTTAGAATATAATAATAGATATAATAAGTGGTAATTAAACTTCAAAATAGTAGCTTAGCTTGATGGCTAAGCATTTAGCCTTTTATGCACAAGGCCTGGGTTTAATTCCCACTAAATACATGTTCAAATTTCGTTTCTTTTCTTTGTCTTTAAACCAATAGAATAATGTCGGTTTAAAAGATAATGTCATGTGTCATCATCATATTAGTTATAATTAATTTAATAAAAATATTTTAATTTAATCCACATGGATGCACCACATTAACAAAAAGTTAACGTTAGTCAACTAACGGTTTCCATCCAAAATAAGATTATTTTAATATAAATTAAAACATTAGAAACTTAAATGCTCAAAAAATAAAATAAAAGCTAAAATAATCAAACGGTCTAACGTTGAAGACTAATTTTAGCTTTACGCGTTCTAAAAACTCTCTAAAATTCGCCAAAGCATAAGTCAAAAGTTTCATATTTAGTTTTCTTATTCCCCTCCTCTGCTGTTGGGTCAAACTCGTTTTGAGTTACGTTATTCATCTACACTCACCGTTTGATCTTCAAAAGATCACATTCAATGCCGTCTCATTATTACTTGGGATACATTTGATATTCAGTTTAAAATAATTACTTTTAAGTGAAATTAATTTTGAAGTTTTACCATCAACTTCGCTTATCATTTCAAAAAATTTTTTAAGAAGTTCGATGAAAACCATATTATACGACAGACAAAAATTATATTATAAGGATAGATAAAACAAACGAAACAAAATATATGAAATGAAAAATCCAAAATAAATAATTTTTATTGAGAATTAAAATATAAAATATATATAAAAAAAAGATCATTAGAAACTCATAACATCAAACTAAAATGAAAAAGAATGTTTTGATAAAAAAACAAAAAAGAAAAAGTTTTAAGTTCAAAGATAAAATATATATATATATATATTTTTTAATAATATGACAAACAAAAATAAAAGCGAAGCAGTGTAGCCAGTCCTACTTTCCTGCAAAAGTGGGGTTGGAAAAAGACTTTAATACGTTTCAGAGGATATGTTTGTCTTCACTCCAATTCCAAAAGTGTTGAAATAGTCAATATTGGATGCTGCCTTTTAGTATTTGTCTCCGTCTACCTAATTATGATCCCTTTCTTTTAACTTATATTTACTAATTGCTTATTTATTTTAAATAATTTTGAGAAAAAATGAAACTTTAATCCGTCAACGCAACACAAAACGAAACTAAAATTAAGAAAATGAAAGATTAATGTGAATTAAAATAAAATTTAATATATATAATTTGTATACATAAAATATAAATATATAAAACATATATTATAAATCTATGATTTTAGTGTGTATATATATATATATATATACACACAATATACATATTTAAAATGTTAACATGATATATACGTCTCGTTTGGTACATCGGATGTAAAATAGGTGAGTTGTATTGAATAATACTTGTATATTAAAAAGATGAATGAAAAATAGTTATTACTACATCAAGATGTTTGGTTGAGAAATTTGCGATAAAGTTAAAAAAGTAGGTGTTATATATGAATGTATCATTTTACCCTTAAAATTCTAACTTCATATTTTTCCCTTATTTGGATATTGATTATTATATTATTTTTAGGGTTTATGGGTTATGGTTTATTGTTTAGGAATTGATGTTTAGGGTGTAGCATCTCCAACTCAGATGTCACAATTGGGCCTCAAGCCCAACTTTAAAGCCAAAAAGTTTGCCACTATATTTAACCTAAACACCATCATTTCATAAAATTCATTAAGTTTAAATATTTGACATAAACAAAATAGTTAAAACGTTACATGGGAGCTCCATTTAAAATACATAATAAAAGCATTCGACTCATAAGTTTAAATCTAAAATGAGAGTTACAATACAACATAGGGTCCTACGAATACATAGCCCAAATAAGTTTAAGTATTATACTCGGACACAAGTCGATGTTGAGGTCCTACTCCGATGGTGCTCCGACAATGCACGCTAACCTATTAACCTGCGAACGAAAACAACAATTCCGAACGCTGAGCTAACGAAGCTTAGTGGATACACTTCTACTTAATCATTATTCATGCAAATAATAAATAATAGCATGTAGCTAAAGAATGATACATGACAATATAATACACATGGCGCTACCTCTAGCCGCCTAAACACATAGCAACAAAAATGCAATAATCTCACACGACACACATGCATCATACCAACAAACCTGGAGTGAGACCTGGTGTCACACAGCCTAAAAAATGTACACAATCTCTCTCTAAGTGAGGCCCGGTGTCACACAGCCTCGGGAATGTACACTCATACTCGAAATCTCTCATCGAGTATCATCGAATGAGGCCCGACGTCACATAGCCTCAGGAACGTACATTTGGAAGCTCATCTCTTGGTGTTGCAACACTCTTACTGGGTATCCGGATCCCATCAATCAAATAATTCAACCACACAAGTCACCCAACATTTATCAAGTTATAACTCATTATATTCGTATACGTGGTTTAATTCTCGGTTTCTCAGTTTTACTATTTATTTTACCCCATTAGAGGCCAATTGGGCCTTAGTCCACGAATTATGGATCCCTAGAACTCAAATCATAATTTTTGGCCAGATTGCCCAGCAAGTATCGATACCCACTCAAGGGTATCGTTACGCTTCCATGGGTACCGATACTCATTTATGCGTATCGATACCCTGCCTGCATACGACAAAGGGTTCAACTAGCACTGGTACCGATACACGAGGCCGTGTATCGGTACACCTATTGGTATCGATACACCCCTAAGCGTACCGATACCAAAAATGCTACTGGAATTTGGGTGGAACAAAGAGTATTGGTACTCACTTATGCGTATCGATACCCTCTTCAAACTCTGCTTAAGTTTTGCCATAAAAACAAAGGGTATCGATACTAGTTCATCCGGTATCGGTACACGAGCCTAGAAACCAATTTTTGGAGCTTGTAAAACACCCCCAACTCCCCTTAACCTTCATGTTTAAGCCCAAAACACATACAAGTTATGGAAGATGATTAAAGAGGTTTTCTATTTTTTTTACATTATTTTAACATCAAATCCGAATTTTACCATTAATGGGATTTCAAGCTCTTAACTAACCAACACATCAAACCAAGCACAAGCAATCTAACTTTATGATTTCCAAAAATACAAGGGAGTTAGTAGTGTATTAACCTTGATTCGTTACTGAGAAAGAAGCCTCAAACAAGCTCTTCAAACCTTCCTCTTCCCAAACTCCAATTTCTATCAAGTAAAAGGATTTAAGGTTCAGTGTTTATATAAATGTACCAGTTCCTTTAACAGCTAGAAATTATTACTTTGCTGGCCACCTTAATTTCTTCAAACTATAGCAAACAGACCAGCATTACACACTTGGATATTACTGTTAAACTTTAAAGCTACATCTAGATTCATATTTTTAGGTATAAAATCACATACATACATGCGTACATACATGACATGACATGATGCTGCAAGGCGGTTGGTAGTGACGAAAGGAGCAAATAGTGGAGATACAGAAGCAGACATCGATCAGATTTAAGAAAAACAAAAGGAGAGCCTCGTAGATATTTAAGAGCTTGCATGTATGGCAGAAGAAGCATAAAGTTTTGATGATTTAGAAAAGGGATTGTTCTTTAACAACATTAATGACTGATTAAGGAACGGTGGCATATGCTTTTAGCCTTTGGAGATTTTATTTAGGATAAAATATACCATATGGCACTAAACTATTACATCTGATTTGAAAATACCACCAACTTTAAAAATATTTAAATCTAATACTAAATTTTACTTTCCGTTTAAAAAACTAATATTAAAGAAAGCGATAAACAAATAAAAATAGAAGATATGTTTGACATGAAATAGATATATCCATATATCTTTGACTTATCTTTTTGAAATGATAAAATATGGCAAAACCTATACCAAAAGTTGGTTCACGTAGGAGTGGGCGTAGGAGTGCACGAAAAAGTGCACGTAAAATACAAAAAGGAGTTATTCATGTTCAAGCAAGTTTCAACAATACCATTATTACTGTTACAGGTGTACGGAGTCAGATGATTTCTTGGTACACCGCCGGTACTTGTGGATTCAAGGGTACAAGAAGGTGACCCTTTTTGCTGCTCAAACCACAACAAGAAATGTTATTCGTGTAGTAATAGAACAACGTATGCAACGAGCAGAAGTTATGATAAAAGGTCCTGGTCTCAGGAGAGATGCATCATTACAAGCTGTTCGTAGAAGTGGTATACTATTAAGTTTCTTACGAGATGTAACCCCTATGTCACATAACGACTGTAGAGCCCCTAAAAAAGACATGTGTAGAAATAACAATTAAAGATTTCAAGAGAAATAAATGATTTAATGATCTGTTCAAATAATATTATATGGTTCGAGAGAAAGTATCGTTTTGGTGCGGCTGTTTTAAAGTCTAATTTGGCCTAAAATGACGTTGTTTTGCTGGAGGAAAAATAATAAAAACACACACTTTAAATGGTTAGAACTTAGGACTTACAAATAGAAAGGCTAAGCTTTAACCTCTAAACCAACATAAGATTATGTAATGTTTTACTACAAATATTACATATGTCAAACTACTTGAGATTAATTCAAATTATTTTATGAAATAAATAATAAAATATATTATTTACATATATATATATATATATCAAAATATATAAATAAAATATTATTTTATATTATTTAGAATATAAATATATTATTTTATGAATTTTTTGAGAAAAAATATTTATATTATAAATAACATATAAAAAATCATAAATCCTAAACTCTAAATCACATACCATAAAATCCAACCTCAAACCATAAACTTTAGGGTTTAGGGTTTTTATATATTATTTTATGAATATTTTGGTTTTTTGAAAAATAATATATTTATATTATAAATAATATATAAAATATAAAATAGTATATTTTATTTATATATATATTGATATATATATGTAAATAATATATTTTATATTATCTATAGTTTTATTTATTTTATAAAATAATTTAAATTAATCTAAATAGTTTTACATATATAATATTTATGGTAAAATATTATAAATGTCATTTTAGTTTAGTTGTTAATGCATAATTTTGGCATCTTTTAAGTTATGGGTTCAAACCCCTCAAAGCACGTATTTTTATTTTTATTTTTTTTCTAAGTAAAATGACGTCGTTTTGAGTTAACGTCTCGTTAAAAGTTAACAATAGAGTGATATAAATGAGTCAAAAAGTAAAGTTTAGAGTTAAATTTTAATATTTTTAAATTCAATGACATTTTCAAATTAGTAAAAATAGTTTAATAGCAAGTGATGTAGTTTAGACTATCCCGCTAGCATGCAACTAGTTGTAGCCAATGGCAAGAATGCATAGATATTGGGAATTTGGGAAAGTGACATGTTTTTTAATAATACTAAATTTGTCCATGTTAATCAACTAATAAGGCTTATATTACAAACAAATGTTTAGAGTTATTAAAATTTTCATTTAGGTATATAAAGTACTCTTTATGTCTCACTAAAAGTGTCAGTTTTGTGTTTTAAAATTGTCTCACCTAAATTTTCACTTAAAAAACTCAACCAATTTTTTTAACACAAGTTTATTTTTCTATCATTTTTTAGTTTTCTAACAAAAACAAAAGTTAACTTTCTATGGAAAATTTGTCATTTAAATTATTTTATACTACTTAACTTTTTCTTCTTAAATTTTCGTGAAACGTTAACAGGTGACACAATAACTGTGACGGAGGGAGTATTTTTTATTCAAAATAAGGACTTAAAGTATATTTTTTGTTCAAAATAAATACCTAAAGTATTTTTCGTCAAAGTACCTAAAGTATATTTTTTTTGTCAAAATAGGTACCTAAAATATTTTTTTTGTCAAAATAGGTACCTAAACTATTTTTTGGTCAAACTAGGTACTTAAAGTGTATATATATATCATCTAGAATCCTAAAAGTTGTCATAAAAAATACATTAGGTACTTATTTTGATTAAAATATACTTTATGTATCTATTTTGATCAAAAAATATATTTTAAGTACTTAATTTAATTAAAAAATATATTTTAGCTACTTATTTTGACTAAAAATATTTTATATACCTAACTGAAAAAATTATATATTTTAGATATTTGTTTGTGATATAAACCGTGAATTAACTACATGTGATTATACCAAAGGAATAATTATAGTATTTTTTTTCGTAATCAAATTAAATTCGATGGACGAGGATGTAAGAATCGGGTTGTTTTTCACGTCCCTGCAAATAATTTAGCTTTGCTTTTGTCACGACACAAACTAGCTTTCATACTACTATAACTATACTCTCAACTCTACACACACTGACAAAACACAAGCTCCATTTTTTTCTCTGTAATTAATCATCCATGGAGGTCGGTAAGGAATCCGAACCAAAAACTGCCGCCATGAGAAAAGCTCTGCTGATAATAAACTGCATCATCCTTTCCATAGGCAACTGTGCGGGTCCACTCATGATGCGCCTCTACTTCATCCACGGCGGGAAACGAGTCTGGTTCTCGAGCTGGCTCGAGACTGGTGCTTGGCCCATCATCCTTTTTCCAATCGCTTGTGCTTACTTCCACCGTTCCAGGACCCAACCCAGTTCCCAAAACAAGCTTTTCTTCATGACACCACACTTGTTCCTCGCCTCCGCCTTCATCGGAATCCTCACCGGTTTCGATGACTACCTCTACGCCTATGGCGTCGCACGCCTCCCCGTCTCGACTTCATCTTTGATCATCGCCTCGCAGTTGGCTTTCACCGCGGGGTTTGCTTTTGTCTTGGTGAAGCAGAAGTTCACCTCTTATTCCATAAACGCCGTGTTTTTGTTGACCATCGGAGCCGGCGTCTTGGCCTTGCATACGAGCGGCGACCGCCCCGCGAACGAATCGAACAGGGAATACGTTTTGGGGTTTCTCATGACCGTCGGTGCTTCGGCTTTGTACGGCTTTATCCTGCCCTTGGTGGAGCTAACCTACAAGAAATCCAAGCAAGAAATCAGCTACGCTCTTGTGATGGAGATTCAGATGGTGATGTGCTTGTTTGCTACCGGCGTTTGCACCATTGGCATGCTGGTTAACAACGATTTCAAGGTTACTTTTTTCCTCGTCTCTTTCTATCATTTTTTTTTTGGTAAATATACCACTTAATTAGTGTCGGGATTTAAATAACGATTGCGTCCATTTTTTCGATATTTTATATGTTATGGACATAATAAATACTATTGTAGTTATTATAACG
Organism: Hibiscus mutabilis; assembly: GCA_019671005.1. NCBI lineage: Eukaryota > Viridiplantae > Streptophyta > Magnoliopsida > Malvales > Malvaceae > Hibiscus > Hibiscus mutabilis. The sequence continues at coordinate 19,577,350 of CM033713.1, read as the reverse complement.
ATTTTGGACGGTACGACTACCGCTATTTGCAGGTAATCTCAAGGGAAGCAAGGGAATACGATCTTGGGGAAACAAATTATTACGTGATCGCGATTTGCAGCGCGATAATATGGCAGTGTTTTTTCTTGGGAGCAATAGGAGTCATCTTTTGTGCCTCGTCCCTGTTATCGGGCATTATAATTGCAGTCTTATTACCCATGACTGAGATTCTGGCCGTCATTTTCTACAACGAAAGTTTTCATGCCGAAAAGGGAGTGGCGCTTGCACTCTCATTGTGGGGCTTTCTTTCTTACTTCTACGGTGAGATTAAGGACTCCAAGAAAAACAAACCACCCCTTCAAACGGAGATGGCCTCGGTCTCTGATAGACAGGAAAGTGTGTAAAACGCCGGCGATCATCTGAAGCCCTACCGAACATCTCCGGTGGATAAAAGTCTAATGGAATTTCGCTTAACAGATTTATGAAAGAAGTTTATCATAGGTAAATCCTAAATTACCTTTCAATGTTCATGTAAGAATATAAGTTGTATGGTTTTAGTTCCATAACAATGGCAAGTTTTAATACAAATGTATTCCCAAATTTTCTTCTCTATTTCCGAACTTAACATCACGCCTTTGATATTTCGTAAAAATGATCGTAACATTCAGAGGGATATTGGCCTCATCCACCCAAAGAAAATATACCTGAAAAGATCTTACGCATTGTTAGAAAAGAGATCTTTTCTGTATAATCCAACGCAATCTCTATTGCTATTGTTATTGTTAGAAAAGAAATCTTTTGTATAATCTTTCGTCCCTTTTCAATGTATTTTCTTCTTGAACAAAAAGCATCTGCCTCTAAGTATGTCTCTTTCTATGACTCACACTAAAAAAATTAAATTCTAAACCTTAACTTTAAATTTCACACCCTAAACCCTACACCCTAAAAATACACCCACCCCCAATTTCCTATACTCAAACATAAACTCTAAACCCAAAACTCATTTTTTAAAGTGAACACCAAATGGGGCATAGTTTGAGGGCAGACGATTTCTATCCCCTTTTCTATGCCCCAAATACTAAAAAATTTAATTCTAAGCCATAACCCTAAAATTTAAATCCTAAAATATAAACCCTAAAAATACACACTATCCCTAATTCCCTAAACCCTAACTCTAAATCTTAACCCTAAACTTAATTTTTTAGTCTAGGAATAAATAGGGGCGCCAAAAAGAAATATAAAAATCTTTTGCCCCTAAGTATGTCACATACTAAAAAATACTTAAAAAATTAAATTTTAAACTATAATCTTAAATTTCAAATCCTAAAACCCTAAACTTTATACCCTAAAAAATATATTCTACCTTAAATTCTCTATACTCTAACCCTATACTCTAAACTTTAGACTTAACTTTTTTGTGCGAGACATAAAATAAACATATTTAGAAATAGACGATTTCCATTAAGAAAGGCCGAGTATTTCTATTCCTATTTGAGTATAAAAAATAACTTTCATGCTTTGTTTTTCTTTTTCTCCGCTTCAAACTTGCGTTACGACAAGAGACCCAGCTAAACAACCGAGTCAAAGGGAGACCCAGAAATAGACAAGAAACAGCTAAATTTCATGCTTTGTTCTAGGTAATTACATTTAGATTCCAAAAATAGTCACACTTGTCCATTATGCTGATTAATATATCATTAGTAATACATATAGTATCATTCGGTGAAAAAAATATTCGACATACGTGTCGTGAAGTCTTTATATTATACAGTTTTGTATGTTTTAGAGATTAGAGATTTAATTAATAAAATTTAAAATTTATGATTTATAATTAGATATTTAAATTTTATTTTTAAACAGTAAATATAGAAGCTTGTGTAATTTTTTTTATGTGTATTAATTAATTACTCTTGTACGATACATTGATGGTGAAGTTTTTTTTTTTTTCTTTACAAGCGTTTTAACTCTGCCACCAATATAATAAAAAAAATTCCACATGCTGAGCTGACTGCCTTGCAAAGGGAGAGCCTTGTGGCTTGCTAACTGATCGATTTGTTCTTGAACTAGGAAAAAAAATTCAAGTGCCGTAACATAGTAACCATCTTTTTCTCAATTAAGAGAGATGGCTGAGTGAACTAAAGCATCGAATTGCTAACCTATTGGGAGAGTTAACTGATCGATTTGTTCGAATCGCTCTCTTTTCGTTTCGGATTTTGAGAGTGAAATAGGTCAAATAATTATTTTATATATAAGATAAAAACACTTATATTATCAAATCTCAAGAATAGCTTTCCTGCTTCTTTTTTTTTGTCTTTCCTTTCCCATATCATTTCATAGCAATCTTTGAATCAGATTCTAAAATTAAGCTTCTTGGTTCTACCACAATTTTCTGAAATTCCTTCACCATTCATACCTTTCAATGTTTTATCCAACATATCTTATGATTTTTCTTGCTTCAAAATATTCATACTCAATGTTAATTCGACCCACCAATAAGAATTATTTTGAGGATCATTATTTTCCTAGAAAATTCTAACACTTTATTTGTCATGGAAAGAACAACATTTGGTACAAAAGAACGTGTTATAATTTCTTATAAAAAAAATGATGCGATAGCCTATGGTATATTGACAATTCATTAATAAATACATGCATTATGAGCACACTTAATATAAATTTAAATTAAATGATAATTTTAAAAAAAACTTTATTTTTTCTTATAAAAATTAAATGATAATCATTTACATTAAATTAAATATCTTTCGACCAAAGAAAATCAAAGCTCCGTGACATGTTTTATTGGCCACAAAACATTTTTTAAAATAATCTTAAAAATATAATTATAAGGTAGTATATGTTCCGATTTTTTTATAATATTTGTGCGGTACGGTAACCAAGGCTAAGTGAAAATGATCATTTTGAACATAAAATTAGTAATTTTTAATAAATACATAATTAATAATACATATGTTTAAATACAATTAATATAATTCTAGTCTATACACATTCCTTATAGGAGAAAATAAAAATAATAAAAACTAAATTAATACTAATAAAAACTGAACGGAAAAAAATAGGAGATGGAGTTTTAGTTTTTCGTTTAAATATTAAATTATCAGTATAACCTATTAATGTATTATTTTTCTTTTGTAATGTTTTTGCCATTTTCCTAAATGAATTGGTATATTATTATAAAAAACTTTAATAATAATGTAGATAGAGATTATTTTAATATTAAAAATGGAAATACAAATAATTATATTTATATTTTGAAATAAATATAATGAATGAAGATATGCACGAAATCATATTTGAATCGGGAAGTGGGAAATATTACCTTTTGAAAGGACAATTTTGGATGATGCTATATGGTATTTGTCCCCATCAACATGAGTTTGACTAGCGGTTTAACTTTATGCTCATTTTTTTCAAGTTATTTGATTTTTTTTGGGTAAATATTTAACTTTTTTTGTCTTCATAAAATAATCGTGTTTGATGAATAATATTTTAATAATAATAGTTTAATTGATCGAACTCAATAAGTAATTTCAGTGAAAAATGAATGATGTTCATATTAAGAACCAAGAATTTAATCTCTTTATGTGTAAGATGTGTATATTGTCAAATAATTAAAAATAAGTGTGAACAGAAACTACCTCGTAATTATCTTTAGATTATTTAAATTATTAAAATTATATTTAAAATATAGAATTAGTTATTAGAATAATACATCTAGAATAAATTTCAACATATAATAGACTGTTTAGACTTTTAGAGACTAACCATCAAATACTATAACATTAAAAAAAACAAATTTCAAAATTGGTCTTTAAATAATGGTTACATTCTAGATGGCTTAGACTTGGTAATCTTTGAATTAATTGTGATAAAATATGATATGGATGTATTAATTATTTTTTTTATAGTAATCCGGTGATAATATTTTATTTAAAAAAAAATACAAAGCAGTATTAAAAAATATCCAAAAAATACTGGGTAAAGCTTCTTCTAGCCCTCTTTAAAAGGGGATGAATTGGAAACACAAAGAAATAACGACACGTTGGGGTTTTATTTTATTTAACGACATGTTGATTGATTTTATATAAAATGAAATATACGAGCAGGTCGGTCAACAACCGTTGGGGGTTTTATTTTATTTAATTTCATCTTTAATCATATATGTTGTTTATTATTATTAAGAAATAAAAGAAACTCGTGCTCTCTTATTTTACGTGTTCCTTTCTTTCTCTTTAGTCTTTACTCATAATGTGATTATTTACGTATTAAGAAGGTATCGTACATTAGCAGAACTTAATATTATTTATTAAAAAATTTAAATTTATAGAACCTAACAATATAAACTATATGAATTTTTAGAACTGCAGTACAATTTTATTATTATCCCAATTTAAAACTTTTTAATTTTCAAAATTTTTAGAGGGTCGTCACTCATGACCTCACCATTGAGTTAAATGATTGATTAAAAACAAGACATCCTTAAAGAAAATGAAGTAAACAAAAGAAAATTCTTGTAAATGTTGCAAGTTGTTCCTGTCTTTTGCAAGTTGTTTTATCTTGAGTATAGAAGAGGATGCTGCAATTATTCAAACATGCAAATATAAATTAAATTTGTTCGATTGATATTGTTGTTACGATAACATTTAGGGATATTGACTATCAGTTTATCTAGTGAGATAAAAAGTTAGATCCCTTAAACAACCTCTAAAATTTGAAACCCGACGTTGTGAATGAAACAAACTAGGTTGAGAATATTGTCCTCATAATAATCCTTTAGCGTATTCTATTATGATTAGCCGGTCAATAAATTGAATACGAATATTTATAAAAAGAATGAATTAATTTAACACATGAATTTGCATACATACTTAAATAAATAATGATATTAAAAAAAATAAAAATATTCAAACGAATTAAATAAATAATGAAATATATTTCGTAATAAATCAGGTCCAAGGACTTTAAACCATCTTCAACCTCATCCCAACTATTTTAAGTAAAAGTCCATTTCGATCTAACTTAAAATATGATATTCTTTTAGAAAAAATTATATCATTTAGATGGGCAAGTCATAATCTATTATATTCAGGTTGGTTACACGCCCAACAAATAATTTAATTTGCTTTTGTCACACATATTTGGCACACACTGGCATTCATATTCATAAGCGTAAAAATATTTGATTCAATCGATCTATTGATCGATTTGAAAATTCGAATATTTGATTTATTTTTATTTTCAGATTAAATATTTAATTTATTTTTTATTTTTTAGATCGGATAAAAATTATAATATTTTAAGTTTTGGATTATCTAAAAATTTAAAATTTTATTGATATAAATCTTGTTAAATTTAGCAATTTGATGCTTGTTATATCCAAAAATTCGAGAATCCGAAATTTTTTGTAGATGCTAATCTTGTTATATTTGACAATTTGGTTTTTGTTATATTTGAAAATCTAAAATTTTCATAGATACACAACATTATTTTACTGATTCAAAATTTTCAGTTATCTGACTTTTTTGGATTGAGTCGAATCTGGGATCCGAAAATGTACACCCTAATTCATAGTGTTCAAAAATTTGGATCACCCAAATCATACACATTACTTCACCATACGGTACCTCTTCTTCGTTTAGGTATGTTGGTATTACTTCTTAAAAACACTTTTCATGTTAAAATAATTTTTCTATCTATGCAATGTTAAAGTATTTCAAGTTAAAAATGTGTCAATGAGTTTTTCAAAATAAGGCTTAAAAAAAAACTGATATCCTTTGGTGACCGGAACACCAGGTTCTTCCATGCTTCAACCTTGGCAAGGAGACGAGCGTACACCATTTTAAGGCTACAGGATGAGAGCGGAGAATGGTGTGATGATCAGGAGATGTTGCAAGCTACAGCAGTGAGTTATTACCAGCAGCTTTTCACTACTGCAGGCGTTGTGGAAGGTATGTATGGGTATCGTGGCTTATTTCCACAATTGTCCACTGTTGCTTACAATGAGTCACGTACAGAGGTGTCAAGGAAGGAGATAAAGGTGCTCTTTTAATTGTGGTGCTCTAAAGGCACCAGGGCTCGATAGGTTGCATGCTTTTTTCTATCAAAAGAATTGGGGTCTTGTTTGGGATAGTGTATGTGTAGCGATATCCCTCTCGCTAATTTTTTATTATTTTGTTTTGAAAATAATGTCTTTCATGAGATTTTAAAAAACCCGTATTTTGTTTAAAAATGGAGTTGCCCCGGCCACTCAAGGTGGACCGGACACCGAAAAAAACTAGAGATTTCAAAATATCGGGTTCGGGAGTCGGTTACGGATGGGGAAGGATTAACACCCCCACACCGCCCAAAATTGATACTTTAATAATTATCGCTTTATTAATATTACTTTCCGGATTAAAATGACAATTAAATTAAAATCTGGTTATATGTGCGAGTAAATTTTAAAGGCCCCGTTATTCGAGAGTAAACGCCCAACCACTATCACTACGCCTGATACTGACCCCGTTTACGCTTGAATAAAAGGGCACCGCATTGACAAAATATATGTCCGTTATGCAAACTTAAAAAAACATGGCAAATATAAATAAATACATTGCGATAAAATATAAATAAATACTAACATAATAAAATACTAATATAACATAAATAAAATACTAATCTAAAACGTACATACATAACAATTAATTTAACACATAAATAAAAACAAATCTAACATAAATAAAATATTAATATAGAACATAAATTTAAAACATAATAAATACTAATCTAAAACATAAATAAACATACAAACTAAAAATACAATTTTAAATTAACTACTACTTCATTAAATCATAAAAATTACAACATAAATAAAAATGAAAGAAAATATACCTAACTAGGAGTTCGAATGACGAACCCCGACTGAACCCCACCGAGATCTACCACGACCTCTCCAAAAAAATTAACTAGATCAGATTCAAAATAAGACCTCGATCGAACCGCTTAGAACCGAAGATATTACCCCGGTCCTTGGCTAGCCGAGAGCACTGCTCTCTTTGGGCAAAGCCATTGCCGATTCCTTTCTTAATTCCCCCCACCCCATGCCTTTATATAGGCAATTGGGGTGGTTGGGGGTTGACGTGGAGCTTTCCCCACCCCTCTTTTTTTTTTACACTTTAATTATTATTTTTTATTTTTATTTTTTATATTAATAATAATATTATTATAATAATGCTAAAAATATTAAATATTCGGACAAAAATGAGTGGTTACAGTATGCTACTTTATTGAAAACATTTTTAATAGTGGCGTGTTGAATGAGGAGTTGAATCGGATGTTGATTGTTCTTATTCTTAAGGTGGCTCTCCCGGCCTCAATTTCTCAATTCAGACCTATTAATTTATGCTCCGTCTTGTATAAGATTGTAACGAGGATTATAGTAGGCTGTATGAAGCCGTTTTTTTTTTCAGATTGGGTAATGTGCAATCAAACGAGCTTTATCGACGCTCTATTACTGACAATATTTTTATTGTCCAGGAAGTTATTCACTCAATGCACCATAATAAGGGTCAGGTTGGATGGATGGAGATTAAGATCGACCTGGAAAAGGCCTATGATAGACTAGAGTTGGCTTTTATCTGTGATACGTTACGGGATATTGGTTTTCCAGATTTCTCAGGGCGCTTATTATGACGGTGTGACGTCGGTGTCTTCTCATACTACATGGAATGGGTCCAAGACGCAGGCTTTCCAGCCGACCAGAAGAATTCGTCAAGGAGACTCTTTATCACCGTACTTATTTGTCTTGTGTATGGAACGTCTTAGTCAGGTTATTCATGTCGCAGTGCAGAATAAGTGTTGGAAGCCTTTCTCTATTTCTTGTCGAGGCCCTCAGGTATCTCATTTATTCTTTGTGGATGACTTGGTGTTGTTTGCAGAAGCATTGTGGATCAGCTCCATGTTATTCGCAATGTCCAAGATTAGTATCGCTAAAACTATTATTCACTTTTCAAAGAATGTGGATAGAGCCTTGCGTGATGAAATTAATGGGGATTTTGGCTTTACGGAAGTTTTAGACTTGAAAAAATACTTGGGAGTACCGGTCTTACATAAGAGAATCACGAAAAAACGCACCGTTATCTGATACAAAAAGTCCAAGATGTTGGAAGTAGAAGACTTTATCTCTTGAGGGGCGTATTGTTTTGGCTAAGGCGGTGCTTGCTGCTATCCTTTCATATACTATGCAAACTTCCTTTTTGCCCAAAGGAATTTGTAATGAGATTGAGAGGATTATACAACGGTTTCTGTGGGGGCATATGTCGGCTAAGGGAGGTATTTATCTTGTTAATTGGGATGACCTATGCCAACCGGTGACTAGAGGAGGTGTTGGGTTTAAGAAACTACATGTACAGAATGAAGCATTCATTATGAAACTTACCTTTCATCTTATGACTAAGAGGGAGCAACTTTGGGTGCAGTTGTTGCGCGCGAAATATAAATGGATTAATGATCATGATGGACCGACTAAGAGACCATGTTGCTCGCGGATTTGGAAAAGAATTTGCATGATTTGGAACTACATGAGAGACAATATTGTGTGGCAGTTGGGTAATGGTCAAGGGTTGCGGTTTTGACATGATTCGTGGCTGGGATCAATTGGCCCTCTTGTGGATCACATTGTTCATGGAAATGGTGTTATGCTCCCTTCGGTCACGGTAGCGGATATGGTGGACAATTTGGGGCATGGGAGGATGTATGTAAAGAGTTTAGAGTGCAAATGTACCCTAGAAATCTAACTAAAATGTCTTTCAAACCCATTATAAAATATAAAAAAAATCATAAAAAATATAAGAATTGACCCAACTTGATTTTTTTTTAAATATATAACAATAGTTATTGTAGTGCTATGGGAATATCCCAAATTCTATATCTCATTATGACCCCACTATATGTAAATCCTGGCTCCGCAATTGATTTGGGGCAGTGGCATTGGCAAGCTTTCGAGCATATGTTACCGTATGACTGCTTACTACGTATTGCGTCTGTTAAGCCTCCATTGGATGTGCGGCTACGGGATAGCCCGGGTTGGCATCCAGATTCTAACCGGGAATTTCATGTGAGATCGGCATATGTGGTTCGGATGGGAGTCCAACAGGGGCCTATTGAACCAATATGGTCAGTTTTGGCAGGGTTTAAAGGTATACCGCATGTTAAAACGTTTCTATGGCTCGTGGTGTCATGATAGAACTTTATCGAATGTTGACATCTCACTATGGAGCGGCACTGTGGCATATGTGGTGACCCAACTGAAGATGTCGATCATATATTGCGGCGTTGTCCATTGGCTTTTGCTATGGGGACCTTTGATTCGCGAGGATAGTACGGACCTAGTTTTTAGTTTGCCTGTTAAAAGCTGGATTATGGGAATTTGACAGATGCTGGACGGTTTGCGAAGTCTCCTGCTCATTGGGACATTTTATTTGGTGCTTTGTTATGGAATTTATGGCGCCAACGTAACGAACATATTTTTGAGCCGCAAGTTCTACTTGGTGAGACTGTGTTACAACAGAGCAAGTTCATGCTACAGGAAAGTATTGTTATTTGTGAAGCTAGGGTGGGAGCTAATTGCCCCCTCCCCATCCCCGAAAAATTTTATTTGTTCACTTTGGACCTCTTATATAAATTGTTTTAAAAATTAGTTTATTTCTGAATTTTCTCCCTTAATTCAAATATTTATGTTTTTCCCTAGCCCCAAATCCTGGCTCCGTCCCTGCTCGGGTGGAGGGTCAAGCCAATGGGAGGGTTCGTGTTCCACGAGTCACTAAGTGATGCAGGTCTCCCGCTGGATGGTGCAAGCTTAATGTGGATGGGGCAGTGGATCTAAGTACGAATGCTGCGTCGTGCGGAAGCGTTGTCCGTGATGAGGGTGGGAAGTGGTTGATTGGCTTTTCTAAAAGCATAGGTGTTTGCTCGATTCTGGATGCGGAGCTATGGAGTGTGTATGAGGGATTATTATCTGCATGGTCTATCGGGGTTAGGAAGGTATTGGTCGAATCGGACTGTTTGTCGGCGGTTCAGCTTCTACAGAAATTTAACGATGGACTCATTCAGTCCTCGATAATTCCCCCTATCTTTCAACTTGTGCGTCGGCATTGGCTAATTCGGGTGCGGCATGTGCACCGGGAAGGTAATGGGATAGCGGATCACATGGCTAAACATGCTTCGGGCGCGGATTTGTGGTTTGACAGATTCTTGGAAGCTCCTGTTGCATGCGCTAGTATGGTGCAATCGGAATCTCTGGCGTGTGTGCAAGAAGATCTAGGCTTTATGTTCGGTAGTGGTTAATTTTGTTTGGCTCGTGGTTTGCTTTGTTGCTTTAGATGCTTGATTTGGCTTAATTACCTTTTGTTATTGGTTATACAAGGATTATCATATGTACTCTTTTCCTCTATTTAAGTTTAGAGAGATTTTTAATGAGGCATATAATAGTTTTTTCTCTCTCTCTTCTTATAAAAAAACTCCTAAATTATGTTTTATTTTTAAGTATTTAAACTATTTTTTTATCAAAAATAAGCCCCTAAGCTATTACATGTAATCACTTTAAGTTTCGTTATTTTTTTAATTAATTTTTTTTTGGCCAATGAGACACTGATACGTCACAAAGATTTAAGTATTTGTTTTAACCAAAAATAGTTTAGGTATTTAAACCAAAAAATGCATAGTTTAGATATTTATTTTGATCAAAAATAGTTTAGGTACTTAAAGTTGCCACATTAATAATTTTGAGACTTATTTTGACCGAAAAATAATTTAGATACTTAAAGCAGAAAAATATAATTAGGGGCAAATTTTTAGTTTAAACCTTAAATAACCCAAAGGCTAATTTACTAGTTTTTTAAAAAAAATATATTTTAAAGCTAAATTATTTATTTACCGGTGTTTCATTTATTAATTTACTCTATTTTATTTTATAATATCATGCCTAATATAGATATTTTATTTTTAATGTATTTTTATAATAATATTAAGGGAAAACATCTCATGCACTGGCGGTGAAAACGAAAAGTTTCCACAAGTGCCTTAGTTTTAGGGTTTAGAGATTCATTTTAGGCTCGAATACGTCAACTGAACCGCCAAGAAAGGGGTGTATTGGCTTTGCAACGAAAGTGATGAAAGCAATAGAAATTAAAAATTAGGCACAAAGATTTATAGTTGTTCTACTTTCTAACTAAAGTGTACATCCACTACCTTAGCTTCCCGCTAAGGACTTTCTTAAATTCACTATTGAATTTCTTTCTTTTGAGGCACATGAGATAATCTTACACAACCAAGACTTACACCCCAAAGTCTTGTATATCCTTCTTAAAGAAAAAAAATACAATTTGTGCAAATAAAGGAAAAACCTCACAAGGCAAATGCGTTTGCAAATTTAAGCTCTCACCCAGATCCTAACATTTGAGCAAATTTAACAATTGAGCTCACAAGTGTATTCTACAAGGAATATGACAAAATTAAGCACTAAAATAATTTCTCTAGCATTGAATGTTGGTAGATGGTTTATTAGTCTTCATGGATGCTTGATGGTGTCTTTTATACCATCTAATAAGTTTGTGGTCGTTTATGATGTTGGGGTTGGTTTGGAGTCGTTGGAGGGTGTTTTTCCAACCATAAATGTATTTCTGCCCAGTGAAAAGTTGGTATCGATACCTATAATAAATTTAAACAAAACTAGCCGTTGAAGGTTCTGCGTATCGATACTCAAGGGTTGAGTATCAGTACGAGGCTTTGGGTACCGATCTCGAAGGAGCGTACATGTACAAAAACTCCATACCAAAATTTTGGAAAAAAATCACGTATCGATACTCGATAAGACCGTACCGGTACGACCTGTTGGATATCTATATCGAGGTTAGGGTGTCGATACTCAAGGTATATTTTTTTATTAAAAACACTTTGGAAATATTTGGTTAAGTCAAAAATACCTTGTAAAGCCTATTAAACATATTTTTCAAGTTGAATAGATTTTAAATTATTTTTGTAAAATTACGAACAAGTTCAAAAACATTTTTCACAAATTGTTATACCAAAATCAGTCTCTCAACATTGAGTGTATGGTTTTAGAATTTAGGGTTTATGGTTAGAATTTAGAGTTTGGGGTTAAAATTTAAGGTTTAGATTTTAGGATAACATGGTTAGGGATTTATGTTTTAAAATATAAACCCCAAATTCTAACCACGCCACCGAAATTCAAAACTCCTACATTTAAACTCTAAACAAAATCCATAAATCTTAAAATTAAGGCTATTGTAGAAACGAACCTAATATTAAACACTTAAACCAAACATTTTACAAACACTTAAATCTTAAACCAAAATTTTCACAAACATTTAAAAAATATATTTTCTTCAATAATTTAAGCCTAGAGGCCTTGGTGGAAATCAAACCTAAGTTCTCCAAAGAAAATCTCCGCATCTTTACCACTGCGCCAATCAATGCTTAGTAACATGGATTGCACTATTATATATATATATATATATAATTTGAAAAATATTAGGAAAAAAAGTAAAAATGATTAAAATGGACTCGAATTTGGGTCAAATGTGTAAAAATATACAACCATTAGACCAATTCAAATAATTAAATTATAAATGAAAACGTTTTTTTAGATATATTTAAAATATAGTTAAAACAAAATTTAAAACGAAAATATATTTATGTTTTCTATATTTTTAAATTAAATTTAATATTTTTTTCTTTTTCACATTTATTTTTAATAATTTCATATATATAATATTGAATCAAGCTCATTAATTTAATTAATAGTTTATTTTTTATTCAATATCTTAATTAAATGATTATATATATGAATTATATTAAAAATTAAAAAATAAAATTACATTACAATTTTAAAATTATATGAAAAATAAAAATAACTTAATTCAATAATTTTATATATTAATTATATTAAAAATAAAAAATAATTATACTCAAATTCATTGATAGAATTTTTTATATTATATTATAATGTTAAATTATATGAAAAAAATTAATAAAATATATTTAGCGTTAACTCATAATTAAAAGCGAGTGAAGTTGAGATTTATTGATTGCCCGAGTAGAGTCAAATAATTGGTGTCAATTTCCTTTTAAAATCACAATTATTTTCCAAGCTAATGTGAATTTCTTTTTAAAGTGAATATACAATATATATAATATTTTCTTAAAATTTAATTTTTGGTGTGTCAGTTGGCTCCGCCGGTGTGATAATCTGCATCTAAACCTGCTCGTGATGTGGTTTATCAAAAATTGAATCCCATTTGTAACAAATGGGTGCGGAATATTTGGCTGGGACATTGGGCCATGTAATCGTTTCAAAAAAACCATGGATTAAGAACTAGTGTTCTCAGTGCAGCATAAGAAAAGTTTGGAACCAATTTTTCCCAACTCAATTACAACTGACAGAGTCATGAAGAAAACGTTACACAACTACCGTTACCGAAACTGTGAACAGCATCCAGGCATCATTTTCGATTACCGATCATGTATTCCGTGTTCTCATAAGCAACCTTCATCTTCTGGAAAACTTGGACCACGCGTAAACAACACAGAAGCAAAACAGAGCAAAGAGAACCACGTGAATTATATGGTTGGAGCCATTCTTGACTATGCTCCTGTTCAGTCTCCTGATGCTGTTCTTCACCCCTGCTTGAGCTTTAACCATGGTCATTTGCTGTGATAAAATGCCACTTCACATTCAGAAAGCAGAATAAAAAGGCAATTTTCAAAACATAAACAGTAAAAGTACCAAGATCAGATGTAAGAATGCCGTGCTATCTGATGCCGAAAATCGGCATTGGAACATAAATTAATAGAATTCATTTTGCAGGCATGTGTGTACATGTTCTTAAAGCAAGGATCATATAGAGGAGAATTGCTGTATATCATCAAAGGCTTAACTACAAAGAACAACATTTTATTTTTCATTTAACCACCGCCAAACTGGTGGCTAACAGACTTTCTCTCCGTGTCAACCAGAAAGTAGAAAGTGATGGAATGAAGTCAAGGCTGCAAAACACTTGGACGTTAGAACCTTTATATTGTCCAAGGCATAAAAATGTGTGTAATAAACTCTGAAGAATAGTCTGATTTACTGAAAAAGCATGCAAGTTTTCTTTTTCTTTTTTTATGTTGGTTGTTAAATGTACATGTTTTTCTTATGATTTCATATCTGTTGATGAATACTCAAACATTGAAAACTCAAAGTTGATACTTCCCTCATTTTTACTAGTATATGTACACTTGTACAGAAGTAAAAAAAGGCTTCCAAGTTCTTTTTTCTTTTGACCTACTGCCTTGTATAAGGAAGAATTCACATCACCCAATTTTCCAGTTATTTTCAAACATTTCCATAGTTCAAAATTTCATCCCCCCTCCATTTCATTTCACTATACAAGACCATGTTTCAATTTTGGGTTTGACTCTCATCCATTACTTTTGTGTCCATTATTATCCAACACAAGCTTAATCACCATTTACAAAAATTATTAAGACAATTCATGTATAGGCCCTACACATTAAATGCCATAGCAAATAAATAGCAAGCAAGAATTCATAAAGAGATTAAATTTTGAAGAAAGGGTGCATTTAGCAGTAAAAATTACCAGCTGATCTAAAAAGTCCTTTTGAAATTTCGCTTCTGATCCAATCTCTTGAGCAACCTGCACCATTATTTTTCAGTAAGGACCAAGAAAGAAAATAAGCTTTAAATTGGCATGTTTCCGCCAGGTAAAGATACAGAGCTAAATAAAAAAGGATAAATCAACTGTTTGACCCACACTAAGCAACTCACAAGCTACAATTTGTGGCAAGGGTCAAGATATACATCCATGGAAAAATTAACATGCAACTCCAACAGAAAAGAGAAAACATATTAAATGCCATTATAAATTAAAAGCTAATAAGCCTTATTCTTTTCTTATTTCAAAATGAGCTTTGAATCTTATCTACATCGCTCTACTTTACAATTTCCATAAAAAAATGAGTATAGACCAAAGCAGAAACATTGAGGTTTTCATGACATCAACTAAGAACCGAAAGCTATCCAAATACATGACAGGATTTCGTCTAACAAATTAAACTCTATTTAGCACAAATCAACTGAAATTTGAAGTAAGATCTTGTTTAAATTTACCAGCGGAATAACATTCATGCATTTCATCCAATAGAAAAAGGATAAAAACAGATAAAAAGGAACGGTAAAATATAAATTTAGAAAATAATCAATAAATGTATAGAGTCTCACATTTCTCAATTGTTTAACATGGCTGCGGAGACTGGTGATCTCATAGTCCAAATCAGCATGCATCGGATCGATCCGCAATTGTATTTCATCGGAGCTAGCCACCGGCCTCGTGCTCAAACCCTCCCTGTCTCAATGTTAACAGTAATAAAAATCAGCTCGGACAAACAAATTAAGAAACTACAAAATACAGTTCCCTGATTACAAAGTAATTGAAACAAAAGATTTTCAAGAAACAAAGAATACAATTGAAGTATTAAACCTCGATCTGTAAGAAGCCGCATATCCGTTCATGGAACCGCCACCGGTTCGATTGGAAGTAGACGCCATTAAAACGAAGAGAAAAGGTTTGCCTGATTTTGAAAGTTCCTTTGGAGAGTTGGGGAATCTAGTTTTTATTTCCCGATGTACAATTCTTTCTAGTTGATGAAAGGAATTGACGATGTCGAGAGGGAGAGAGATCCACCGTCGGATTGTAATCGTGCGGCAATAATTGTCATGTGTATTAAATAAGGTAAAAAATAAAAAAATATTAGGGTAAACTACAACTGAAATCACTCAATTATGGGTAAGGTTACATTTGGGTCACTTAATTATTAAAAGTTATATTTGGTCACTCAATTATTAAAATTTACACTTGGGTCACTTAATTATGGGTAAGGTTACATTTGGGTAACCCTTTACATTAAAAAATATATATCAATTTAGTTATTTTTTCTTCTAAATCACTTGTATACCCTCATTAACACTAGAGTACATCATTTGAAATTATTAGTTAATCTAATACACAATGTTGGGCTCAAATTCTTCAACCGTTCTTGCTTGCCAAGTGGTGGAGAAGTGGAATTTTGGTGATTGGTGGTGGAAGCAATAAAAGAAATTTGACACAAAGATTTAAAGTGGTTCGAGCTTCTAACCAAGCTCTACACCCATTACCTTAGCTTCCCCACTAAGGATTTCCAAATTCACTATGAATTTCTTCTTTTTTACCAGTTCAAGGGATAACCGTTACAACCACTTGACCTATGCCCAAGGCCAAGCAAAAACCCTCTCACAAATGAGAAAAAGAAAGCAAACAAAGAAATCCTCACTAGGTAGATTGTTTGCACAATTTAGCTCACTCACCCAATCTTAAAACACTTGAGCATATAATGACAATGAAGCTCACAAGTGTTGTCTATACAAAAATTACAACAATTAAGCTCTAAGACTCTTTTTCAATCATAGACATGTTGGCATGAAGATCATTAGTTATTCCAGGTGCTTGAAGGGTCATTTTAGCCTCCCAAATGAGTTCGTAGTCGTTGGTGACCGTTGGAGATGAATTGGAGCCGTTGGGGGTCAATTTCCAACCAAATATGTCATTCTGCAGCTAAGAGTATTGATACTCGGGTTGAGGTATTGATACTGGCCTAATTTGGAAATAGCCGTTAGAGCCAAAATTGACTAGGAGTATTGGTACATGTACATAGGGTATCGATATTCCTCTCTTGTTATCGATACTGACAAGCCAGTATCGGTACCCAAAAATGGTTCTGGAAAATCACATTGAACACGCGTATCGATACCGATGGTCTCGTACCGGTATGGGCCTATCGGTATCGATACCAGGGGTTCAGTATCGGTACCAAGGGCCAATTTTTGACTATTTTGAGCTTGAAAAACATAAGTTCGAGTCAAAAACTTTTCAAAACCATTTTAAACATATTTTTCAAGTTATTTGGACTTTGAATAATTTTTGCAATATTTAGAACAAGTCCAAAAATATTTTTCAATTATTATATCAAAACAAAAATCCTAACACACAAATTGATATATATCTTCTAAATATGAATGGTGACCAAAATGTAACATTACCCATAATTGAGTGACCCAAATGGAACTTTTAATAATTGGGTGACACAAATATAACATTACTCATAATTGAGTGATTCAAGTGTAACTTTTAATAATTGGATGACCCAAATATAATCTTACCCATAATTGAGTGATATTCGTTGTAGTTTAATCAAAATATTAAAAATATGAAGAAAAGTGGAAAAGAATTCTAAAAACTGGAAAGTTAAGAGGTTATTTTGGTAAATTTGTAGAAATATTTCGTTTTCTAACATTAAATACGGATGTGACATTAAAAATATTTTTTTTGAAAATTTTTTACGTGAAAAGAAGGAAAGAAAAAACTTACTTTTTAATGAGTTAAAACTCACGATCTAAAGAGAATAAAAGGTATTATCTAGAAATTTTCAATTACATACTCTATAAATTATTGACAAAAATAATTAATTCATAATCTAACGCTCGTTTCTGTCATGTATGTGAAAGCGTGTTTTTATCAGAAGTGTTCTCCAAAGTGCGCTTGGTCAAAAATAGTTTTCTTTAACGTGGCAAACCGAATTAAAAGGATTTTTGTGAAACGTATTTTTCATTTAAATGAAAAAATATATAGCATAATATGAATCATAAATCATGATTAATTTAAGGGTAAATTTTACCGGAAGTCCCTTATATTTAGAGTTTATTTTATTTTGGTCACTCATTTTAAAAAAAGATTATTTTTGTCATTTATGCTTTCGATCGTTACTGTTTTGGTCACCCGACCGTTAACCTCCATTAACTTCCATTAATACAATGACATGGCACGTTGTAGCGATATCCCTTTTACTTACGCTAAAAAAACGGGTTTCAAGGTGTTTGGGGTATTTAAAAATATTTATTCCGTGGGGTTTTCAAAAAAAACCGTGTTTTATTTCAAAAAATGGAGTCGCCACCGACCACTTAGGTAGGCCGGACACCGTAAAACCAGAGATTTTAAAACGGTTGGGTTCAAGAGTCGGTTATGGATGGGGAAGAATTAGCACCCCCACACCGCCCCAAATTGGTACTTTAATAATTACCGCTTTATTAATATTAAACTTTCCGGATTAAAGTGACGATTAAATTAAAATTTGGTTATAATTGCGAGTAGATTTTAAGGGCCCCGTTATTCGAGAGTAAACCGATAAACCACCATCACTGCGCTTGATACTGGCCATGTTTACGCTCGAATAAAAGGGCACCGCATTGACAATTAATATCTCGTTATACAATCTTAGAAAACAAAATATAAAACATACAATTTACATGGACATGATAAAAAAACATAAAATATTAATATTACAAAATAAATAGAAATAATAAAACACATGGACAAAAAAACCTAACATACCATAATAAAAAAACAAAATATAGACATGAACAAGAACAAAACATACTCCCAAAACTAAATTAATCAATTTCAACATGCTTCAACACATTGAAACATAAATATAATATATACATGACATGCATGACGTATGATACTAAATTAACAAAATAGTATGTAAACATAAAAACTAGAGCTTAATACATAACACAAAATATGTATACACAACATAAACTTGTCATGATAAAATTAACAAAATTTCATACTAACATGTAACCTAAGAAACAAGGAAAACATAAAAAGCTAACACTTATTTTATCACAACCAAACAAAGCTATATAATAATACACATAAAGGAAAATATGCATAGATAAACATGACCAAAAAACACATATAAAAACATAAAGAAAGAAATTGACATAAAAAAACTAAACATGCTATAAATTAACATGTAACAACGTACGAAACAAGCAAAAGAAAAACAAACATACATGGATATGATCATACAAATTAAATTATGTAAAAAGACCTATAATATGAACAAAATAAATTAAGACATAAAAGATAATAACACCTAAAAAACATAAGTTAGCATGATGTAAATAAAACACATGTAAATATTATATGTAACATAACATGCTAAAAAACAAATAAAAGAAGACATGAATGTTTAAAGCATCATAAGGACTAAACTGAAATAGAAACAAAATCTAAAAACAGAAATTAAATAAACAAAAGACTTAATTAAGGACTTAATTAAAAACTGAAGTGAACTGTAAAGGACCTATAGTGTAATATAACCAAGGAGCACACTCAAACTGCAAAGTTCAAAAACGCGGGATGACTTGGGGCATAATTTTACCGTTTAAAAAAACGAATCAGTTTGATTTAGGGATTTAATCGAAATATTTCAAAAAGAGAGAGAGAGACTGATGGTGTAAATATCCCAAGGGGCATGCCCGAAATGAAAAATCTAGGAGCAATAGAGGATTTATGGGGTTATTTGACCAAAAAGCCTTTATTTTCAATCTATAAAACAAAAAAAATCAGCCCCCATTTCATTTTCCCATTTTTTAAAACCTTAAAGAGAGCTTTCCTCTCTCTCTCGGTTCTTCTAGAAAACAATCGCCCCCAGAAAACATGAACCGCCGTACTCCGCCGGTTTCAGGTGAGGTTCGGCCATACGGCCACCTCAAGCTGTCCCAGACCGTGGCGGTTTAACAACGAAAACCCCAAAAACAAAAACCCCTTTCGTTTTGAAACCAAAAGAAAAACAGAACCCTCTTTGTTATTTCGAAACAAAACGTGGCTCACCCTTTTAGGGCTTGTCACCGGCGAGACATGAACCAACTCAGGTATATGACTCTGGTTTTTTTTATTCTACTAACTTTTTTTTGTGTTCATGCATGCATGAGAAAGTAAGAAAATAACGAGAACATTACCCTGGAATTTCGAGAGCTTTTTTTGTTATTTTTGAAACTGGTCCTTGGTTACAGATTAAGTTTGATACATATATATTTCTTTTTTGTTTGGTAGAAGTAGTACATAAAATACATGCTTTTTTGAAATCTGATCACTGGCAAAGTCTGCATTTTTTGATGTTTTTAGTGATGTTTGATGCGGTGGTTGAGCTGGTGGTACGGTGGAGGCATGGTGGTGGCATGGGGGAGGCGTTCATCCTGTCAGATTTGCTCTCAGCCGTTGGATCAGATCTGATCTAACAGTTAAGATTGCATAGGAAATGGACGGCCTTGATTTGATCTTGGAATGGGCAGGATTGCACCAGATTGCGCCACGTGGCGTATTGGTATCTGAACGGTCAGTGCGTGCTCTACACGCACGCGTGAGAAACGAACAGTCTGGGGAGTGCATCACATGCGCCCCAGCTGGAGGGTCTTCATTCGATCTGGGCCGTTGGATCAAATCTTGATCCAACAGCTCAGATCATGCGGCTGCAAGAGAAAAACATGTAATTAGGGTTTGTGTTTTTGGATATGGGATTTGGGTTTGGGCCGATCAGACCTTGTAAACTATATTTATGGATTTTGTAAACCTGGACTGGACTCTTAATTAATTTTTTTGGGTTTTAATACAATTTAGGTTTTATTTTATTTAAATTATGTTCCTACACATCCCAATAATAATATTAATAATATTAATAATATTCATAATAATAATTATAACAATACCGTATACGTATATATACACAAGCACACACATGTATATAACCTACGCGTACACATGCACAATACCATCTATAACATACATAATAATATAACATACTAACTTATATTTATTGGTTTAATCACACATATTTAATATGACTATGCACACATTGACATATATACAAACAATACACACATAACATACTATACATGCATTTACACACATCACACATACATTACATGCATATTAATAACGAACATACTAATAATATAATATATGTATATATGCACTAATAATTACATAATATTTTCAAATTGACACAAAATTCCCTAGATAAAAATGAGTGATTACAATTGCCCCTCTTTGCTTGTTCTTGTGAAACAGGAACAAAGCAAAGATCATAAGCACTTATTTTTATCCGACTTCCCTATTCGTAGCTTCGGAGTCGCGTGTTCTTCTGAAACTCTCCGCTTTTCCTTAGCTGAATCTTCAGGCTCGTAAGTTCTTCCTATATAGAACTTCTTCACCTTCTGATCTTGGAACTACATGTCCCTCCTATATAGAACCTTTTGTTCTGAAGTCTTGAGTTACGAGTCCCTCCTATATAGAACCTTTCACTCTGAGACGGTAAAGCTTAGAGTACTTCCTATATAGAACTCTTCGCCTTCAACACGACAGGTCTTTCCTATATAAAACCTTCTGCGTCACGGATGGATTTTTCGACTGGAGTTTTTCTTATATAGAACTGCTAGTCTTCAAACCCTGGAGCTGCAAGTCCTTCTAACATAGAACTTTTAGCTTCTGAAATCTCTCACTGCAAGTGCTTGAAAATATGGGCCCTTCCTATATTGAACCTTTATCTTTGCATTTGGGATTCACGCCAAAATGGCTACTGATCTTTCTGGACTCACACTACTAAGGCTGCCGATCTTTCTAGACTCATACTACTAAGGTTGTCGGTTTTTCTTCAAATTTGGGGATTCATGCCGAAGACAGCCACTGAACTTTCTAGACTCACGCTGCTAAGGCTGCCAAAATCCTTCTTCAAATGAATCCACCTCTTCACTGCTAAAGGGGCAGATCAAAAGTCAATGGTAATCTGTAAGTACCTATTTAAAATGGACAAAAGGTTATGATAAATGAGTTAGCATGCTGCTAACCCCTAGGATGCCTAACTATATATAATGCATGAGTGTCAACATCTCGATGCGCCTGCTTCCGCAATCAGTCAATCTCAACTTTCTGCTTGCTTTCTCTTCTTTTTCTTCTCCCAGTGACGGCACTCCATCTCACTATTAGGTTCAACCATTTCAGCCCCTTTTTTCTGAGTTTCTAGTTCGAAGATCTAAAACGCACTTTCAGGTTTTTGCTTTAGAGTTTTTTTTAAGGTGCCCTTACGGGTTTTTACCTGGGAGACCACCATTTTTATCTTGAATATTTTTTCAAACAAGTACGAATGGTATATGACATTGGTTATCTTATCCTGATACTCAAAGTCTTCCGTTCGTCGTGCCTGAACGTACATCATGTAAAACTTGAGACCAAAGTTAACTCTTTTCTCTAACCACCTGCATTCTCAGGGTTAGATCATAGTAATGCTCAAAATCTTTTGCGTATTATAAGTCTATGTTAACTTGTTTGCAAGATGCTTATGAAAATGATGAGAAGACAAAGAATTGAGGTTTCAAAAATGTAATTTTATTAACATTAAGGATTTGGAACAGTTTTAAGAAAGTCATGACAAACGTGAGGAAAAGAGAAAGCAAAACATGAAATGAAAAACCCCAAGTATCCACATTATGAATGATGTGTGGTCCTATCAACCGGAGTAGAATCTTTTCCTGGAGCTCTTTCTTCAGGTACCTGTGGGGATGACTCTACTTGCCGGAGGCCCAACTTCAAAATTTATTTGAGTCGCTCTTAACGGGTTTTTAACTAGTATCCTTCCTTTGCTTCAAGACGCACTCTTTCGGGTTTTCGCCTCGAGCTCTCCATTTTTTTGATGAAATGCCTTTTGAGGTTTTTGTTTCATTTTTCTTATTTTCTTATTTTTCTTATTTTTCAAATATAATATTTTTTAACTGAATTAGAATTTACAGGATTTTTCAATTCTTCTCCGTCCATTTCAGTTAAGATCATTGCTCCTCTTGAAAAGGCATTCTTAACAACATATGACCCTTCCCAGTTAGGCATCCACTTCCCTCGAGAATCTTTCTGAATTGGGAAAATCTTCTTAAGCACCAGATCTCCCTCTCATAATTCTCTCAGGCGCATTTTCTTATCGTATGCCCGCATAATTCGCTTTTGATACATTTGACCATGACAGATGGCCTTTAGCCTCTTTTCCTCAATAAGATTTAACTGGTCGAACCTAGCTTGCACCCACTCTGATTCATCCAACTTTACTTCATTCAGAACCTGAAGTGAAGAAATCTCAACCTCAATGGGTAGTACCGCCTCTGTACCGTATACTAGAGAATAAGGTGTTGCCCTGGTCGATGTGCGAACAGTTGTTCGGTAGGCGAACAGAGCAAATGGCAACTTCTTATGCCAATCTTTATAGGTGTCGGTTGTCTTCACAATGATTTTCTTTATGTTCTTGTTTGCAGCTTCTACTACCCCATTCATCTTAGGACGGTAGGTTGTGGAGTTATGGTGTGTTATTTTGAACTGGTTGCACACCTCAATCATTAATTTGTTATTTAGATTGGAAGCATTGTCGGTGATGATCCTTTTCGACAACCAATATCGGCAAATGATCTCTTTCTTCAGGAACTTGCACACCGTTGTTCTTGTGATATTGGCATAGGATGCTGCCTTCACCCATTTAGTAAAGTAATCAATGTCGACCAAAATAAAACGGTGCCCGTTGGAAGCCTTCGGATGAATCTGTCCAATGACGTCCATTCCCCATGCTACGAACGGTCATAGTGAGTTTATGGTGTGTAAAGATAACAGAGGAGCATGGATCTTGTCGGCATATATTTGGCACTTCCTGGCACTTCCTGGCTTAATCGATGCAATCTCCCTCTATAGTCGACCAAAAATAGCCATATCTCATAATCTTTTGGGCTATTGACAGACCATTGGCGTGTGTTCCACACAAACCATCGTGTACTTCTGCCAAAATTTCTTTCGCCTCTCGAGCATCTACACATCTCAACAACGTTTGATCATGGCTTCTTTTGTACAGGATCTCCCCGTCTAGAACATATCCTGTTGCCATCTTTCTAAGTGTTTTTCGGTCATTTTCATTTGCCCCTTCCGAATACTTCTGAAACTTGACATATTGTAAGATATCGTAGTACCAAGGGTTGCCGTCTATTTCCTCTTGCACATTATAACAGTGAGCTGGCTTTTCAAAAGTCAGCATCTCAATAGGCTTCATCTCTGCTCATGTATTTGCTTTGAACATGGAGGCCAGGGTTGCCAAGGCGTTTGCCATCTGGTTGTCCTCTCTAGGAAGGTAGGTGAATCTGACCTTTTTGAATTTTTTGATGAGCTCCTGGATCAACGTGTAGTATTTGACCAACTTCGGATCCCTAATTTCCCATTCTCCTCGTAAATGATAAATTACCAGGGACGAATCTCTGAATACTCTAACTTCTTTGATCTTTCTTTCAATGGCCGCATTCAGTCCCATAACACAGGCTTCGTATTCAGCTATGTTGTTGGTGCAAAAGAACTCCAGTCTACTGGTGAACGGATGGTAGACATCTTCTGGAGAAATTAGCACGGCTCATATTCCGTGGCCAAGGACATTGAAAGCTCCATCAAAGTAAAGTTTCCATGAGCCGTCATCTAAAATGTTTTCCCCAGTTGTAATGCACATCAAGTCCTCATCTGGGAAATTGAAGTTCAACGATTCATAATCATCTGAAGCACGACTAGCTAAGAAATCAACTATAGCACTTCCTTTCACGATTTTCTGGCTCACATATACAATGTCGAACTCAGATAACAGCATCTGCTAGCGGGCTATCCTCCCCGTTAATGTCGGTGCTTTCATTAGAAACTTCAAGGGGTCCAATTTAGATATCAACTAGGTGGTATGATACAACATGTACTGCCTAAGCCTTTTGGTAGCCCAAACCAAAGCACAACATAGCTTTTGAATTAGAGGGTACCATACTTCGCAATAAGTGAACTTCTTGTTTAGGTAGTAGATGTCTCTTTCTTTCTTCCCAGACTCATCATGTTGCCCCAACACACAACCCATCGAGTTCTCAAAAACTTTCAAGTAAAGGATTAAGGGCCGGTGATAAGTGTTCAAAAGTACTATTTTTATTACCCTTTTTACTCATATTATTGTTAGACTTAGGCTCATATTAGTTGCATAATTAGCTATTCATGCATTAATTCATGTTTCTTTCCATCGTTGAGTGTGTGTGTGCAGAATTATTGTTAGAATCACTTGGTGTTCAAAAGACTTGGTGATTTTTGAGGGAAAAGATGTTGCTTTGGTGTGTGTGTGCAGAATCACTTGCCAAAGCAAAGCTGAAACTAGTTGCCAGGGCAATGCATGAAGGAGATGCCGAGCTAGTTGCTAGGGTAATTTTCGACAATGAATAAGATGATATGGTAGTCAAAATCGATGTCTAGATAAGCCCAAGATGACGTGGAGCAAAGCTAAATTCCAAAGGAGTTTGATTTCCCTGAAGAGGTCAAAGAGAAATTAAATCCCAAGAAGATAGGAGAAGTTCTAGAAGGAATTTAAATATAATAAAGAATTATATTCTTTAAAGATAATTTAATTCCAACTTAACTTCCTCCTCAAAAAAAGACTTTGACCTAGCCCTATAAATTCAAGACCATGCCGTCAACTCCAAAGGGGGAGAGATGAGAGAATTTTCGACAAAGGCAAGGGAGATTTCGACAAAGCTTTGGAGAGATTTCGACAAGGCTTCAACCATTCTTCATCTTTTTCTTCTTTGTTCCATTAGGTTTATGCTAGGAATTCTTCATCTTGTGTTTCTTTGGAACCTAGCCATGAACTAAATCTATTTGGCTAAGGTTATTGTGTCTTGTGGTTGTGAGAAACAATTGGATTTTGTTTAGGTGATAAGAGTTTGCACTTTCAATTCAAGGTTTACTCATTCTTGGTTCTTATTCTTGTTTGCGAGTGAATTGGGAGAGGATCTTGTAACTTCATCTATTTATCTAATATCGGGAGAGTTAGATTCAAGAAACGAATGAGTATGGTCTTTATTCAATCTATTGATAGTGAAGATTAATCCGACTTAGGAATAAGTTAAGATTTTCAACGGCTAAGAGGAGCACTGTTCACCCTTGATTCACGCAGGGATGTATTATCAAGGCATGAACAAGTAGCTAGAGTTTTGACTTAGGGATAAGAAGAAACCATTGAAGAACGCTCCGCCGAACCTTGAAGTTGCTGCCCAGACGCCCAAGTAGCTGCCCAGCTAGTCACCCAGGCAACCTTCGTTTAGTTGCCAAGGCAACCCCGCTGTGCAAGTTTCCACGGCAACTGAGTTGCCCTTGCACTCTTTAACCAAGACGATCTAATCGGCTATCACACCTCAACTCACGATAACCTGACCTATTCTCTCTCATTTAATTACATCTTCTCTTACTTATTTTCTTTCTAGTTTAGTTGTTAGTTAAACTCCTACAATCTTCTACTTGTGTTCTTTTACTTTTTACAGTGCAAGAGATTAGATTCTTGAAGTGGCACCAATCCATGTGGAGATGATATCTTTTATACTATAACTTGCGACGTGTACACTTGCACAATTGTGGAGCACTTATTACGTGCAACAAGTTTTTGGCCCGTTGCCAGGGATTGGCAATAGCGACTTTGTTTTTATTTTCTTGCATTTTTTTTTCTTGTTTAAGATTCAAAGGGCTAACAAACTTTGGTTTTGCATTGGTATATGACCAGGGCGAGACCGATTACACCAGAATATCCATTTGATCCAGAAATCGAACGAACCTTACAAAGACTTAGGCGAAGGTTGAGAGTAGCAATGGCTAATCAAGACAGTAATATGAATCCAGATGTTCCAGCAGGAGGAGGAGTGATTCTTACACGAAACAGAACTATTCGAGACTATCTTGAAGAAGATCTTGATGGACTTAATCCAGGAGTTGTCACGCCTGAAATTGAAGCTGACCACTTTGAGTTGAAACCGGTGATGCTTAATATGATCAACACAATTGGTCAATTTGGCGGCTCAACAACTGAAGATGCACGACAACATCTTAAATCTTTCCTCAAGATTTGCAACTTATTCAAAATACAAGGAGTCACCCCCGATATTTTACGACTAAGATTATTCCCCTATTCACTAAGGGATAGGGTGAAAGCATGGTTAAATAGTATTCCTGCCGGATCAATAGGATCTTGGACCGATCTTTGTTGTGATTTCTTTGCTCGATTTAATCCTACAACTTTGACTGATAGGCTTCGTAACGAAATTACTTCTTTTCGGCAGGCAGATGATGAATCTATGTACGAGGCTTGGGAGCGATATAGAGAACTTCTACACAAATGCCCCCTACACAGATTCCCAGTGTGGACACAAGTAACAATGTTTTACAACGCTGTGAATAGACCAATAATGATGATGCTAGATGCCTCGGCAAACGACATACTCCTAGATAAGTCATCGGAGGAAGCAATGCAAATTCTAAACAGGCTTGCCAAGAATGATTATCAATTCCTATATGCTAGACTAGGAGTTAGATGCCAAGACACGATACATGAACTGGGATCATCAGACTCAATTTCGGCACAATTGGCCGCTCTAACCAAGATGGTCCAGAACATGCAGAAACCAAACAACACACAGGAGGTCAAGCTAATGGATTCCTTTGTGAATTATGTGGTGGTAACAATGATTCTTTTGAATGTGTGCAGAATCTGAAATCCAACTTTTATGTGGGGAATTACAACTGGAACAATAATGTGATGTCCAACACATATAATCCAGCCTGGAAGAAGCACCCAAATTTTTCATGGAGTAATTCCAACAATGCTCTAAACCAGAACAATCAGAATGCACAAGCATCGGGATTCTAGCAAAATATGCTACGGCAACAGTTACCGCAGCAACAACCGACAACATCTAGTTCTTTGGAAAACTTTCTCAATGCTTTTATGTTGAAAACTGAATCTTATATGGCTGAGAATAGTAACTTCATAAAAAGAATTGATGCTTTTGTTAACAGGACCGAGATGAGATTGCAAAACCAAGAGGCGGAAATCAAATCATTGGAGAATCAAGTCGGACAATTTGCTCAAAACCTGAATACTAGACCGCAAGGAGGTTTACCTAGCGATACTGAAGTCGCAAGAGGAACTGGCCATGAGCAATGTAAAGCGATCACCACTAGAATTGGCCAACAACTTAAAGAGGCTCAAGTTCACTCATCAAACAAAACTCCACAAAAGAACAAGATGAACTCAGCGGCAAAGCCTCAGATGCTTAACCAGAAATTACCGCGGCAACCAGCGACAAGCATGCCTCGGAAACTATCGATAAGCATGCCTCGGCAACCAACGATAGGCACGCCACGGCAACCCCAGTTGACAATGCCTCGACAACCCCAGTTGCCTCGGCAATGCCGTCAATCAGGTTCCAGACCAATGAAAGGACCGAAGATATCCGACTTCCACCACCATTCCCATAAAGGTTGAAGCGACAAAAACAAGAATATCAATTCAGGAAGTTTCTTGATATCCTAAAGAAAGTCCACATCAACTTGCCATTGGTTGAAGCAATTGAACAAATGCCGAACTATGCCAAGTTTCTTAAAGACATTGTGTCTAAGAGAACAAGGCTAGGAGAGTTTGAAACAGTTGCCGCAACAGAGGGATGCATGGCCATGTCGCACAATCGCATGGCACCCAAGTTGAAGGATCCCGGAAGTTTCACAATACCTTGTTCTATTGGAAACCACTATGTCGGGAAAGCATTATGTGACCTTGGAGCCAGCATAAACTTGATGCCTAAATAGGTTTTCCAGAAACTAGGAATCAGGAAGGCAAGACCTACAACAGTTATGATACAGCTAGTCGACAGATCCTATGTGCATCCAGAGGGAAAAATAGAAGACATATTGGTAAAAGTTGATAAATTTATTTTTTCCGCTAACTTTTTTGTTTTGGATTGTGAAGCAGATGAACATGCACCTATCATTCTCGGGAGACCCTTCCTAGCAACAGGGAGAACCTTGATCGATGTTGAAAAGGGAAAACTCACAATGAGGGTGAATGACCAACAAGTTAAGCTAAATGTGTTCCAAACCCTAAGGCAGGCCGATGATCCAGAAGAATGCCAACTTCTTCATGCCATGGCGGAGTTCAACTTTGACGAGGAATTTAGTTGCCGCGGCAACTGCATTGCCAATCAAGAGGAACCTGATGAGTATGAAGAACCGATTGATGAGGAACAACAAAAAGAGGCAAATTGGTTAGTCAATCGACCGGGTACATACTTTGAACAACTGGATTACTCAGGTAAGGAAGGTAAACTCGAAAATCCCTCCATTGAACAACCACCGATTCTTGAGTTGAAACAATTGCCAGAACAACTAAAATATGCTTACTTGGGAACCAATAAAACATTCCTCTCAGTTGCAGCCTGACCAGGAAAAGAAGCTGATCAAAATGTTGATGCTACATAAGAAGACAATAGGGTGGACAATTGCCGACTTGAAGGGAATTAGCCTGGCAGTGTGCATGCACAAGATTTTGTTGGAAGATGATCACAAACCTTTAATTGAGGCCCAGAGAAGACTGAATCATGCCATGAAAGGGGTTGTAATAAAAGAAATCATCAAGTGGCTTGACGCCGACATTATATACCCTATCTTTGAAAGTACATGGGTAAGTCCGGTACAATATGTACCGAAAAAAGGAGGTATAACGGTGGTAAGTAATGAAAAAAATGAACTCATTCCAACCAGGACTGTGACCGGTTGGAGGGTTTGTATGGATTACCAAAAACTAAACAAAGCCACTAGGAAAGATCACTTTCTATTACCCTTTATTGATAAAATACTTGACCGTCTTGCAGGTAAACCCTTTTATTGTTTTCTTGATGGTTATTCAGGTTACAATCAAATTGCCATAGCACTAGAAGATCAAGAAAAGACAACCTTCACATGCCCAAACGATACTTATACTTTCCGAAGGATGCCGTTCGGATTGTGTAATGCCCCGACAACCTTCCAAAGATGCATGATGTCACTCTTTTCAGATATGGTCAAAGACTTCCTTGAGATCTTCATGGATGATTTTTTTGTTATTAGTAATGACTTCGATAGTTACCTCGTCAATTTAGAGAAGGTGTTGGCAAGATGTGAAGGAACCTATTTAGTCCTTAATTGGGAGAAGTGCCATTTATGGTAGATGAAGGAATAGTGCTCGGTCACAAGATTTCATCCAAGGGAATTGAAGTAGATAAAGCCAAGGTGGACGTGATCGAGAGATTACCCCCACCAAGTTCGGTTAAAGGAATCCGAAGCTTTGTTGGACATGCAGGTTTTTACAGGAGGTTCATTCATAATTTTTCTAAGATTACTAAACCCTTGTGCAATTTGCTTGAACATGATAAAACCTTCAATTTTGACGATTCTTGCACCCAAGCATTCAAACCCTAAAGGAAAAGCTTGCCTCGGCACCCATTGTTGTTCCACCAGATTGGACGCTACCTTTTGAGCTCATGCGTGATGCAAGTGATTTCGCGGTAGGAGTAGTCCTAGGTCAACGCACAGGTAAGACCTTTCATGTGATATACTATGCTAGTAAAACTCTTAATAGTGCTCAAGTGAATTACACAACAATAGAGAAAGAATTACTAGCCGTAGTTTTCGCATTTGACAAGTTCTGATCCTATCTAATTGGTACAAAGGTAATTGTTCATACAGACCATCTATTTGCTAAAAGGGATGCCAAACCTCGTTTGATTCGTTGGATATTACTTTTACAAGAATTTGATATTGAAATTAAGGACAGAAAAGGAACAGAAAATCAAGTGG
Organism: Hibiscus mutabilis; assembly: GCA_019671005.1. Taxonomy (NCBI): domain Eukaryota; kingdom Viridiplantae; phylum Streptophyta; class Magnoliopsida; order Malvales; family Malvaceae; genus Hibiscus; species Hibiscus mutabilis. The sequence continues at coordinate 19,546,724 of CM033713.1, read as the reverse complement.
CCGATCACTTATCACGTTTAGAACGTAATAGGGATGAGGACGCGGATTTAGAAATATGCGATGCATTCTCGGATGAGCAACTTTTAGTTGCCTCGGCAACTCCAGACGCGCACGCCTCAACAACCCTTGACGCCTCAGCAACCATGGATGCGCATGCCTCAGCAACCCTCGACGCCTCGGCAACCCTCGATGCCGCAGCAGCTCTTGACGCGCACGCCTTGTCAACCATGGATGCGCATGCCTCGGTAACCCTCGACGCCGCAGCAGCTCTTGACGCGCACACCTCGGCAACCATGGATGTGCATGCCTCAACAATCCTCAACGCCGCAACAGCTCTTGACGCGCACGCCTCGGCAACTCCAGACACGCACGCCTCAGCAACCACTGATACGCACGCCTCAGCAACCATGGACGCGTATGCCTCGGTAACTCTAGACGCACATGCCAAGGCAATCTTGGGAGCAGTCGCCACGGCAGCACATGCCTCGGCAATACCATGGTACGCAGATTTAGTTAATTTCCTTATTTGTGGTATCTTACTTTATAGCCATACTCACCAAGGGAAGAAGTGGTTCCGCCATGATGCTAAGCATTACTTTTGGGACGAGCCTCTTTTGTTTAAACAATATGCAGATCAGGTTATACGCAGATGTATCCCTGAAGAAGAGCAGCAGAATGTACTCCAACAATGCCATTATTCACCCTATAGAGGACATTTTGGAGGAACTCGTACCGCGGCCAAAGTTTTGCAATCCGGTTTGTATTGGCCAACACTGTACAAAGATGCCCAAGAGTTTTACAAGCAATGTGATCTTTGCCAGAGGACGGGCAATATCTCTAGACGACATGAAATGTCGCTCCAAAACATCATCGAGGTGGAATTGTTTGATGTATGGGGGATCGATTTTATGGGACCTTTCCCATCTTTATTCGGCAACCTCTACATTCTACTTGCCGTTGACTACGTGTCTAAATGGGTTGAGGCAGCTACAGTTCCCAACAACGATTCCAAGACCGTGCAATGATTCTTGCAGAAAAATATATTTACACGATTTGGGATGCCGAGAATAATTATCAGTGATGAAGGCAAGCATTTTGAAAACAAACTTATTGCCAAGATGTTGCAACGCTTCGGTGTATCACACAAGATTGCCACGGCATATCATCCACAAACCAATGGGCAAGCAAAAATTTGCAACCGAGAATTGAAGGGTATACTCGAGAAAGTTGTAAATCCCTCTAGGAAGGATTGGTCAGTAAGACTAGATGACTCACTTTGGGCATATCGCACTGCATTCAAAACACCCTTAGGTATGTCCCCCTTCCGACTTGTCTATGGCAAAACATGCCATCTACCGGTGGAAATCGAACACAAGGCATATTGGGCAATCAAGACCGTGAATATGGATTGGGAAAGTGCCGGACAAAAGCATTTGTTAGACCTCAACGAGATAGAAGAATTCCGTGCACTCGCCTACAACAATGCACTAATCTACAAAGAGAAAACAAAGCAATGGCATGACAAGAAACTATTGCCGCGGTAATTCATGCCAGGGCAACTAGTTCTCTTATTCAATTCTCGGCTAAAACTTTTCTCGGGAAAATTGAAATCAAGATGGTCGGGACCATTCGAAGTTGTCAAACCATTCTCTCATGGTGCCGTGATAATCAAGTCAATCACTGACGAACATGAATTCAAAGTTAACGGACAAAGATTGAAGCACTACAACGGTGCCCATGTGGAACGTAACAAAGAAGTGGTCACCTTAGGAGATGGATGAGCATGCTCTCCTTTCGATATTTTATTTTTATTTTTTTGTACTTTTTCAAACTATTCAATTTTTATTTTTTTTATTAGTTTCGATTATTTGTTCTTTCTTAGGATAGATTTATTTATTTTCTTTAAGATTAAAACTACATTTTTCTTTCATATTTATCTTTTTAAGAATTTCTTTACACATCTTTATTTATTTCCTTTTATTAGTTTATCTTTAATTTTAATCCTTATTTTATTTGTCTTTGAATTGTAGAAAAAGAGTTCAAGATAAAGAAGAATTTTGATTCAAGAAGGAAACTTCTTCAACAAGGAAATTAATGGGCTGAATCTAAGGCTTATATAAAGCCTCCAACTTACCCTAAATAAACCCCCTAGCCGTCACCCTTCCCCTAAACCAAAACCCCTTTCCCCTTTATTCCAAAATTAATCCCACCCACCATATTTACTACCTATCTTTTCTATATAACCCATCTCCCTTAACTTCTAAGAAACCTATTCCTACTTTTCATCTTGCAACTCTTTAGTTTCTTTTATTTTATTTTCTTTATTTTTACAAAACTCACAACCAAGATCATCCATGGCATCCAAAATTGAATTTTTGGTTCATCCAAGTTCCTCTAAAGAACCAATATACAAGAAGTTTGCTACACCGGAGGTTCAAGAAAGATTTCACTCCAAGTCTGAAAGCCGAAAGATTTGCGAAGAAAAAGGCTTTGAATACTCCAACTCTCATCAAGATTTCGGCCTTGAACCATTCATCTTTGAAAGGATTGCACATCAAAAGTGGCAAATCTTTTGCCATTAATCGAAACCGGGTAACATCTCATGGGTAAGAGAATTCTATGCTTACTCACCTAACCCGAATAATCCTTATGATTTTGTTCATGACAAGGCTATACTCATAAGCCCCAAAAACATCAATACCTTTTACGGGCTCTACATTGAGAATGACGAGCATCAAGCCTTTGTTGATCAACTCACGCCCAAGCAACTCGACAAGGTGCTTCAAGAACTCACTCTACCGGGAACTCAATGGAACAGCGGTAAATACAAGGGCACGGTAAATCGCCTTCGGCTTAAACTTGAGGCAAAATTATGGAATAAGTTTGTTAAAACTTCTTTAATGCCCACAACACACAATACCAACGTTGATACACTTCGTCTTTTGCTCTTACATTCTATCTTGCATGATCGCATCATTAACATTGGAAAAATTATTTGTGATGAGATTTTTGTATGTAGCTCAAAAGACAAGGGTTCTCTTTTCTTCCATTGCTTAATTTCCAATCTTTGCAAGGTGATGCATGTCCCAAGTGAGTCCACCGATGAAAAGGCCCTACCAAAGTCCGGTTGGAATCGAGCACAAATCCGAAAGCTAATGGGAGAGGCACCGATAAAATCCCCAATGCCCCCAATTGCCGCGGCAACCCCCGTCGCCTCGGCAACACCTAATGCCCAAGCACCTAATGCCTGGGCAACTCGGCCATCAACCCCGGGACACTTTGAAGCACTCTTGCAACCGTTGGCAAGCCGCCTTAGGCAAATTGACGACCGACAACTAATGTTCATGCGATACATGAAGGATCACAACAATGCCATCACCCAAGTCATCCTGGAAAAGTACCCGAACAGCCGCGTGCCATTCCTAATCTTTTATACCGAGATTCTTGCCACGACAACCAATAAAGCAGTCGCCACGACAACCGCAACAGAAGATGCCACGACAACCTACACTGTGCCTGCCCAAGCAGTTGCCACGGTAACCAACACTGAAGATGTCACGGCAACCAAAGCTAAAGACGCCCAAAGAACCACCG